>OY992876.1:419616087-419836087 GCA_963921405.1 Cepaea hortensis
CCAGAGCCTCAGAGACCACCTTGTGCACAGTCGCCTCCCCACGGTTACCTCATCCGTGGGCACCTTTGAATGCCATCGTAGGAACTGTCTGACATGCCCATACGTTGTTCAGACACCAGAAATTGCATTTCCCCGAGGCACCTTCACCTTGAAAGATTGTTTCACCTGCACATCCCGCAATCTGATTTATGTTATCATCTGCAAACGATGTGACATGAAATACATTGGCCAAACGGGCAGACGTCTTGCGGATCGTTTTAGAGAACACCTCAGAGACATCAATCCAATCAGGGCGCTGACAAACCTGTCCCCAACCATTTCAATTCCTCCAACCACAATGGAGCCGACGATGCATGTGTCACCGCATTAAAACACTGCTTCTCAAATAGCTGTGTCAGACTTAGAATTGAATGCCAGCTAATCAACAATCTGGGATGCATCCACCCGGCAGGAATGAATACTGTCGTGGGCGCTACAGTATAACTGTGGCATCTTCCCCAATTGTTTACACTACCTATTACCGTGCTGTTCTCCCCCCCCCCCCCCCCCCCCCCGCGATATCTAGACCTAATTGTCCCCACATTTCTATGTTTTTCATAGCAGACTGTTCACATATTTTTGGCTACTCAAATCCTTTTTGGCAACCCATTTTCAATTCTGCGCCACGCGTTTTCGCAGCTGGCCTAGTCACATTTCCTGCCCCACATGTAAATATCAGGTTGTGCATCATAAGTGACAGGTCGTGTGCTTGTGTTTCTGTCGTTGTTTATCTGTGTTGTCATTGACAAAGATTCTTAGAATCGAAACGTCTGTGTGTCTATTGTATGCGTTCGTGTGTTTTTTATCTTATTTTATTATTCATTTTTATTATATTTATTGAGTGCTTCTGATTTCGGATTTTTCACCTGTATTTCGCGACACGTGGATCTCCTTGTAAGGTATGTGCAACGTTTGTTAATGTTTAGTTCGTTTTTTTCTCGCAGGAATTTAAAATACCTATTTGTTTCCATTTCATATTGTCATTAGCACGGTATTCAACCACACATGTGCCATGCCAATATATAAAAACCAAAGCAAGGCGGTCTGCTTCCAATTCTCCCGCAGCTGTATTTCGAACGCGGTATGCGGGTTGCGTAGGTTTCGTAACTCCTTCTATACGGTGCCGGCTAAAATACCTACATCACGTGGCGTTCGCCAGCGGTTACCTAACTAAGTCTCTAGTTCACATACGTTTGTCTAAAAGTCTAGAAATTAACGCACAGTAAAATCTCGGATTTCTATGCCTGCGGTTATCGTTGGTTTCGGTTTTCGTCGATAATTTCCTCGAAAAATGTATCTCGGTTTCGTCGCTTACCTCGGATCTCGTCGCGTGCCCACATGACCTCATTGTTAATTTTGCGAAAACAAATGGGCCCATGCGTTCTTTAGTATGTTGAGAAAAATAGATCATTATATACATCAATTACAGTTAACTATAGAGCTTGTACATAGGTTCATTAGATGTGTACTCACTGCATATTGTTTAAGGATTTCCCACAGCTTGTTTCTATCTACTCTATCAAATGCCTTTTCTTGGTCGACAAAGGCTAAGTAGAGTGTTTCATTGAATTCGATTGATTTTTCTATAAGTTGTCTAAGAGAAAACATGACATCTGTGCATCCTTTGTATTTCCTAAATCCAAGTTGTGTTTCACTTAGCTGGGGTTCTATAATAGTTCTTAATCTTTTTTCAAGAATTTTGCAAAATATTTTCCCAGTATGACTCAACAGTGAAATACCACTGTATTGTGTGCAGTCTCTTTTGCTGCCTTTGTTTTTCCAAATTGGGATAATTATAGCGTTTCCGCAGTCTCGTGGTGCCTGTTGTTCTACCCAAACATGGTTGAATAGTCTATGTAGCCATGCTGTTTCTACTTCTCTTGTTGCTTTTAATTAGTTCATTTGGTATTTTATCTTGCCCTGGTGATTTGTTCAATGGGGCTTGAATTTCTTGAATTCCTGTGACATCTGATGGGATGTTGAGAAGTTGTTCGAAGTACTGTTTCCATCTTATTAGGATTTGCTTTTGTTCATTTATTGGTTCTCCATTTTCGTTGTTAATTATTTCTGTTGGGTCAAAGGGTTTTACTCTGGTTCTCATTGCACTTATCTTTTTATAGAAGTTTCTAGTTGCCTCCTTGTAGTTTTTATTTAGAGTTTCTCCATACTCCTCCCAGTCTTTTTGTTTTTATCTCTTTACTATTCTATTCACATGCCTTCTCGCTATTCTGTATTCTATGTAATCGCATTCCTGTTTGCTCTTCGACAACTTTTTATATTTTTCTTTTTGTCTTTTACAGCTTTCTTTACTTCTGCGTTCCTCCAACTTGTTATTTTCTTTATCCGTGTTTTGCGTTTTTTCGTGGTTCCACATGTTATCTTTGCAGTATTTAAAATGCTTGATTTGAACATCTCCCATTCTTCTTCCACTGTCTTTCTTTCTAAAGGTAATTTTACAAAGATTGCAGTTAGCTCTTTTTCATAATTTTCCCTCACTGCCTCGTCTTTGAGGTTTTTTAAGTTTACTGACTCGCATGGCATGCATTTTCCTGGTCTTTGCTTCCTTTTACTGATGATTTTTATTGTGGCAATGACTGCTTTGTGGCCTGTGTTTATACCTAAGTTGGG
Source organism: Cepaea hortensis (assembly GCA_963921405.1). Classification (NCBI taxonomy): domain Eukaryota; kingdom Metazoa; phylum Mollusca; class Gastropoda; order Stylommatophora; family Helicidae; genus Cepaea; species Cepaea hortensis. Next base: position 419,618,755 of record OY992876.1, read on the forward strand.
AAATGCCATTGCATCTAATATATTTCTCTTTCTGTTATTTCTTGTTAATATAAAATCAATTTGGCTTTTAGTATCTAGATCATTCCATTTATACTAGGTGTATATTTGTGAGTCTTTGTGTTTATAGAATGTATTTGTTATATAGAGGTCGTGTTGGCTGCATAGCTCTATCAGTCTACTTCCGTTATTATTTCTTTCATTATGTTGGTCTCCAAATGCTCCCAGATGTTTTTTCTATGCCCACTCTGTTATGTCCTAGTCTTGCATTGAAGTCTCCTATGACTATGATGTTGTCCTGCTTATCTATTTTATTTAGCACGTCATGGATGTCTTCGTAGAAGTCCTCGCATTCTTGCTCATTATTGTTTGTATTACATGGTGCGTATATTTGTACATATGTTGTAATTGTTTGTTCTTTTAATTTCACTGTTATTCTTTCTGGTATATATTTTATGTCTAGTATTCCTTTTGCTAGCCGTGCTAGCCTTTCTTGCTGTTCCACTCCAGAGTAGACAAACGTGTAACTGTGGTGGATCTCCTTGCACCTTTCCCCCTTTATTCTGGTGTCCGCTATTCCCATCAGCCCAATTTTCCTCTCTTCCATTGTTTCTATAAGTTCTTCTTCTTTACAATTAAAACCGCAGATGTTCATTGTGCCTATTTTTTGAATCGCTGATCTATCTCGTAGTCCATTAACCTTGCCGTGTCTATATCCATTAGGGTCAGTCCGTTTATACTTCTTAGTTTTTCTAAGAGCAGTAAGAAGATCCTCTGAAGGCTTGCTAGGCCAGTCGCAGGTTTAGGACAAAAATCTGACCATAGCGAGTTCATCCCCTATGGCGAGCCATATCCCCGTTAGCCCATGACCTCGCGGTCATCGTTTCCCAGTCTGCACCACGTGGAGGTGGGGATGACTTGTGTAGTCTGCGGGTCATCGGCAAGCACTTTTCACCCCTCCTAGGAGAGGCTAGCCGATCCTAACCCTGCTGGATGCAGGGCCAGGCGCAGTCCACACCTTGCAGACCGAGTGCTTATGTACTTAGTGATTTTAAGGCCAGCAACAATGAGACTTATTTTTATTTCATTATTTTATTATTATATATTTTTTTTTTATTGTCTCTTGTTTGGGGTAATTTTCACTCTGCTTTAGTTTCACCTTTATGGGGTCTGTTGTAAGGTATGTACACTTAAGCCCTAGAGAAATACTTGGAAGATATATTAATGTGTAGAACGAATATGATATAATTTTATGCCGCCATCTACCCTGAAGAAAAGAAATATTACCAGGACTGTGTGACGGTGCCATTCATGATGATAGCCACCCAGTATACTAGGCGACTGGGCCCTTGGAATATGAGAATGTTTAACCTTCAGAGCGCCTGAATGGAATGAGACATGTCTTGGCGACATGAGAGTTGGATGCCAATATAAGATAGTTATGTGGGAGTATCAGTCACACCCAATCATTGGAGTGATAGCACACAACATAATAAGGTATGGCTAAACTGCACCTGTTTAGTAATATCTTCCCCCTTTCCTTTTCCACCAATTTTCTTGTGAGTATGGATATATGTTTTTGCCCATGTTTTTAACAGGCGATGGTGGTCGAATGGCCTGCATGTGGTGTGTTCCTGAACGAGGAACATCCGCATCCGGAGGGTTGAAGTCCTCAGTGATGTATGAGAGAATTTACCTTTCTGTTACAGGAAGAGTAAAGGACCATTGAACCGCAATGACCACTCCGAACTCAGAGACACCCCCCCCCCCCCCAGTCTCGTGGACCTAAGCTGAGTATAATAATGATCATCTCGGTGACAACCAAAGGCCAATATATTAGACCAGTCAACCAAGATAACAAAAGATTTTCTATATCCACCCCAGTTAGAGGGAATAGCCACAGAACTATTTCGTTAGCCCCAGAAGAGAAGAAGGTCACCTTATTCTATGGTGCCAGAACTGTGCATATTAATTCAGAATTTCGGAGACAGAACATTATAGTTAATCGTATGTGAAGGATCAGAACATTTTAATTAATCAGATGTGATGTATAGTTATAACCAGTTATGTCTTTTGTGAATATTGGTTGAGTATATTTAAGATGCCCATCGAACATACACCTCCCCTAATTTTTCATTATAATATTATGATTTTATAACACGGAGTTGTTCAATTTTTTTTTGTAGACTTCTGTGTAACTTTGTGGAGTAATAGGTGATAATACTACATCGCGTAACAACGTATCGGGAGAGCTGTAACTGGCAGGGATAATACTCGCTGTCAATCTAACCAGAGTGAGCTTTATGCTCTCTGAATGCGGTAACTTTACTGTGCTCTCCTGGCCTTTTACTAGAAAACCTTACCTTTTACCTTAGTGGAATTTTACCAGATGCGTCTTTTCCAGTACTAGGGAGTCTTACGAGCCATTTCTGGTTTTTATTTAGTAGTTGGCGAATGGTGATTTGGGGATATCTATCTCCCATTTTTATTTACCATACCACAGGCACTGAATCAGTTAAATGATTAATTGCCATGGGCTGATAAATAGTCTTATTCGAATTTCCCGTAACTGCCATGGGATGATAAATCAAACTATAGTTAAAATATCAATACAGTAGGTTTCCCTCTGCAACAACAACACTCCCCCCCCCCCCACCTCACTTTAATTTGATACATAATACAACACGTCCGCTACCATACTAACAACTTTAAGTCATAACTGTGACACGCCTCTGCTACCCATTTTCCGCCATCCATTTTTGTTTGGTCCAAACTTATTTTTTTTTTTTTGGTTTAACACTGAATCTATCAATCAAACTGTTACTGGAATAAACAACATGAGAACTCTTGTGTAACTTTTGAAGATAGTAATAGAACACGTGTGGGAATATCCGAAGTACAATAATGCCGATTCTCAAATACCGCATTCCATAGAAAATTAATACACCAACACAAAACTGGTGTCGTGAGCCGCTACACGCTGCGGGATTTACTGAGGAGGGGATCGGAGCACTTATGGATTGAATGGTTCGATGAGCAATGAGGATGATCTGTCGACTAACTAATTAACTTCAGTATTCAAACCACGCCAAGACCATACCACAGTCACTGAATCAGTTAAATGATTGATTGCCATGGGCTGATAAATCGTCTTATTCGAATTTCCCGTAACTGCCAGGGGTTGATAAATCAAACCATAGTTAAAATATTAATACAATAGGTTTCCCTTTGCACTCCCCCCCCCCTCCCATCCCCTCCCCTTTATGACTCTACCTTCTGGGTTAAAAAAAAAAAAAAAGAAGAAAACAAAGACCAGAAGCACAAGAAAACATATAACATTAAATTAGAAAACATTCTGGTTCTTAACACTGCGGAGCGCTCAGGGGGGTCAACAGATCAAATGACATGCGTTGCAAGGAATCTGTTACAAGTTGCGGTCTATGCAGGACGATGTGTGAGAGAATGCAGGATTATGTGTGGGAGAAAACAGGACCACACCCCAAGTTCATACAATGGAAAACAGAGAGAGAGAGAGAGAGAGAGAGAGAGAGAGAGAGAGAGAGAGAGAGAGAGAGAGAGAGAGAGAGAGAGAGAGAGAGAGAGAGAGAGAGAGGGAGAACAAGGAAATAATGTATATTCTGCAATGTTTCGTTAAGAAATGTACAGTCTATTATTTTATTTAAAAACCCAAGAGTTTAACATTAAGTTTGTGGGTGGCGTTTTATGTGACTGTTCTTATACAGCTGCTGAAATGTATTTATTATTATTATTATTATTATTATTATTATTATTATTATTATTTATTATTATTATTATTATTATTTTGTCTTCTTCTTCGTCTTTTCTTCGTCTCCTTCTCTTTCTCTTTCAACCTCCCCTTCTCCTTCTCCGTCTTCTTCTCCATCTCCTTCTCCGTCTCCGTCTCCTTCTCCTCGTCATTCCTTTCCTCCTCCTGCTCCCCTCCTCCTCCTCCTCTCCCTCCTGCTCCGTCTCCTCCTCCTCCTCCGTCCCCTCCTCCTCCGTCTTCTCCTCCTCCTCCGCATTATCCTCCTCCCCCTTCCCCCTCCCCCGTCTTCTTCTTCTTCTTCTTCTTCTTCTTCTTTACCATTATGTTGTATTATCATCACTCCTGTCATCTCCCAACGTTGCAGTAACCCTCACCTAACCCATCATAAGCCCTTCATAGACTTCTCATGACTGGTTGGCTTGTGCAGCTACTATTCTATGAGGAAGTCAGTCTCGCGCCAATCCTTCATTGTTGCCCCTTACGAAATGCTTGATATGAGGTTACTATTTCTCGTTTCTTTTATGGACCTCCGTAACAACCCGGCATAAAATATGTGTAAGATTTCCTGTAAATGCAATGAATATATTTAAATAACGAAGACACAAACAATAGAATGCACGATTTATTGCCTGACATATTTCCCTGCATCTTGTCAAGTACATACTGCAGAAATCATACAACATAAACTAATTAGATCAATTCTTTAAGCTGAAATATACAAAGAATATATCACCAAAATTAGAGGTGTAAAGGTAATCTCCACTAGAATACGATCAAAAGTAACACAACTGACGTTGCGGCCAAAGACTTCGACAGCGCACAAATAACAGACATGCGTCGACACAACAACATGAAAAGCCTACAAAACGTAACAAAGTTAGTTGCATATCCTTAACAGAACGTCGCAGTCAACATTAGCCAGGATGTGGGAGGGGGGGGGGGGGAGGGGAGAGAGATGTTTTTTAATTTCTTGGGAAGTTCACATTTAGTAGTTTGTCATTAGTTTTCTGAACGGCCGGCACTCTTACCATTGTATGAAAACCAACACAATGAGTCTGCTACCAAATCGCCGTAACTGTCCATCCATCATGTGCCATGTCGATAAGCGTGGGCGTTCATGTTTTGCCATCTCACTCGATCACCAGATTTGTGGACAGCTCCGTGTTTCTGTCTCGACCATGCCACGTGGCCAAGCGATGCAGGTATTTACTTCTTGGTCTTCCCCTTGGTCTCTTCCCTTCGATCTTGCCAGTTGTCACCAGTTCTCCAATTCATTTCTTCTCATAGCATGCCCAAAAAATTTTGACTGTCTGCGTTTAATGTCTCTTCTGTTTACGATCTTCATTTGATTCTTGTAGGACTTGTTCATTGGTTTATCTTTCTGTCCGTAACTGTGGAACTGATAAAATTATTGCTAAACATTTGTTGTAAGAATGTCCAAAATATGCAGAATAGAGACAAGTATTATGGCCTACCATCGATCGATTTGTGTACAAACTCTATAGAGATGTCAACAAGCGTAAGCTGACTTTTCCATTCTACCATGATTCCTAACCCGTCCAACCCCAGAAGAGAAGTTATATTAAGGTCCATCGTCAGGCTCAGATTAATAAACCTTTGACCGAGCCAGCCACAATTCGGATATTAACCGATTTTGTGCCAAAGAGTAGGCCTGAAGCAAACAAAAATGGATGGCGGAATATCGGAAGTAGTGGTGTGCCACAGTTATGACTTAAAAATCGGTTAGCCGGTCTCCCTGGTCTAGTTGTTACACGACTTTCTCCGTAATCCCGTATACTCTCGGATTGCGCGAGAATTGGTAGCGGTTCTCTCCGCGTCAGTAACTTAAGGGGTATGTGAGCCGGTCGCTCAGAAAGCAATGGCAAACTACTGAGCGTAATCTTGCCAAGAAATCAACGATCAGCTTAAAGATGCTGATGTTGACAGCGATGTCCTGTAAAGGATATGCGAACAAAAAAAAAAAATATGGTAGCAGACATATTGTATTATAAAGCGATGACAAAATTTCGGTGATATTCGAGTATAAGTCCATGGCAGATACGTGAAGTCGCTTAAGACGATTAATCGTCCCGTATCAATTAATCAGTTAATTTTAAAGACATTGTTGTCCAAAGAGGGTAATGAGGTAAATTAAGTTGACCTTAAGTTGACTGATGCTTTCTATACATTTACTCATATTCGGTTCTGAAGGTGACCGGCGAAGAAGAAGAATCGCATGTTCGAACTACTCTATTGTCATGAAGCTTTCAGCTTCACTTTTTCAAGTATATCACCTTCCTATCATCTACAAAGCATGGGCGCCATTAGGGAAAACCTTGTCTGCACACACCCTTTCTTTCGGCTGTCTACGGCGTTCTCAACTTTACAATCCCCCAACAAATCGTCCCTCAAAACTAAATTGACAAACTGGCGCGTTTAAAAAATCTAAAACCATTTATATCTAAAGTTAATAAGGTTTTTAAAAGGGGACAAGAAATGTATAGATGAGTTTGTGAATTGCCCAAAACTCTCTCGGAAGTAACTAAACGCTGTTGTGCCTTACTCATTGAATAAACGAAACTGTGTCACACAGACTTAATAAGAGCTCTCAGTGGCCCTGGTAATTTGGAAATGGTAATTTGGTATGCACGCACACGAAACTAACATTTGAGCATTTAAATGGCTGACAGCTATTACCAGTTCAGAGGTCAGGGGGTCGGAAGTTCGGACGAATGTTCACGGGTAAGTGTGGGAAATTTGTAGTTTCTGTTTGTTGGATTTTGACAACAAATGTTGTGGAGCGGTGACATTTCTTAGAAGTTCTCCGGGGTAGAATGAATGAATGCTTTTGGTAGCGTTTGTAGATGGGAATGATTGGTGGTAGAGTGATGGGAACTTCCGCCTATTGTCGTGAAGATTCAGTGTTTATTACTTGTGAGGCGTGTCGCTGGTTTTCGTCTGAATAATTAACACAGTGTGTGGGGGTCAGCGTAACTGAACGGATAAGCGCGCTCGGCCTTAAATTCCCGGTATACCGAGGTTACTGGAATGTCTCTTTCTTTCTCTCTCGGTCATATTTCGCCATTTCACACGATCACCAGAGTCGTAGATCGGCTCTGTGTTCTTGTCTCGACCATGCCACGTGGCTAAGTCATCCAGGTATTCACTTCTCTGCCTTCCCCTTGTTCACTTTCTCTCGATATCCCCCCCCCCCCCCCCGATCTTGACAGTTGACACCAAGTTCTCCAATTTGTTTATTTTCATAACGTGACCAAAATATTGTGACTGTCTGCGTCTAATTTCTCTAATCAGTTCAAGATTTTCATTTGTTTCTTGTAGGACTTGGTCATTGGTTTTTCTGTCTGCCCATGGTATTCTTTGCATTTTCCTCAGAAACCACATCTCCACAACCATCAGATGTTTTTTCAGCTTGTCTGCTCATTGTCCTCGCTACTGAACGTAAAATTGAATACAAAAATCAAAGTGAAGTTTATCGCAATGTCCTGCAAAGTACATGGAAGATAACGGCAGCAAAACATGCATATAAAGTATCTGTTTATCACAGGCAGAAAGATGAACGAGTGAAAGAATGAATGAACAAGTTAGTGAATGAGTGAGTGTGTAAATGAATGTATACATTAGTGAATAAATGAGTTAGTGACGCTATAAGATGGATAGTGAAAGATTTCGTGAATTTATAAGTGAAAGAATTAATCAATGAATAAATTAATTGTTTAATGACGGAATGAATTAATACAAGAATGAATCAATAACTAAGCAAATGTGTCCGTTAATTATAGAGTGAATGGATGAACCAATGATTAACGAACGAATGCATTATTATACAAATTAATGAATGGCTGTGGGAATTAATGACATATTGAATCAGTTAATAAATAGTTAATAAATGTTCATTTGCATAAATGAATGAACGAACGAATAAGTGAGCGAATGATCAATTTGAATGAATGCATGAATGAAGGGGTGCTTGAATGAATGAGTGGGTTGCGAATTAATGAAGGAAGATGTGAGGGAGTGCATCTATGAATGAATGAATGTATAAGTGGGTGAATGAATGAATGAATGAGTGAGTGAGTGAGTGAGTGAGTGAGTGAGGGAGGGGGGTGAGTGAGTGAGTGAGTGAGTGAATTAATGAAGGAAGGAACCAGCGATTGAATCCATGAATTAATGTGTACGAATCAGTGGGTGAATGAATGAATGAATGAATGAATGAATGATTGATTTAAGAACCGACATCACAGCATTCGGGGCATTTCCATAAGCGCTCCGTCCCCATCCCCAGAAGCCAGCGAAGAGTTCCAACCCCAATAGTACCAGTAGCAATCTGATTATATATGCGTCTCACCTTTCCTCTAAGCGTCGAGCATCGGCCAGATCCCCTCGTCACTCCTCGCTGTCGCATTCTTGCCAGACCATGGTGATCCATTTGCTCCTCCGTGGTGTACACGTGCTCCCACAAGGCCGCAACCACGTCTGCCTTATCATGCATCAATACTCCACCAAGTTTTGCAGAGTCAGCCAATCTGTCCGCCTGTTCATTTCCCAGCACACCGGCATGCCCCGGAGAAAAGATCCAGATGATACTTGCCACCCGTGACTTCCGAAGCGAAGCAAGCCACTCGGCACGAAGCTTGCCTGTCCTTACCCTACTCAGCATGCTTTCTGAGTCAGTTACAATCACGATGTGTGTGTGTATCGTATTCTCCACCCAGCGGAAAGTTGCACTGACTGCCTCCACCTCCATTCTTAAGCTAGATGTTGTGGTATCATATGCCAGGCTCTCCTGCACCAAACGTCGACCATTAGCCTTTGCCAAGAAACCCCAGGCACTTCTACTACCTCTCAACACCGAACCATCTGTGTAGATAATCACATCACCCGGGCGAGCATATCCTGAATTAGTTGCTGGATTTCCACTTCGGTGGCCCCTGCTGGCCACTCCCTGCACTCCCGGCTCATTGTGATTATAACTCTGCACAAGTCTGACTGCTCCGCTGGCACTCTGACCCACTACTCTCCTCACCTAATGTTCTCCAAGGGGCACACCTGTCTGATCGTATCCTCCGCCTGAGCCATTAATGATTTCCCTCCTCTCAGTCGCTGGCCCTTAACTGCGTCCAGCGCCTCATGCAACAGGTGACCTGTGTCAACAGCTACTCTGAGGTATGCCTTCGCCTGCATCACCTTGAACCTACCTGCAACAGACGGCAAACCAACGATGTACCGCATACACACCACTGGGGTGTCTCTGGTGCATCCCAGAATGACACGCATAGCCTTGTTCTGTATGCGCTCCAGTCTCACCAGCTGACTCTTTGAGACAGTGAGCAGTCTTAGTCCATAATAAATCGCTGAGAAGATCAAGTGCTGGTATAGTCTATAAAACATTCTCTGCTCTATGTCCATTGCAGCCATAGTTTTAAGTGCGTTGAGCCCCTTTTGAGATCTTGTCACAACCGTCTCCACATGATCCTTGAAGGACAGGCTCTGTCAAATGTGATTCCCAGATACTTCAGTTTGTTCTCTCTGTTGACGCTTCCACCATCTATCGTGAGGCTTGGAATATCAGCTCTCACAATCCTGCTGTCCAGAGAGCACCACAAAACAGCTGCCTTTTCCGGGTGGATGATAGCACTCATTTCAGTGCACCAGTCAATCACTTTGTCTACTGTCGCCTGTAGCTCCTGGGCTGTTTTCTCCTTATCTCTCCCCTGCCTATATGCAAGAAGATCATCTGCAAATATTAGTATCCTTCCAACCCCTGGTGCTTCTAAGTTTGCAATTTTCCTCGTATACACGTTAAAAAGCATTGGGAGATTGCGGATCCTTGTGGCAGTCCCGGGGTTAAAATACGTGGCTCTGAGGCCCATGCACCCAGACGGAGAGCAATCCGACGAGAATGTAGGACGGCCGCTATCCAGTTCACCAACCAGGGATTGACCCCCTTCTCTATCAGTGCGGTCATCAAAATATCATATCGAACTCTATTGTACGCATCCTCGAGATCAAGCGCCGCCGCCATCGTTTCTTGTCTACTCTGGAACCCCTCATAAACGTCAAAGGCAAAAGTGGCTGCATTTGGCCAGGTATCTTTTCCTGGCCTGTAGCTCCCCAGACCTCTTGGAAGAAGCTTCCCCCTTTCCAAAACCTCTTGCAGCTTGACAGCGACTATCTTCTCTAAAACCTTCCCAAATGTATTTTGAAGGGTGATGATCCTAAAGCCGCTAAGCCTTGAATGATCCTTGAACGGTTTTGGAAGAGGGATGAGATAACTGTGTACCAAATCCTGCGGTACTGATGTTATCCTAATGCTCTGGTTAAAGCATTCGGTCATCTCCTTCAGGTCTACATCGCTCAAAGCCTTCATGTGGCCATACCTGACCCCATCAGGCCCTGGTGCCGTGTCTTTTACCTTTTTCAAAATATATTTAACATCTTCAACCCGTATTATATCTTCATAAGGCATATTCTTTATGGTGCCAGATAACTCATCTCTAACTTTGCATCCCTGGTGTCCACATCATCATGATTGGTCTGCTCTAAAAATCTCTGGAGAAACGCCTCCCCTTTCTCTGTGTCTGTTGTCACGCGCACACCATCATCTCTATAAATTGTTCCCACTGTCATATGCCGATCTTTTTTTTTTTGTATTTGTCTATGCAGTTTCCAGAACTTGCGCAGTGTTTTATCACCTCCAATCTCATTCATGAAATCTTCCCATTTTGCCCTTTTGGCCTCTGCAGCACAGCGCTTGAAAACCTCCACCTTGTCTTTCTTGACATTTTCCGCCGTGCCCACTTCCTCTCGTGAGCTTCTGGGTGTCTGTCGTACTTTCCTTAGCTGCTTCACTGCAGCTCTCTTTGCTTTCCAAGCCTGGTCTACTTCTGGGGTCCACCATGGGGGTTGCAAAAAAGGATTTTTAACAGCCCTGTTGCATGCCCCCTGTCTGAGGCGTCCAAGAAGGCTCTCGGTCCACTCGTACCGGAAGGTCTTGCGCGCTCTCCCAGCCTTAACTTTCCTGGATTTAGAGATCAGGACTCAGCATGGCATGTGATCACTCCCATGGTCATTCAAAACAGTCCACTTTACATCAAGGACTGATGACTGGGAGACAAGTGCCAAGTCAATAGCTGTGTCTGCATCGCCAGGTCTCATTGCCATTCTAGTCGGCCCACCATCATTTATGCAGACCACATCGGAGTCCACCATGGCATCCGCAAGGGCAAGTCCCTTTCGGTTTTCTCCACTGCTGTCCCAATCTCTGTCCCTCGCATTGAAGTCTCCACATATGAGTAACCTATCACCTGGTATTTCCTCCAATGAATGAATGAATGAATGAATGAATGAATTAATTAATTAATTAATTAATGGGCTTATTACCAGGTAAAGTCACACCATATTTGAGCATGAGATAAAGACGTTAGATAGCTCTAACTGCGGATTAAAGACACGAGTTTAGTTTCTTTGCAACTTCTACAGAATGTCCTGGTGATATGAAAGCTCATCTAGCATTCTACGAGTATTCTTGAATTAGTTGTTTAAGAATATTGAAGGGCGCTCACCAATCCCGACACCCCACACTGTGCCAACGGCTTCGGATGGAGGAGGACAATTGAGAGGGAACAAGCCTTATCCTGGTGTGAGGAAATGCAACCTAAAGACTAAATGTCATGGTAGGGGAGACCAGGCCCTTATCCTTGGTTGGCAACTGGTCTAGGATCGAAGCCCCAACATGCGGACAGTTAGAGAATTGCATTGCTGATCTGATAGCTTCTGCGACTTGTCTGCAGCTGGTCTTGTTCCAGATATATCAGTGTTACCTTTCCTATGGAGTAAACTAAGCAGGCCGAGAGAGAGGTCATCTGCATGGCAAACACATGGTCTCCACAATTCAGCGCAGGCTTTGCTATGGAGAGGTAACTCCATCCCTGGCCCACGCTATGGGTTGTAGTTATTAAGCCATTTTATTTATTTATTTTTGTAAGCACAATGTCTATAAGGACGACAAGGCGCCAGCAGTAGTTGTTTAAAAACGGCCGGCGTATGTGCCGAAGACATAGCGAGCGTGATTCGCTATTTCTCATCCCGGTGATTTGAAATCAGCTGCGTTCGATTTAGAAGCAGATCGCCTTGTGTTGATTGTTATCAATAGTATGAGCGTGGGTCATTCAGAAAGCAATGTCAAAGAACTGAACGTACAGTTGCCTAGTAAACCAAAGAGTCACACAACGATGGGGTTGATTGCGACGCCCTGTCGGATCTGTAGAGATTGATGGCTCAACCCCAAAGAGAGAAAGGATATAAAGTCCTTTTTCCCAATGTGATCCTACCCGTTTAATTAATTGAGCTGTGCTGATTCAATTGTTTCAGACCAGAAATAGAGTTTTAGAGAACCAAGGAATACTTGGAAATAACTGGAAAGTTTTATTCCCTTTTAAACCCAAAATATCCTTTAAGTGGTTCCTTGCCTCTTCTCTACCAACTAATTAATTCTATCTAAGAGTAGTTTAAATTAAAACCATATGATTTTGACAAGTAAAAATCACTCATGAGAGAACATAACTTCCTTTTTTTCATCATTTATTAACTATAGAGTGAGTAATAAACAGAAATGTTTGAAACAATTAATTACAAATGCATCAAATACATCCATGAAAAATCAGAACGTATGTACATCCAAACTGTTACACATAGTTTCCACAGCTACTCCCCTCCTCACATAACAATGAGAATACAGGTAAGTTAGTCGTTACTTTTCCTACAGATCTTCTGTATTAGAAATCTGAAAAAGAAATTTTTTCTGCCCCTTTTGTCTTGACTTGTGGGTTGTGGATTCTTGCTTCAAGTTGTCACTGTGTTTTATGTTCCTCTTCAGTGTGTTATTTCTTCTCGGTTTGTAGGATATTCTAAGTGGCTCTAGATTTCCATGTTTGGCAGGTAAGTCGTGTTTAAAGAAATGTGACCTCTCCTAAAACAACTGGAACTCTTCACAGGTAGATTTGGTTCTGCCCTACTCTCTCACAGAGCAATTAGCAAAGCGGCTGCTATCACCAAAGAGCTACTTCCAGTCAAGCTGTTGCCTTCACCAAGTCCTGCATTCAATCTAGTCAGGTCTGTATCTACAGGAGTATGACCACTACCTGAAATTCCAGCATTCATATACATCTAATGATGTCATCAATATTACATTAGAAATGAAATGTTGTAACAGCCTAAGAACACAAGTGAAATCAATAAAAGGAATTTTGTTCCTAGAGAAAAATAATAGTGGAGAGAAAGGAGTCCTGGTGCTCTCTAATAGTTATCGACCTATAATGGTTGTCCTCTAGTCAATCTTCTATTACATGGTGTTCAAGGTTTAGACTATCAGATGTGCAGTCTCCTCTTCACCTATGCCTGTCCTCATGGTTTCCAGGTTGTGTAATATCTTGATTGATTTGGGATTGACAACTGTGTTTACAATCCTCTCTTGTACCAAGTTAATTTCTCTAAATCTTCTTCTACTCAAGAAAAGGGGTCTCATACATTAATGGGTTTTAAATCATTTCCCATTGTAATGAGTAGTTTCTTATAAACAACATAAGTACATCATGGAATCAATTCTTGTATAGCATTCAGGTGCATTCTTCTTCATGAAATGCTTCAAGTGAGAAGTTATCTTCCAATTTGATGGAAGTAATATTTATTATCATCACCATCCACATCATCATGTTTTCCTTATATCATTGTCATTACAATCATTATCATTATTATCATCATCATTATTACATTACAATCACCATCATCATCATCATCATCATCATCATCATCATCATCACCATCATCATCATCATCATCATCATCATCGTCATCATCATCGTCGTCGTCGCCGTCGTCATCGTCGTCGTCGTCATCATCGTCATCGTCATCATCATCATCATCATTGTAATACATTATTATCATTACACTAGACCATATGTGTTAACATGATTGACATGAACTACAATGTGGGATTTTGCTTAATGTACAAAACCAGATGCTTGTAGTATGCTTAATGTATGATATGGTTTGTGTCATGCTTAGCGCACAAAACCAGATGATTGTAACATGATTGAGATTTTATCAACGTGTTGTCATGCGTCGGAATGTACTAAATTATAAATTATTAATCAGTTTATGGGTTATGCCGAACAAGTTTTCTGGTGGTAGACATGACATTACACATCACAGTTGCCTTATATCATGAGATTGATTGTTAGCTTATACTCCTTTGCAGCATTCACTCATTCTCAGACATAATATTCATATGTAGGGATGATCATTTCACTCAGTCTTCAGACACATTCATATCTGTATGGATGATCATACAGGAATCATTCATCAAACATCCTTCATACTGGCATGTAAGGTGGGTAATTATACTTATGTGATTTCCCAATGATAACTTAAAATGTTTAACATCATTGATATCTCAATGAAATCTATCCTTTCACAATCATTCATCGGGCACATCATATCTGTAGGAATGACAATTAGTATATGTCTGTGATTTATCATGATAAATTCACAGATTTAAGCACAATTACATTACATTAGAACCTAATTCTTCATCAGAAATTATAATATTTCCTGTATAATAATTAGTCATTCATACTGATAAGTTTTATCAAATGATACATTCACATCTGTTAAGCAATAATGAAACACACATGAACCACCAAGGCATGCTCTTTTCAATGACATAGACTCATGTGGTCAGTAGGCATGCTTATGACATTCACCAAGGATTTAGCAACATGGAATCCATGAGTCACCACATGCTTTCATCCAATACATGCAATTTATGTGATACACTCATCCGCATTAATTTATTATGACTCATAATAATTCTTGCATGGCGGTTGAGTACGCACTATTATGTGGCACAAATATTATTATTCCCATATTTGACAACCATGAAAATATATTTGCCTTACCAAATATGTGCTTTAACATCACACAAATTATGATATCTATAGAAGTCATTTTGGTTCCCATGCGTTCGGGAACTACAAGAAGACTATTTGTTTGTCCATGTGCTCATGTCAAAAAGTATATCTACTGACTAATGTGCTCAAATCTACCTGACTTTACACATTACACTAATTTCTCTATCAGAGCTGGCACAGGTAAACTAGTTTTAAATCTTACCAGTGTGGGCACATGTACCATATGAGAACTGAATATATTATTTAGTTTTTACTAAATTAATTTAAGAACTTCCCACATGGTTCAACAATACTGACTTACCACTCTTCTTCTGGGAAAAAGGCTCACAGACTAAACTAAAATTTGAAATAAATATTATATTTACCTTTATCCGAACAGGACGGCGTCACAACACATGTCAACAGTTGACAACACCAAGATGTCTGGTCCTC
The DNA here is from genome assembly GCA_963921405.1 of Cepaea hortensis. Taxonomy (NCBI): domain Eukaryota; kingdom Metazoa; phylum Mollusca; class Gastropoda; order Stylommatophora; family Helicidae; genus Cepaea; species Cepaea hortensis. The sequence continues at coordinate 419,633,959 of OY992876.1, forward strand.
ATTTGGTTGATTCCAAATACTGGCTGCTGGTTGTATGGTCCTTCTATTCTCTTTAGACAATTTTCTCACTTAGTCGTGGCGAGTTGAGAAGCTACCACTCCGCATGCACAGCCGGCCTTTCTCTTGGTTTGTGACCAGTTGTGGTTTTAGTTTGTACAATGAGGCCGGAAACCGATTGTAGCTGTTTATATCTCAGCTTTTTCCGTTCCGTGTTTTGGCTTTCCCGTGGACCACGAGTCTGTCCTTATAATATATGGGATTGTAGTAATATGAAACAAATTTAGTATTGTTGCGGTGAACTCTGATTTTGTCGTCCTGGAAATATTTACCGTGATGTTACGCTTGTGAAAAATTATATTACACGCCCTGTAAAGGATATACAACTAACTTTTAAGACTTACCCAGTCATCATTGCGACGTTGAGAAATGGAAACACGCTGTGATTATACAATTAAAAAATAAACGCACATTTATTGTTTGGCACTTATAGACTTAGAAGAAAGAAGCAGAGACTAGAGGACACACTAGAGAACATAAATAAACACATATGCATTGTTTGACGCTTATAGAAGTAGAAGAAAGAAGAAGAGACTAAAGGACGCACTAGACAACATAAATAAATATACATGTATTGTTTGGCGCTTATAGAAGTTATCTGAGAGAGAAGTAGAGACTTGAGGACACACTAGAAGATATAAATAAACACATATGATTTGTTTGGTGCTTATAGAAGTAGAAGAAAGAAACAGAGACTAGAGGACGCACGAGACAACATACAAATTGAAAGCTAGTCTTACCGACCGTTCTTAAACAGACTAGGTCTATTTTATTATTTGGTGAGTCGATTGGAAGACTAAGTCTTAACTCGTCAGTCCGGTGTATTAGCACACATACGTTTTTTCGTTCGTTCGCTTTCAACTCAAATGTAGTCCATAAACAGACTTCTACTTCAATTGCACTGTCTGCCTGCCTGTCTGCATGCTGCCTGCCTGCCCCCTTCCCAGGAGCCACAAAAATCCTGTTCCCTTCTATATATTACCAGACGAAACCTGTTGAAACACTTAAACAGAGCGAGCCATACATTTTAATTAATAGACATTTTAGACTCTCAGCTAATTGGACCACTTCAAGTGGAGCTTGAACCACACTGCTAATGCCATGAACACGGACGTACGCGAATCCGACGCCAGGGCTCGTCGCTGATCAAAGTGTGGGTTAGACTGACCACCCATTCCTCCGTACATTTAGGCCTACATAATGTCATGGCGCAATCACTTCATAGATCCGTAGCAACAAACTGCATCCAGACAAATTATTGTATGTATGTAAATGGAACTTTCGTAATCTCGTATATCCGCTTTTGAAACACAGTTGTGCGCGATTTGGCAGCAGACCGCTTTGCGTTGATATCGGTGCCGGTCGTTCAGAAAGTAACGGCAAACTACTGAAAGCAAACTTGCCAAGAGATCACAACTGTAGAAATGCTGGTGTTTACTGCGACGTCCTATAAAGGATATGCCAACAACAACAAAAGTGGAACTTGAAAAGTCTTTACGCCGACCTCACGTAATAAGATGTAAGCATTTTTGAGGTCTCATGAGAGTGCTCGTTCTTAAACTTCAAGTCTGCTGATGCTGAGGTAACGGTTTCAACCCCTAAACCGGTCAACTGGACTAAAATGTTGACTTCTCGCCCTTGGCCTGGTGAATTAGAAGTACATCTGAAGTTGGAGTGGGTTCGCCTGATGGCGAGCGACACTGGTAACAGGGAAAGCTAACCCACACACAAAAATGCAGTGCAGTGCACTAGAAGTAGCAGCAGGTGTATGAACTATGTTTCATACCAAGCGTTAAGTACCTCAATTCTATGTTCAATTAAAGACACTCAGTTGTCCAAGGTAAGACCAGCCTATGCATATACAGATTGCAACAGGTACCATTCGTATTGGGACTCTTCGCTGATTGTTAAGGATGAAAACGGAATTCGTGAGAAAATGTTCCCACTGCTAGGATAGCGATTCTGAACTTAACTCAACCCAACACAACTTAATTTGAATAAACAAAATATAACGAAATTGGAACTGGAGCCAGAAATCCATACCGGAAGCAACGCATCATACGTCCTGAGTATAAGTTAAACAAAGATAGTATCGCATTCCGGAAAGGTGGAGTAAACATTGCACCTGATGCTCAGGTTACAAGTCAACGTATTACAATATTTGTTTACCTTACTAACAGCAGATGGGAGATGATTAAGGATGGTAAATGCAGTAAAGCCCAAGCAAAGGCAGCATTTCACAAGACAGAGAATATTCTCTGCAATTTATCGGTGTAAATCGAAGAGAGTACACAAGTTCTTATGTTGTTTATTGTGCTGATCTCGATGCATGGAAGTGAATCATAGACAATTAGCAGACACGTAATGAGTTATATGGAAGCTGTGGTTTTATAGAAGAATTGTGAGAATTCCGTGGAGAAAGAGTAATGAAGATATCTTTGAACGAAGATGAATCACATAGAGAACTGGTTACTCTCATCGGAAGAAGACATTCCGCATTCTTTGGGCATGTCGTGTGAAGGGGAAAGCTCGAGTATGTCGTCACAACGGCAAGACTGGAGGGGAAGAGAAGCAGAGGGAGACAACGACAAAAGGTGCAGCACTGTTTGACATCAAGGTATGGAAAACGTCGGTATCAGAAATGATTCACAGTACAAGAGACAGAAGGCTGTAGACAGACATGATCACCAACGCCACAAGGCATGGACTATAAGAGGATTGGCAGCACACGAGACCCTAGGCTGTGGAGAGACATGATCGTCAACGCCCACGGCATGGTCTATAAAAAGAAGAATGCTCATGCTTGTGATTATGATTGTGATGTAGAATCGACGTCTCCGCATTCATGGCGTCCTTCAGTGCTCGGTTCTCTCAAGCAAGAGTTGAAGAGTTGAGTTGAGTCAAGAATTGACATCATTGCATTCGGGGAATTCCTATAAGCGTTCGGTCATCATTTTCAATAGTCTGCGAAGAGTTCCAATACTACTGGTGCCCGTTACAGACTGATTATATGTCCGCATTGCTTTACCTCTGAGTTACGACACTTGAACAGACCCCTTGACCACCCCTAGCTACTGCATTCTTTCTAGACCATGATAGCCTATTTGTTCTTCTGCATTATTCACGTGCTCCGAGAGGACCTTCGCCTTTGTACATGGCTGACTGGCCAATCTTGAATGTTGTATACATGTGGTTGCGTAATGGGTTGTGTAGTTTTCTGAGGCGCAGAATCATCTGTCTGATGTGTCTTTAAAAATGTAATAGTCTTGTGCTAGTGGATGATGATGATGATGATGACGATGATGATGATGATGGTGGTGGTGGTGGTGGTGGTGGTGGTGGTGGTGGTTGTGGTGGTGGTGGTGGTGGTGGTGGTGGTGGTAATGATGATGGTAATGATCGTGATGATGATGATGATGATGATGATGATGATGATGATGATCGTTCTGGTGGTGGCGGTGGTGGTGGCGGTGGTGGTGATGATGATGATGATGATAATGATGATGATGATATTAATCTTACCTTAAATGCTGTCTTAGTAATTACTCCAAGTCTAAACTACAAGCGGGTGTCGTGGAGAAGGTGTTGCAAATGCAATTCCCATTCCCACATACCGCGTTAGAAACACAGTTGCGGGCGATTTGGCAGCAGACCGTCTTGCGGTGGTTTTCATCCAAAGGTATAACTGCCGGTGTTCAGAAAGCAATAGTAAAATACTGAACCTAAACTTGCCAAGAAATCACAAACAGCCATTAATAACAACAACAAAAACACTGGGGTTGATAGCAACGTCCTGTAAAGGATATCCAACAAACATCTTTAGACCACTTACACTGTGATCTACGGAAAAAACAGCAATCATGAAAAAACGAACCAGTTGATGGAGGCTCCGGTTGGCTGGTTAAGTAGATGCTAAGGGCATCGTTACTGAGCACATTCGACAGGAGGCAATGGTTTGCAACACACACCACTTAAGTGAACTAAGTCACAGCCCGAACACACTAATTCAGTGGTTCTCAACGGTGGGGAATTTCCCCCCTCCCCTCCCCCAGGGGGGAATTTTAGGGTTTCCAGGGGAGGAATTAAGATTATTTCAAGATTGAATTAATACAAGAACGGATTACTTGATATTGTTTTTCCCTTCATACTGTACGGTTCTGTACGTCTGACCCTTCTAAAATTCATTTTATAAAGTAAGTAGACCCACAAATCACGTTTTATGTGAACATCTAGACTTGTTTTAGTTTGTGCTATTACATTTAGCTTCCATTATTACGTATACTGTGTAGGGGCGGGGCGGGATTTTTATGTAGGAAATACGAAAGGGGGGAATGACGTTCTGAAAATAAGGTAAAGGGGGCACGAGCCAAAGAAAGTTGAGAACCACTGCACTAATTGGTTGCATGTGTGTGAGAGTGTGTGTAACCTAGTGCTTGGTGCAACCTTGCGGTTCATGAGCGGTTGTCGCTTGTTCCCTGTCTATTGTGAGCGAGATTAACCAACGGAATTGTGTATTGATGTATTGCTCTACTGGTCGGCATCTGTGATTTCTGGAAGGGACAGGGTATCTGGGGGTGGGGTGTAATTAACAGTTTTACAATCCAACAGCGCCATCATGCGCCATACCGATAAGCGGTGGGCGGTCATGTTTCGCCATCTCACACGATGACCAGAGTCGTGGATCAGCTCTGTGTTCCTGTCTCGACCACACCATGTGGCCAAGCCATCCAGGTAATTACTTCTCTGCCTTTGCCTTGTTCTTTTCCCCCTCAATCTTGTCAAACAAATCTTGATTGTCAACGTCTAATTTCTCCATTATGTATGAAAAATCTCACAAGCAGTATATCTACAATTATATATAAATTAAATATAAATTTTCAGCACTGTATATCTACAAAAGATATATATATATATAGTCATTAAAAACACACCATATACAATATAATATAAACCTTCACTGCTCTAAATCTATAATAATATTTATATATATTATATTATAAATATTTAGGGCTGTACCGGATTCAAATTTTTGAAATCCGGCCGAGCCGGATTTGGCCTGATGTATGAAGTGAGATCCGACCGGAGCCGGATTTACAAATAACAAAAAAAAAATAACGTACTACATCACTTGACTTAGGTGAGTGGAGTCACTCGACTGTTCATTACTGCAGTTCATTACTATAGATATGACAATGATGACATTTTTTTTTTTTTAGCATATCCTTTACAGGACTTAGCTGTCAACACCAGCATCTTTCAGCTGTATGTTGATCTCTTGGCAAGATTACGCTCAGTAGTTTGCCATTGCTTTCTGATCGGCCGGCTCAGTATTCCGCAAGTCACGAGCGGGGGTCGAACCGCCTCAGCTCTCGCTCCGCTACGAGACTCTGCGTGATAAACGGGATTACAGAGAGAAAGTGTTGTAACCCCACAGCCAGAGAGACCGGCATGATGACATATACTCATATTAAATCATTTAAATGTAAAATAATTACATTTACATTAGAATAAGTAATTAAGTAATATTAAGTTCCATAAGTTCAAGATGAAACATAATACATAAGCACATAATGCTAATTTAGTAATTTTAGTTTTTAGTTTTCAGTTTCAGTTTTTAGTTTTCACATTGTTTTCAGTTGGCAAATTGGCAGCTCAGTTACAACTCACAACAACAGTACATTGAACAGATTGAATTTATTGAAATACATTCATTCAGTAATTTCATTATTTCAGTCAGTCAGTCTTCATTATGGCTGTGAAGTTGAACTCTCGGAGTCAAGAAGGGACGAGGTGTATTTCAGGAAAATCAACGTCTCCTCATTTTGTGGTAAAAGGCTACTACGGTGGTCAGTGATAATGTCTCCTGCAGTACTGAACAGCCTTTCCCATGGCACACTTGTAGGTGGTGGTGCAAGAAATACCTGCGCCAGTCTAGCCATGCTTGGAAATCTTTGCTTATTGGCATGCCACCATGAAACTGGATCTGACTGTCGAGTTTGAAGTGGCTCTGACAGGTACTGTGTCACCTCAGTGTTAATGCTGTTGCCTTCGGCACTTGCAGTACGATCTGTGGTGGGATTCTCCTCGACAATTGTGTCAAAACAGCTCCATAGGCTGGACTCGTACTGTGTGGCAGTGCTCACAGAAATCAAAACACTAGTACTACTACTACTACTACTAGTAGCTGATGGATCCTGTGGACTGACTGTGTTTGCTGAATCAATAATGGAGTTAGCTGCTAACAGCAGATGGGCTCGTGCATCACTTCTACCACGTTCGGAGAAGAAGCACAGCTTGAATTGAGGATCCAGTAGTGTGGCACGAGTGTAAATACTGTTGGATTCAATGTCCGCAAATCTGCTGCTAACAGCTTCAAGCAGGGCTGCTTTCATAGTTTTGATCCCAGCATCACTACCTTCTTTCTGGAGGAAAGCCATGAGTGTTTTCACTAGGGCTGTACCGGATTCAAATTTTTGAAATCCGGCATGAGCCGGATTTGGCCGGATTTATGAAGTGAGATCCGGCCGCAGCCGGAGCCGAAGCCGGATTTGTAAAAATGGCCGGATTCCGGATTTGCCGGAGCCGGAGCCGAAATCCGGTACACCCCTATAAATATTATTATAGATTTAGAGCAGTGAAGGTTTATATTATATTGTATATGGTGTATTTTTAATGACTGTGGGGTATTTGAAAATATTGCCGTTCCAAGTTTTGTATTTACCTTGTATGTTACATGAACTCCACAGTGTGAATACAAAACCTAGAACGGCAATAATTTCAAAAACCCCACAGGCATTAACAATACACACCAGCGAAGATTTCTAATATATTGTAGATATACACCAGTGAATGTTTATATTATATTGTGAATATATACGAGTGAAGGTTTATAAATACCATTGTAGATATACATCCGTGAAATGTAAAATATACTGTAAACATACACCGGAGAAGGTTTATATTATAATTTAGACATACACCAGTGAAGATGTATAAATAATATTGTAGATATATAGCAGTAAAATGTATATTGTATTGCAGATATACGCCAGTGAAGGTTTATAAATATTTCTGTAGATATACAGCTGTGAAGATTTCTATTATATTGCAGATTAGAGCAATGCAGGTTTATATTATATTGTAGACATACAGCGGCGTAGATGTATATTGTAGTGTAGATATACAGCGCTGAAAATTTATATTATGGAATGTTTATAGTCTTACATGTGTATATTAATGAAGGCATATTATTTAGTTACATTTGTCATAGTGAATTTTTGTTATCGCCGATTTATAGAAATAATAATTTTTATGATTATATATCACAAAAGATCTATACATACGAAATGATGTATAGAACAGTATATACGTATATCAACTAACTATATAGAGACGTAATGGCGCAGACAAGAACTTTTGCGACAAAAGCATACTCTCAACACCAAGAGCTTAGAAAATCGTTAGCATTCCACACCAGGTCTGTTTTTTAAACCTAGCACGTGCCATGTGTTCGCTTCTGTTTGAGGCTAATCAGGTTTAAGTTTTATTTAAATATCTCGCGACGATAAACCACAAGTTCCTCCCTCGCCCGCCCCTCTTCTTTGATCCAATTTTTCCTCGAGTTTCCTAAGGAGCAGTGAGTACATCGGGCTGTGTTTGTACAGGTACACCAGACTTTTGTCTTTTCAGGGTTCTGAATTTCCTTTTAAAATTCTATACAGATGTTGCTTTTAAGATACCAGTTTCGTGATATTTCCGCTCTTCATTTTTAATGCGTTATTTGTGTCCTTCCTTTTCTGGTCTCTGAGGTTGGTTTAGACATTTTACCTGTTAAAATAATCATCATGAAGCTGGTTGCTAGTTGGCGTGGGCGATCATTCTTCATCGCAACTCCCAGTCTCCAGCGTAATTTATTATAATGTGCTGGTATTGTCCTATGTCAGTAGGAATATTTTCAGGGAGAAAGATAATCAATCAATCAATCAATAAAACAAACACGTGTCGTCTCCACAATGAAGGTTGGCAGCAATGGATCTCCAACAGTGTCTGTTTCTCGCCTTGATTGTACATTCTGTCAGACTGCTGTTCAGTGTCTGTTTCTCGCCTTGATTGTACATTCTGTCAGATTGCTGTTCGTTGATCTCATAATGATATCTTCCCACGTGTATCGTTGTCTACCTCTTACCCGCTTGCCTTCAACCTTACCTTCCAGTACGGTTTTTATAGCGTCTTATGTCTTTTAACGTGTCCGAAATATTTCACTTGCCTCTTTTGTTTATTTCTTTCATAATCTTTTCATTCCCAGTTTTTATAGAACCTCTGGACTGGATTGTTTTTATCTCCATAAAATATGACATTTTCTTCTGTGGGAGATATTATCTGTTGGGGGTAATATCTGAGCGAGATAAGGAACAATTGAAAAAGAAAGATGGAAAACTATGTCCACAGACAAATAATTTAGCTGGATGCATGATCTTTAACAGTTCGTCGCAGTCAACCCCAGCATTTTTGTCTGTGACTTACTAGGCGAGTGCCTTGCTATCTTCTTCTGCCGTCTGCTGTGTTTGGTCGCTGTGTTTATATTCTTGCAATAGCCTTTCGTTTTATATGCCGTGTTGACCCGCCTAGTTATCATTAATCTTGTAGGCTAATTGCTCAGTTTACATGAACATATACAGTTTATCCACACTCTGCTTATCTAACCGATTAATTTGACTCCAATCACTCTATTTCGGCCATTTAAATATAGGTCATATACAGGACGTCGCATTCAGTCCTGATCCTTTGCCGGGTCGTTCATGATTACGCGCTAAGTTCACCTACGGTAGTTTGCTATAGCTCTCTAAACTAAGATACCTGATTATAATATACAATTAAACTAATTAGGTCTAAGTCTTATGTCAACTTACATTCAACTTCTGCCATCAAGTGGGTTTTCTGGTCGTCCTTCTGGGTTTCATTTGTCTCTGCCCAATCAATCGCTTGTCGTGGATCCCACTTGACCTTATTGTCCTATCTGACCTTTAGTCTCCTGCGTGGTTCCAACCGCAGTGTCCCTGGCTATGGTTGTCATGTGTGACGTTTAGCCATCTACTGCAACTAACGAGCGGTCTCCTTAGCTGGCGGTCCTCTTAACTCAAGTGGCTTTCTTGCACTTTAACGACCCTCGGACTCTGCGTGTCTTTCCCTTCTTTGGTTTATCTGCCTTGGGTAGGTTCCGTTCACAGATCCTTAGTCGTTCCCACTCCTATCAGTGATTCAGACGAGCTCTAGCATGGGCGCTTGTCCGTCTTCCTTCACTTCCTCCTCCTCCAGATACTATACAGACTTGGGCAATGATTAGCCACAATTTCTGAAGTCCTGTTACTATGTTCCTTGGGCTGCCCCAAGAGGGCTCAGGCCCCCGCCGCTCCCGGAGTCCACTATTAACTGTCCTCTCTCCTGCTCGACTCTTTCCCAACTGACTGGATCCCAAAGTATATATAACGATAAAATATGGCGCTTCTTTCTGGAATCACGTGACGTCGCTGTCCCTTGTCATCCAATCAGTACTTCGCGTACTCTGCTTAATTTGCATACTACCATCATATCATTAACCCAAATCTACATTGTTAGCTGGAGTTCACGGCCCTGAGTTCATTTACTTTTTCCCGCCACCATAGATTTGGAGTATGGCGTTCTATTCTGACAGCCGAGGTCACTTCCAATGCCGCCTGTACTCATAAATTATGCTGCCTATAAAGTTCACCATTGTCCCTCTGACAGCTTGAACCCACAGTGTACAATACATTTGGCACTCCTCTCCCTGAGAAACTGCTAGTCAACAATAGAGGATGGCCTTGCCGCTATTCGGTCATGCACTCCCACTCAACCTATGACTATTTTAAAAACAATCCCGGCCCTTGACCTCTCGGTTTCAAAAATATTCCAGTTTATATTTCCCCAGTAAAATTAGGCGGTATGTGAAATTTCCATACTGTCTCTTGATCCGGGAGCTCCCAGGAGATTCCATGTGAACTTTGTCTCGGTGGTGTCAGATTCTACTACATAGTGAGATCGTATACATAGATTTGTCGCTTACAGTCAGTAGTTCGTGATTGCCTGCTCGTTAGTTGTCTCAGTAAGTGTTCCTTTACTAGGCTACTTATCTCATAGCTGGTTGGTAAATTGTCTGAACTATCTGTCGGCGAGGTTTCTACTAAGTCTGTTCATATAGAAACTCTTGTGTAAAGTACACCGGCCAAACCACCTTGCTACAAGAATACAGGAAAACCCTACATACAACAACAAAATACCCAGGGATAGCCAACTCATGAGGAGAGTCAGCGCAGCGGAATCTGTCCGAAATGAGCTCAGACAACAGCTGAGCAGAGCAAGTCAACGTAAGGGTGGCCTTATATTTTCATCGTTAAAGAACCAAACTCCTAGTGTCAGTGCACGTTAAAGACTAACTCACTGATTGAAGAGTATCAGAATAAAATACTCCACCGTTATACAAAGGTCACCCTCTTCATCCAGGAAGTCAGAGTCATAATTGATGACAGGGTATGGCAAGCGAACCCAGAGCCATGCAAAGTATAAGAACGATTCCTACACACCTGATATGCAGAGCAAGCCAAACCTGTGGCTGTACGGGGACGAATGTCAATTAGTTTGTCGGGAAGGCAGCTGTTTGCCTGGCTGAACTCAATACGCCAGGGGGCAGTGGCAACATCTGAAGCCATCAGGACAATATGTCTCTCCCCCCCCCCCCTTTTCTGCAGAAGAGAACAGAGCGAGACGGGCTGTGCCAAACGTTATCAATGGCACATGTGGCATACAAGAAATGCACGCATGAACAATTACATCACCAAGCGGGGTTGTTCCCCTTTGTTTTATGCAGTGAGTTAATTATGGCTGTTGTGAAGAGACAGATGACAGTGTCACTCGTGGTAGTTAGAATATCCCTTTTTTTAGAGGCGGGAACAGGTGGAATTCAGTGTACCAGCGTGTTCAAGTTTCATGATACCAGAATTAGACATGTTAACGGTGTTGGGCAGTGAATGACCAGTGACGCCCTATATTTCTGCCCATGCATATAGAATAGACACTTTAAAGAAGACAATCGTAGAAATTCAGTGAAGGGAAACGGAATCCAGAGAGCGCCCGCAAGCAGAAACATATTCTTTATATATTTATTCCAGCGTTACAATGAACAGTAGTTAAATAATTAGTTAAACATTCGTGCTGTGGTGTTGATTCATTATTGAATGACATTTTGGTCGGAGGGCCATATGTGTAGTCACGTTTAGCCATCCTTTGTTTTACAGATTCATGAAATTAGTTAGAAACATGTTATTTTGTTGTTTAAATGAATATGACTTCTTAAGGGGATCAACTGTTGTGGGCAGTTAGCTCCCTTGTTATTTCCATAGCGGAAGTTGTTAAGTCGGGTATGCGAATGTTTTTATTTTTGTGTGGGCCTCACTCTATTGTGTTCAAGGGCAGACACAACTGCAGTATTAGGTGTCATAGTGACTACACATAGTTCAATGTCGTGTCAGGAGGCCAAGGAGACCATTTATAATCTGAGATTGCCCGAGTAGATGTTAATACGGGTACATGTTTGTTTTTAATGTGAAGGGGCGTGGCGAAGAATAAATGTTAGAGCATGATGTCCAAGAACTGGGCATACCATTTTTTTTCAGGTTATTTCAGCGCCAAGACAATTGAGCACGATGTCCAACGACTGAGTGCACATTTTTTTTATGTCAAAAGCTGTTTCATGATATATGTTTGGTTTGTTTCTATGGCCACTAAATGTTGTTTACTTACAGTAGGGGCTGATTTGTTTTTGTGTACATCGGTGGTGATCGTGAAGATTGCAGCTTCAGGCTGATGTGTCCTTGCGAATAGGGGAGAATTTGTTGTTTTATTATGTGTGGTGAACAGGCATGTTCCTGTGGTGTCGCAGGAATTGTTACAATGTTTTTTTAGATTCAAGGATGACTGGGCACATTGATGTACAGAGTTCCTAGTGGGTAGCACCTGTGTGAATCTGATTGTTTGTTCTGTTGTTGTTACAGGAGAGTGGCATATTAAGTGAATGCCTATATTGACATTGTTTTATTAATTTTGGTGCCCCTAAGTATTGCACCCATTGATTGATGATTTTGTTTTCTGGGGAATCCCCAGCATGCAAGGGATTTAACTGTCTTTATTAATAATATTAGTTGGTTACTATATTGTTGTGATGCACTTCAGAAGTCGAACAAGTTTTAACTGCCTTATGCACTGGGAGAGCAGGGGATGCAACCAGTATTTTTTTTTTTTATTATTATTATTTGGGGTGGAAGTTCCAAAAAGAGTTTTCCCTTTAGGCGTTCAATATTGTTTAGGAGTGATGTCAGATGCTGAGCCAGGGCTTCGATCTCAAGGAGGGATGACGCTATATTGATGGTGGGACCCATCAACTTTTGGTAGGTGGGCATGAGACAGTATGGAAATTTCACATACCGCCTAATTTTACTGGGGAAATATAAACTGGAATATTTTTGAAACCGAGAGGTCAAGGGCCGGGATTGTTTTTAAAATAGTCAAAGGTTGAGTGGGAGTGCATGACCGAATAGCGGCAAGGCCATCCTCTATTGTTGACTAGCAGTTTCTCAGGGAGAGGAGTGCCAAATGTATTGTACACTGTGGGTTCAAGCTGTCAGAGGGACAATGGTGAACTTTAGAGGCAGCATAATTTATGAGTACATGCGGCATTGGAAGTGATCTCGGCTGTCAGAATAGAACGCCATACTCCAAATCTATGGTGGCGGGAAAAGGTAAATGAACTCAGGGCCGTGAACTCCAGCTAACAATGTAGATTTGGGTTAATGATATGATGGTAGTATGCAAATTAAGCAGAGTACGCGAAGTACTGATTGGATGACAAGGGACAGCGACGTCATGTGATTCCAGAAAGAAGCGCCATATTTTATCGTTACATATACTTTGGGATCCAGTCAGTTGGGAAAGAGTCGAGCAGGAGAGAGGACAGTTAATAGTGGACTCCGGGAGCGGCGGGGGCCTGAGCCCTCTTGGGGCAGCCCAAGGAACATAGTAACAGGACTGCAGAAACTGTGGCTAATCATTACCCAAGTCTGTATAGTATCTGGAGGAGGAGGAAGTGAAGGAAGACGGAGAAGCGCTCATGCTAGAGCTCGTCTGAATCACTGATAGGAGTGGGAACGACTAAGGATCTGTGAACGGAACCTACCCAAGGCAGATAAGCCAAAGAAGGGAAAGACACGCAGAGTCCGAGGGTCGTTAAAGTGCAAGAAAGCCACTTGAGTTAAGAGGACCGCCAGCTAAGGAGACCGCTCGTTAGTTGCAGTAGATGGCTAAACGTCACACAGGACAACCATAGCCAGGGACACTGCGGTTGGAACCACGCAGGAGACTAAAGGTCAGATAGGACAATAAGGTCAAGTGGGATCCACGACAAGCGATTAATTGGGCAAAGACAAATGAAACCCAGAAGGACGACCAGAAAACCCACTGGATGGCAGAAGTTGAATGTAAGTTGACATAAGACTTAGACCTAATTAGTTTAATTGTATATTATAATCAGGTATCTTAGTTTAGAGAGCTATAGCAAACTACCGTAGGTGAACTTACCGCGTAATCATGAACGACCCGGCAAAGGATCAGGACTGAATGCGACGTCCTGTATATGACCTATATTTAAATGGCCGAAATAGAGTGATTGGAGTCAAATTAATCGGTTAGATAAGCAGAGTGTGGATAAACTGTATATGTTCATGTAAACTGAGCAATTAGCCTACAAGATTAATGATAACTAGGCGGGTCAACACGGCATATAAAACGAAAGGCTATTGCAAGAATATAAACACAGCGACCAAACACAGCAGACGGCAGAAGAAGATAGCAAGGCACTTGCGATCACTAGGTCAACCAGACAATGACAGGTGAGATCGTTGGCCAGAGACGGGGCGGGCACAGGAAGGAATGTTGTCTTTTGTCCGCTGGACGTAGGTGAAAGGAGGTCACGCTTCTGTGGTTGTGTAGTTGAGTTGGCCTGGCGGGATACAGGCAGCGAGTTCAAATCTTCGGGTGAATGGTTAAATACTTAATGTTGGCTGTAGGCGGCGCGTCGGGAAATAGGCAATAATAATGTTAGTTAAATATATATAAACGATAAATTACTGTGTTTAAAATACTGTTGTTAATTTATGTTATGGCTAAGATATATTGATACTAGCGTAGATAGGGAAGCAATAGCTGTTAAGGACTTTGTAGGTAGTGAAAGACTAAGGTTGATTGTGACATAAAACTCACGGGTATTGTTTTATAATGTTTCAGACATTGTCTGGGTAAAATGGAGTTGCCCAAGCATACCGGGCATACTTGACTAAACAGATATCCATCTGAACAAAATAATCCCTGGGTATATGGATTGATGGATCAATCTATGGATCAATGGGTATTTGGGCTGAATATATGGACCACTAATAAGCCTACGGAAAGATAGTTACGAAACAAAGGCCGGTGTAATTCCTAGCTTTAGTCTTTTACTTCATGCGGTTAATAGGTGATCATAAGTGGCATCCCCCTAACACCCAGTTGCACAGGCTGTTACACTATCTATCTCTCCCTGGTGAGGTAATGCAGCATCGTATTATTACAGTTCAATATGCATTATGTGTCTGCAATGCATGTACTGATTACTCTTTGCGATTATGTTGTAGATTGTCACTGTGTTACTGTTCAGAAAGAAAATAAATATAGGTTTGAGTTGCCTTTTATTTCGACTTGTCAGTCTGAGATTGTGTAGATTATAGTAGTTTAGAGACTTTGTGAGGTGGGTTGTACATCTCTTCTATAACCTGATAACGTACACCATGAGACATTGATGGTGCAATAGTAATTAACTATTGTTCTCACGCGGAGACACGAACCTACATCTGTCGTATCCCTTACTCTCATCCTCTTTCTCCTTTTTTCTCCTTCTCTCTCTTCATCTTTCTTTACTATCAAAGGTAGTGTGTAGTAGGCAGAGTTCGACTGAGGAACGAACTTTTAGGCTTCACACTATTTATATCGTTTCCCTCATCATTCTTTTCTTTCTCTTCTCTCTCTCTCTCTCCTTCCTCCCTCCTCTCTCTTCTTCCTCTTCTTTTCTAGCTATCACACTAGCCATGTTCACGTTCAGTAGTATTTCATTGCTTTCTGAACGACCGACGCTCATACCATTGTATGAAAACCAGCGCAAAGCGATCTGTTTCCAAATCTCTCGCACCAGTGTTTCGAAAGCAATTTGAGGCATACAGTGATATTTCACCACAGCTCCGGCTAATAAATAAGAGATGCTATTTTTTTTTAAATTTAAAGTAATAAATAACAAGACCCAAAACCATAACTGGGTCTGTGATATAATAGGGTCATCACATTTTGTACGTCTCAACGGGCGGAAGGATGGGTGGTCAGTCTTTCCCTTACTTAGCGAGAAGACGAATGCAGGTTTCCCAGCCTCGACCGCACTCGTGACATTCTCAGTGTAGCCCTGTTGCAAATACACGAGCGAGCACCTTTGTGTCTACACGAGCGAGCACCTTTGTGTCTACACTAGCGAGCCCCTTTGTGACTACACTAGCGATGCCCTTTGTGACTACACTAGCGAGCCCCTTTGTGTCTTGTGAGGTGGTAAATATAATAAATTAGAATAAGGACAAGTTTCGCTAGGGGTATTCAGTATGAATGGGGTCTAAAACCCAAACACGCCCTCTATAGGAATTAATATATTGGCTCGTAACCCCCAAGTATTGAACAAGGCAGAAAAGGGTGCAAGTTCAACACTAACATAAAAGAAATGTTTCCCATAGAAGGCTGGGAGATCCGGGAAGTTCTACCACAGACACCCGAGTACTAATAACTCTACCCAGAGGGTGTGTCTATGTGTA
This sequence comes from Cepaea hortensis, assembly GCA_963921405.1. Taxonomy (NCBI): domain Eukaryota; kingdom Metazoa; phylum Mollusca; class Gastropoda; order Stylommatophora; family Helicidae; genus Cepaea; species Cepaea hortensis. The sequence continues at coordinate 419,649,963 of OY992876.1, forward strand.
AGTGCCCCGCCCCACATTTAATCTCCCAAATATATAAACAATGACAAGTATCCCCTGTCATGCACATCCACAGTATTATACAACAGAGGGACAACAACCAATGTTAGACGCACCAACTGGATTACATTGACAGAGGAAAAACAGCCACTGTTAGACAAAAACAGTACAATGACTCACTGTATCACATAACAGTAACAATAACTCACTGTATCACATAACAGTAACAATAACTGGACTATAAACATAAATTTTGGAACAACAGGTTAACAATAAAGTAACTGCAAGGCTTTGTTAAACCAAACAAACAAACAATTGTATTGTGGAAACATTTGGGTTCTGGAAAACCCTGTTGGCTACAATATGACATATACATGAAAGAAATTATTCATATTCAGGCAATGCACACAAAGTATACACCCAAACCAGAAGTTCCAAAAAAATATTTCCCCAAAAAAGGTTCACATCAAATACATGTGTCAAACACAAAACAAAGTAAATAATCCATACAAAGAAATAGATAAAGAAAATCTATCTAATCTGTCTCTAGAACTATCCTATGGGTCTGATGATGACTTCCTCTCCTTCATTATCCACTAGAAAAAGTCTGGCCATAATCACACTCTCTATAATCCAGGAAAACAGCTGCTTTGCATATATCCACCTATTTAGAAAATGGGGGATTACACACACACACCCACAGAACTTTCACTTCTGGATCATATATCCATCGCGAAAAACATGTAGGAGTAATCCATATGAATCCAATGTGGATATACTGTAATCTCTCAAGTCACAGTTGCTAAGTCACTGGGCTAGGAGCGTTCCAGGGTGATATAACAGACAGGTATAAATAAGTCTGAAGCATTCTGGCGTGGCGTGACACACAGGAGTCCATGTGATTGGTTCGATCAGGATCAGGCACAAACACTTTCAGTATCTCTTTGGATGAGGAGTGACATCACATAATCCATTAGAATTTCCTGACAGAACTAACTTGAATGGGGCATGAATATTCCAGCCCCTTTCTCTGGGTTAAGATGTAGGTTATTCTTTCTTCAGCTGAATATACGACTTGATTGACGGGAGTTGGTAATGTGCTTGATTATCCATGTCTGGGATATGATGGATGAGAAGATTCAAAGGAAGCTGGGAGTTCACACAATCAGTTGATAAATCCATACTGGTAAATGATGGTGAATTCCAGACTTATCCATGAGCCTCTGGAATATGACAGTTGAACGTGGAATCAGGCGGTGACTTTTAGAGAGGATATACGCTGAAAACCATCTAGGCCAGGCATGCCTCATGTCTTTGCGGACATTGAAAAGAGTCACACCATCTGTAAGTTCCCAGAGGTAGGGAATCCACTTCCGCATATTCAAAATCCGTTACGTATCCAGGCATTGACATTCAGGTTCAGGGTGAGTAGCAGTAACCAGCACTCTTTGTAGAATATTAGAGGAGGCTGATATCCCAGTTTCCTGCCTCTAAATCCAAACAAGTTGACTATAAATCCAGTGCGAAGCATGGTGACTAGTGCCAATACTCCACCGCCATCTCTAGCGCCTATGTAGTGAAGAAGAACAGGGTTGATATAGATTAGTTATACAATCCAAACTTCTGATAACAATGTATCATAATAAAACATACATTTATATGATGAATAACAGTGTATCATAATTAAAAACAGAGGGAACAAGAGGGAAGAAGAAAAAAAAAGGTGTAGCTAGTTTCCTAGCACTTGTCGCCTACTGTAGAGTTTTGACCCACTCCAAAAGTGAGTAAGGTATCTACTCAATAGGTACATCTCTTCTTGACTGATACTGGAGCTTCCTGGGAGGTTTTCTTCACCTCCTAAATATGCAAACATCTTTTGATAGTACCGCTGTCACATCATGGAAAAAGTTCCTGAGACAATGTCCTCATGTACACAATTCATAAATCTCCTTTCCATAGTTACAAGGACAGGATGAAATACCAAATGAACTAATTAAAGCAGCAAGGGAAGTAGGAACAGCTTGGCTACATAGACTATTCAACCATGTTTGGGTAGAACAACAGACACCACGAGACTGGGGAAACGCCATAATTATCCCAATTTGGAAAAACAAAGGCAGCAAAAGAGATTGCACACAATACAGAGGCATTTCACTGTTGAGTCATACTGGGAAAATATTTTGCAAAATTCTTGAAAAAAGATTACGAACTACTTTAGAACCCCAGCTAAGCGAAACGCAGCTTGGATTTAGGAAAAACAAAGGATGCACAGACGCCATTTTTGCTCTTAGACAACTTATAGAAAAATCAATTGAATTCAATGAAACACTCTACTTAGCCTTTGTTGACCAAGAAAAGGCATTTGATAGGGTAGATAGAAACAAGCTGTGGGAAATCCTTAAACAATATGGAGTGAGTACACATCTAACAAACCTATGTAGAAGTTTATACGACAACAGTGAATGCATAGTGAGAGCAACTGGAGGACACTCAGAACCCTTCACCATAAGATCTGGAGTACGACAAGGTTGTGTCCTGTCCCCTCTCTTGTTCATAACATATATAGACAACATATGTAAAGAAACCAGCCAAGCAGAGACAGCAAGAATACCGCATGACGAGAACACAGAAGAAGAACCATCTGCAAATCTAACCATTAGAGAACTCCTGTTTGCGGACGACCAAGCACTAATAGCAAAATCAGAAGCTGAATTACAAGACCACATGAATAGTCTAAACGAAATGTGTAGGGAACATAACATGAAAATTAGCACAAGCAAAACAGAGGTAATGACTATAACTAAAGAAGAACAAACAGCAACAATTCACCTAAACGAACATCCCTTGAAACAAGTAAAGAGCTTCAAGTACCTAGGAAGTATAATATCATCAAATGGCAGATCAGAAGACGAGATCGAAAATAGGTGCAATAAGGCAAATCAACTCATTGGACAAATGGCACCAATACTAAAGAACAAACATGTATCAATAACTACTAAGAAAGCACTTTACAACACAATCTTCCTACCAACTCTGTGCTACCAATGCCAAACCTGGACAATGACAGAAAAAGAGAAAAGAAAAATCACAACAACAGAAATGAGGTTCCTGAGAAGAATACTCAACGTATCAAGAAGAGATAAGATCAGAAATGAAGAAATCAGGACTAAAGTGGGGGTTAAAGCTGCTCTAGATTTTATTAGAAAGCAGCAAGTCAAATGGTTTGGCCATGCAAGTAGGCTACCAGTCAACAGCATGCCACAACAGGCAATGACGTACAGACCAGATGGAAACAGAGGAAGAGGCCGACCACGTAAACGCTGGACGGAGGGAATAACAGAATCCATGGGAATGTCGATATACGAAGCCCATAACCGGGCACTCTCACGAAGTTTATACTTCACCTCGACACCGCAAGGTACAAGAGGAACATGATGAGATGAGATAGTTACAAACAGCATTATGTGACTACCACTGACAAATGGCAAAAAGGCTAGCTACCCATCAGTCATCTCTTCTTGCATCATCCTCACCATCATCATCATCATCATCATCATCATGTGTTTGTCCCCAATGGGGGGGGGGAGTTAAAAGATCTACTCCAACAGTAACATCATGAATAGAATATACATACTTATAACAGCATTTATTACAGCATCAAGCAGTAACAATCATGAGCATAAATGGTAAAATACTCATAAAAGAGAAATCATGGGAATCTTTTCCCATACACTTGAGATTATGTATATCATACCACATGAAAATCCCATAACATCATTTATGAAAAAAGACTACAAGACAATCTCTGTGTATTTACAACCAGGTAAACAAAAGATTAACTCCTAAGTGCATGAAAAAGTCAAGCGAGAATATATATATCTCTCTCTCTATCTAAAAACCTATATTAAAGTTGTACACAAATGTGAGATAGTAATATTTCTCCCTCATAAGGGCCGAAATACAAAATATGCACTCAGGAAAAAACACTTTAAAACACAGAGACCAGTTGTGAAAAATAAGCATTTAGGAATAAAGTAAGTTCACAAAATCATCTCAGAAGATTGACTCATTGCAAGATTATCTTGTAAGCTTTATGAAGGCTGACTGGACAAAATGGCTATGTCCAGGCTGCGTGACGTAAACCAACATTTCAATGAAAGTGATTCTCCTAATTTTCACACACACAACTTCAATCATGATATTAGTTGCCACAAAGCATTTCCTAATACATAACATGATATGTTGTATATAATATAATGCTCACCTAAAACGCAGAGAATACGTAGCTAATAATTAACCCATTAACAATGGGTCACCCGCTACCATTGGAGACACATGGCGATTCACCAGACCGCTTTGTCTACCAAGCCTTTGTCTAGATTAAGCCTGTGTTTCCGGGGCGCGGCCAATCATTTAACTTAAAACGAAACGAAATTTCGTTTTGTTAATTTTCCCGTCGAATTTTTAATAGCCTCGTGCCTGCAGGTAGCGCATCCTAGCAACGTCTGCTGGAAAAGACTGCGAGATGATGACATATATGTCACATGTCTCCACTAGCGAGCCCCTTTGTGTCTACACTAGCGGGTCCCATTGTGTCTACACTAGCGAGCCCCATTGTGTCTACACTAGCGAGCCCCATTGTGTCTACACTAGCGAGCCCCTTTGTGACTACACTAGCGAGTCTCCTTGTGACTACACTAGCGAGCCCCTTTGTGACTACACTAGCGAGTCTCCTTGTGACTACGCCAGCGAACCCCCTTGTGACTACACTAGTGGGCCCCATTGTGACTACACTAGCGAGCCCCCTTGTGACTACATTAGCGAGCCCCCTTGTGACTTTACTAGTGAGCCCCCTTGTGACTACATTAGCGAGCCCCCTTGTGACTTTATATAGCGAGCCCCCTTGTGACTACATTAGCGAGCCCCCTTGTGACTTTACTAGCGAGCCCCCTTGTGACTACATTAGCGAGCCCCCTTGTGACTTTACTAGCGCGCCATCTTGTGACTATACTAGCGAGTCCCCTTGTGACTACACTAGCGAGCCCCCTTGTGACTACATTAGCGCGCCTCCTTGTGACTATACTAGCGTGCATCCTTGTGACTACACTAGATTGCCTCCTTGTGACTACTAACGAACCCCCTTGTGACTACACTGGCAAGCCCCTTTGTGAATACACGAGCGATCCCCCATGTGACTTTACTAGCGAGCTCATTTGTGACTATACTAGCGAAAACTTTGAGACTTTACTAGAGAACTCCCTTGTGACTACACTAGCATGCCCCATTGTGACTATACTAGCGAACACCCTTGTGACTACACCAGCCAGCCCCTTTGCAATTACACGAACGAACGATTTCGTGACTACACTAGAGAGCCCCATTGTGACTACACTAGCGAGCCCCCCTTGTGACTACACTAGCGAGCCCCCTTGTGACTACACTAGCGAGCCCCCTTGTGACTACACTAGCGAGTCCCCTTGTAAAATACACTAGCGAGCCTCCTTGTGACTACACTAGCGATCCCCCTTGTAAATACACTAGCGAGCCTCCTTGTGACTACACTAGCGAGCCCCCTTGTAAATACACTAGCGAGCCTCCTTGTGACTACACTAGCGAGCCCCCTTGTGACTACACTAGCGAGCCCCCTTGTGACTATACTAGTGAGCCCCGTTGTGACTACACTACCAAGCCACAATGTGACTTTACTAGCGAGCCCCCTTGTGACTATACTAGCGAGCCCCCTTCTAACTTTGCTAGCATGTCCCATTGTGACTTTACTAGTGAGCCCCATTGTGACTACACTAGCGAGCCTTCTTGTGACTACGCCAGCTAACTCCCTTGCGACTACACAAGCGAGCCCCATTATGACCACACTAGCGAGCCCCATTGTGACAACAATAGCGAGCCCCATTGTGACTACACTAGCGAGACCCCTTGTGACTATACTAGGGATCACCCTTATGACTACACTAGCGAGCCCCACTGTGACTTTACTAGCGCGCCCCCTTGTGACTTTACTAGCGATCCCCCTTGTGACTTTACTCGCGTTCCCCCTTGAGACTACAATAGCGAGCCCCATTGTGACTACATTAGCGAGCCCCCTTGTGACTGTACTAGGCAGCACCCTTATGAATACACTAGCGAGCCCCATTGTGACTTAACTAGAGCGCCCTCTTGTGACTATACGAGCGAGCCCCCTTGTGACTACATTAGCGAGCCCAATTATGATTACATTAGCGAGCCCCATTGTGACTATACTAGTGAGCTCCCTAGTGACTATACTAACGAGCCCCCTTGTGACTACGCTAGCGAGCCTCCTTGTGACTACGCCAGCGAACCCCCTTGTGACTACACTAGAGAGCCCACTTGTGACTATACTAGCGAGCCCCATTTTGACTACACTAGTGAGCCCCCTTGTGACTACACTAATGAGCCTCCTTGTTACTACACTAGCGTGCCTCCTTGTGACTGCACTAGCTAGTTGCCTTGTGACTATACTTACGAGCCCCTTCGTGACTACACTAGATTGCCTCCTTGTGGCCACTAACGAGCCCCCTTTAACTAAACTAGCGAGCCCCTTTGTGATTACACTAGTGATCCCTATTGTGACTACACTAGCGAGCCCCCTTGTAACTATACTAGTGAGCCCCCTTGTGACTATACTAGCGAGCCCCATTGTGACTTTACTAGCGAGCCCCCTTGTGACTATACTAGCGAGCCCCCTTTTGACTACACTAACATGCCCCAATGTGAGTATACAAGCGAGCCCGCTTGTGACTATAGTAGCATGCCCCATTGTGACTATACTAGCGAACCCCTTATGAATATATTAGCGAGCCCCCTTGGACTACACTAGCATGTGTTCTTATGACTATAATAGTGAGTCCCCTTGTGACTACACTAGCGAGCCTCCTTGTGACTACTAACGATCCCCCTTGTGACTACACTAGCGAGCCCCATGTGACTACGCTAGCGAGCCCCCTTGCAACTACACGAGCGAGCTCTTTTGTGACTACACTTGCGAACCCCTTGTGACTATACTAGCGAGCCCCTTGTGACTATACTAGCGAGCACCCTTGTGACCACACTAGCGAGCCCTCTTGTGATTACACTAGCGAGCCCCCTTTTGACTTTACTAGCGAGCTCCCTTTTGACTACACTAGCGAGCCCCTTTGTGACTACAGGAGCGAGCTCCCTTGTCTCTTTACTAGCGAGCCCCTTTGTGACTATTCTAGCGAGCCCCCTTGTGACTTTACTAGCGAGCCCCTTTGACACTTTACATGCAAGCCCCTTTGTGACTACACTAGCGCCCCCCCCCCCTCCCCACCTCCCCTTTGCGACTACTCTAGCGAGCCCGCCATATTAGAAGTGTGACGTGTAAAACAATAAGATTAAACGCACACCGTCTGGAGTCAAAGACAGGAAACTGTGAAAGTAGAGGAAGATGGTATGATAAATAGATGGAACGAATAATTAACTGATTCGGTGCCAAACAAATGTAGGTTTAGAGTTTAGACCAAACATGGTACACAGTCAAATGAACAAGTATTATAATGTACATTTCCGTTCACCGAGCATTGAAGTTCCGGAAGATACCATGAAACAAAACAAATAACATGATGAACCTAGTGTGGCGATATATCGATATATCGTCCTTCTGTCTAAATGGACATACATTGTCCCATTTCCCTAGGAAATTATGATGATAAACGTGGAGGATCTCCCTTTTAATAAACCAGAACAAGCAATCTGCTTGCTTGCTTGTGTTCGTTGGCTTGAACTCCAACGCGAAGTCCTGTATGTCGGATGAAGGCATCCTGTTGTCCAACATTAATACGATGTTATACAGGACCTGAGGTTTGCGTGAGTATCCGTTGTCCCATGTCTGGCTTACTGGTGTGCAGACTGGTGGTTCCTCGCCGTACAGACAGGCACTCTCCGACTTCGGAGGAATCGGCGATCCTACTGCCTTTAGCCAGGACCAAGAAGGGACCTGTTGCCCAGGACGATCGATAAGGTCGCGTAGATAGGTCTTGGCCAGTATATAACCCGGCCCTGGTGCCGTGGAAACACCTCTGCGTTCCAACAAGCAATCAACTGGCCTTCTCTTTGGTAGCACAGAAATTTACAATGCCTTCTGCCTTAATATTTGATGATATACTGTCCCTCGAAACTGAATCAGTTAAAAACACACGGAGAAGGGAAGTAGAAAGAAGAATGAATATTATAGGATGCCAGTAATGGAGCTAAATGGGACAGCTAAAGATTGGACAGCTTGGGGAGAGTTGGTTGAATACGGAATCATGGCAAATGGAAAGATTTGCGGAGAGAGAGAGAGAGAGAGAGAGAGAGAGAGAGAGAGAGAGAGAGAGAGAGAGAGAGAGAGAGAGAGAGAGAGAGAGAACGAACGAACGAACGAGCGAACGAACGAACAAGCTTTATTTTCAAAGGGTTAAGAATTGGGCACGCAGGCCCTTCTTCTTTATTTCCTCTCATACATTCTTTCATTCTACATCACTTATGAAGCTAATCTTTGACAACAGAAGAACAATAAGTATTAAAACGCATGAAAAATAATAAATAATACATGACTCACTAAGGCATTGTCTAATATGGCATTATAACTACCTAAGAAAGGTGTAACGTGCCATAAATATAGGAATGCTTATTGGCTAGTTGTCTTTTGAGACAATTTTCCATTTTTATTGTTTTTTTGTGTTGTTTATTTGTTTGTTTTGTTTTTTTAAATCTAGTGTGGCATGTAGTCTGTACTGGGGTAGTGTTCAAACAGGTTGCGACTAAATGTATAGTGATTGGTGGTGTCCTTGAATTCTTGTGGAAGATTGTTCCACAACAGAGCGGCAGAGTATGCTAAGCTTGTTTTATATAAGTCTATCCTAGGTTTAGCGGCATGAAGTATATTTAGTCGTATTTAGAGAGAGAGAGAGAGAGAGAGAGAGAGAGAGAGAGAGAGAGAGAGAGAGAGAGAGAGAGAGAGAGAGAGAGAGAGAGAGAGAGAGAGAGAGAATGTTTGACAGTCGTGTGTTATGGCACGGACAGGAAGCAGTCAAACAAATGAAACATGCCTATGGGGATTGACTGGCCCTGTGGCGAATTATTCGTAATCCCGCATACCGCTTTTGAAACACATTCGCGGGCGATTTGGCAGCAGATCGCTTTGCGATAGTTTTTTTTTAAAAATGAAATGGTATGAATGCCAGAGTTCAAAAAGCAATGGCAAACTACAGAAAGTACACTTGCCAAGAAATCAAAAACAGCCCAAAAATACTGGGGTTGACCGCGACGTCCTGTAAAGCATATGTAGCTAACTTTGTTTTTAACTTTGTGACTGCAAGAGATAGAAAGGCATGATCGTCCATGCCAGTCGGCAAGACACTTAATGATGATGCTGTCATAACATCTGATGGGAGGTGCCTAGAATAGATTAGAACAAGAATCGCCATGACGAAGATAGCCTTTTGCAAGATGAAAATCATACTGACCAATAAAAAGAAGTCAATTGGAACGAGAGAAAGAGTATTGAGGTGCTACACAGAACCTAAACTTTTGTATGGATGTGAAGCGTGGGAAATGAGGAGAAAAGCTGAAAAACATCTGACGGTTGTAGAAATGTAGTTTCTGGGAGAAATGAGACAATGCATGGACAGATAGATCAACAAATTACCAAGTTCTACAAGAAACAAATAAAAACTGTAAGCTGATTAGAGAAATTAGACGTAGACAGTCACAATTTTTTGGACATGTTATGAGAAAAAAACAAATTGGAGAACTTGGCTAGATTGAGGGGAAAAGAACACGGGAAATGCAGAGAATTAAATACCTGGATGGCTTGACCACGTAGTATGGTGGAGACAAGAAGATAGAGCTCATCCACGACTCTGGTGACCGCGTGAGATGGTGAAACATGACCGCTAACGCTTATCGGCACGGCACATGATGATGATGATGATGATGATGATGATGATGATGATGATGATGATGATGATGATGATGATAAACATGTAGGAATCTCAAGAGCGTTGTGTCTGATTCGTCACGCTCGGTATAAGACCGATCTCGCTAACTGGCTGCCGATGTCTCCACCACCCGGATCTCCTTTTGAATAAACCAGAACAAGCAATCAACCGGCCTCGTCTTTTGTAACACAAAAATTTACAAACAAACAGCCAGTCACAAAAGTGACAAATGTATGCAGCTGGAGTTTGATCCCGCTCTAAACACGCCCGGGAACCGCGCCAAATTGCACCCGTCGGGTGGCGCGGTGAGATTACTCTCGCATCTAACAGAACTGTAAACAAACCGCAACAAGAACATGAAAACTCGCACCAATCTGCGTGTCAAATTATGTATTTACCGCCAGACGCCAGTTCTGCTTTTTGTTTGGCTGTCCTGGATTCTGTGAAGTGCATAAATTTCTATCGCATTCTCATCTCATCTCATCTCATCATGTTTCTCTTGTAACCTTGTGCATTTTGGCTTTAAATTCGGTCAGTTATTGCAGTCACCAATTAAACAAGCAGATTTAAAAGGCGAGAGAATCTACTTCATTGCACCGGGTTTTATGCAGTAGGCTCGGTCTCTTTCTGCAGGATGTCTTCTTGAAAGCGTCACACAAAACAGGGACTCCGAAACTGCAGCGACGGACCCCAGAAGTCTCAAAGAAAACTGCACTCGTGAACTAAACGACGTGGCATGGCATTAAACCAATAAGCTTCTGAGCGCGAGGCACACGACGTATTAACTTCGCCAATGAGATTTTCTGAAGTAACCAATTAACTCTTTAAAGACCAGAGAGTCGGTATTTGGAGGCCTTTCATTCATAGTCGTTGGCATCTGTGACACGAAGATTGTTTAACACCGAATACTTACATGACAAAAGATAGGATACTTTCATGTTTCGGGAATGTTTCGTCATCTCACACGATCACTAGTGTCGTGGATCAGCTCTGTTCTTGTCTTGACAAAGCCATGTGGCCAAGCCATCCCCTTGTTCTTTTCCTCTCATTCTTGCCAGTTGTCACAAAGTTCTTTAGTTTATTTCTTCTCATAACGTACCCACAAAAATGTTGACTGTCTACGTCTAATTTCTCTAATCAATTTACTGTTTACATTTGTTCCTTGTACGACTTGCTCATTGGTTTTTCTCTCTGTCCATGGTATTCTTTGCATTCACCTCAGAAACCACATTTCCGCAGCCATTAGCTGTTTTTCAGCGTGTCTGCTTATTGTCCAAGTTTCACATCCAAAGAAATGTACATGTCCTATGTAGCATTACAATACACTTTTGTTCTCGTTGCAATTGAAAACTTCTAAATTGACCAGAATATTTTCTAACTTGTAGCACTCTTCACATTTACAATCTTCGTTCAACTTAAGTACTCAATTTTACACAATCTTCGTGTAAACTAAATATTCAGTGTTACACAATCTTCACGCCAGTAAAGTATTCAGTGTTAAACAATCTTCGTGTCAGTTAAGTATTCGGTGTGAGCATCCACACCTGTTTAGCTATAACCACGGCCTGATTTCTATGTAGATTGTGAGGCTTCACACTTGTGTGACCAGGCAGGTAAAGCCAGGGAACGTGTTAGGCTAGCAAAGTTAAGTCCTTTGATTTAAGACACGTATCGGCTTTGGCAGTTCTCCAGGTGTCTTCATTTGCGGTTTCTGCTGAATCTTCCAGTATATACTGTAGGACAAAGGTTCTCAAAATGTGATTACCGAAATGATCTGTGGCATGTGTTCTGTGCGTAAATGTTTCTGATAAGACGTTGTAACTTTTAGATTAGATGTTGTAACATCAGATAAGAAATCGTAACTGTAAGATAAGATGTTGTAACTTTCAAATAGGACATTGTAACTTTCAGATACGACTCTGTAACTTTCAGATCAGACTTTGTAACTTTAAGATAAGACGTTGTAATTTTGAGATAAGACGTTGCAACTTTCAAGATAAGACGTTGTAACTTTAAGATATAAAGTGGTAACGTTCAGATATGACGTTGCTACTTTCCGATAAGCCGTTGTAACTTTCAGATACGGCGTTGTAACTTTCATATAAGACGTTGAAACTTTAAGATTAGACAATGTGGTCATTCGCACTGCGAGCGCTAACAAGTCAAGTCGCATTATTCTGTCAAGAAGCCTGATCAGCGGGAAAATGTCACGTTGAAAATCCAACAAGAAACACGCTGTTGCCAAGATGTGCAGCGTGGGAGCCGACAACAAGAAGAAGAACGTCGAGAGCCCACCTGCTAGCTGCATCAAAGAGCCTGATACTACAGCCATCACTGAAGCTACTACGAGGGAGAAGATTGACAGCCCAACACAGTCAAGAACCAAGACAGCAGAGAAGGAGGAGAAAGACACAAGAGTCGGAAACACCGACTCGAAAACAGTCCGATGGGTTGTCAAGCGGATTCCTGTGGAGCTGACAGATGAAGAAATCCTGAAGCAGCTACGTGAAGAGAATCTTCACATCCGATTCTTGAAGGCGGAGCGGCTTCTCACCTACTCCAAGATACCTACAACCTTGGCAGTAGTGACGTCGGAGGGCAGCGAGATGCCGACCACAGCATCATTCAAAAAGACAATGCAGCAACCAGAGAGATTCATACCAAGAATCACGCAATGTTCCAGATGTCAGAAGGCCGGCCACAGTAGAGCTACATGTCGCAGTAAGACGGAAATATGCCGATACTGCGCCGATCACCACACCTTCAAGGAGTGTCCGCTGGCCAAGCTGGAAACGGACTTCCGAGCACCCAACAACAAAAGAAAGTGCGCCAACTGTCTGGGCAAACATGGAGCAAGATACCTGGGCTGTCCGTACCTGCAGAGATACAGAAACGTCTTAAAGATCGCCTTCATCACAAAGACACCATTCAAGCAAGCAATGCAGAGGGGCGAGACAGCCACGGGTATAGCACAAGCTGAAAGAGATCAACTTCAAAAGCAGATAGACGAGTTGAAGAAGCAAGTCAAGGCACTGCTGACGACGACTCCGACCAGCGATAATGAGAAGCTGCTGGCCCACATGAAAGAAATCCAGCTCAACATCAAACAAGAGACCGAGCCTGAACCGCAAGCTGAAGCCAGCAGCCCAACCACAACGCCCAAGAGGGAACTACTATACCGTCGGATCTCTGAAGGAGGCACAGAATACCCAGTCGACAAGGAGGAACTCAAGCGCCAGGAATTCAGAAGGCGCTGGGAAGAAAAAGAAAAGAAGAAGCCTAAGAAACTCCGGGGGAAACCGATGGTATACCCAGTAGTACTCTACGACCGTGAGAACGACTTCGAGTACTATATAGATGACGGGAAAATCGTCCCATGGCTGACCACGGAGGAAGAAAACTTTAGGCAGCAGTATCGCAAACGCAACAGTGAAAACAGGCACAAGGAGGAAAATGAAAACGTCGATAAGCTCCTACAGAAAATACACAATAAAGGAGACAAAAAGACCAAATAAAAAGTCCTTTTAAGGACTGCAACCAATCAAACCAGGAGCCTGCACCGCCAAAGAAAACAAGAGGAAACATGCACAAAGGACAGCCACGGACCGATCCCCTAGCTGGAGGGGGATTACGAAAAGTCCTTATAAGGACTGCAGCCAGACGAGCCAGGAGCCTACACAAACAAAGAAAACCACAAGAACAGAAGAGCACAAAGGATAGCCGCAAGACCACTGCTGACGTCACAGACACAAACGCTACATAACCAGTCCGAGAAAGGACTCACAAGACAAGAATTAGGGTAAAAAAACCACGATCCTCAACAATAACCACAGCTGATGAAGCAGGTTAGACGAGGACGAATTTGGAATTTTTGTTTTTGAAATGGAATCGGAATCGGGATTAGACAATGTAACTTTCAGATACGAAAGTGTTACTTAAAGATTAGACGTGGCTTTCATACAAGATGGTGTAACTTTAAGATAAAATGTTCTAACTTTAAGATAAGATATTGTAACTTTCAATACGATGTTGTAATTTAAAGATAAGACGTTATAACTTTAAGATTTGACTTTGTAACTTTCAGATAAAACATTCTAACTATAAGATACGATGTTGTAACTTTCAGACAAGGCTTTGCAACTTTCTCATAAGACGTTGTTATACTTTAATATAAGACGTTGTAACACTTTTAGATAAGACGTTGTAACATTTTGAAAAATAAATTTCGGATCTTTGGGATAAGACGGTGGAACATTCATATAAGACGATGCAACTTACAGACAAGACGTTGTAACTTACAGACAAGACGTTGTAACTTTAACATAAGACGTCGGAACGTTCCGATGAAACGTTGAAACTGGGAAAAGACGAACATTTTAGATCCCTTTTGGAATACCCGTGTGATGTTTTGGGGTAATCTTTTGAAAGCTAGATAAGTATTTGTCTTTCCAGATTAATTCAACAGATCTAGAACAAATGGCCTTTCTAAACTGATGGATGAGTTTGCTAATCCTTAGACAGAAGCTCCTACAGACTTGTGCCCAACGCAATGAAGATATTCTACTGATAGCCGTTCCAATTTTGCTTTAAAGGGCGGGGGTATCCTTTATTGATCAATTTCCTAACGAACATATTGAAACCTCACTTCAAGAGACGCAATCATACATGCAGTACGAGGGGAAGTCAATAATTAAGTCGCAAATGACTGCAGGAAAAAAAAAAATTAAAGATGATAACAACTTGAAACCAGTTTATTTTTTATAGAAACATTGTCCCTTTATTTCTCAACATAATTTCCACCAACATTGATGTACTTATCTCATCGTTTTATCAGTCCCCCCCCCCCCAACCGGCTGCATAGAACTGCGTGCTCTGTTTTCTAAACCATGTTTTCACTTCACATTCAACTTCGGTGTCATTCGGGAAATGTCTCCAGCCAAGGTGAGTTCTCAGTAACCAAGAAGGTGGAAATCGCTAGAGGCTAAGTCGGGGCTGTAAGGTGGATGTTCCAGAACTTCCCACCTTAGTTGGTTAATTTTCTCCTGGGTTAATCGAGCCTTATTAGGTCTGGCATTGTCAAGAATAAGCAACACTCCTCTAGTGAGCATTCCTGGACGTTTTCTTCAAATTGTATCATGAAGCATCGATAGAACTTCACAGTACGATTCAGAATTCACATTGTCACCTTTCTCCTTGACAATCCCAGAACATTGTCAGCATAACCTTCCCTGCTGATGACGTAACCCTGAATTGTTGGAGACAAGGCGAAAAAGGATGTTTCCATTGCATTGAAGCACGCTTTGGTTCGGGCTGGTAGTGATGCACCCATGATTCGTGCCAAGTAACAATCCTGTTCAGCATGTCTTCTCGTTCACCGACAGAGATGATGCAAGGACAGGCCAAATCGGTTCATTTTGTGTTCCTCCTTCAATTGTCTGGGCACCCCCATGAGCACACTTTCTTAAAGTTAAATCGATCATGCATTATGCTGCATACTGAACCACGTGAGCACACTATTGCAGATGCTACAGAGTCCATCGTTACTCGCCTGTCACCTCTAATCATCTTCACCCGCTGCACGGATGCTTCTGTTTCAATCTCAACAGGACGACCAGATCGGATTTCATCAACAATTTTAGAGCGTCCTTGAGAAAGTTTTCTACCCAGCTATGCACCGCTTTACGGGACAAACACTTGTCAGCATAAACGGGAAGCATTTCCTTATGGATGTCCTTTGCAGGCAGTCCTTTTGCCCACAAAAAATGCACAACAAGACGTTGCTCTTTGGTTGTACACTCCGTAAGTAGAGTCGCCATTTTGTTTATGCGCTGCGCATGAGACACCTAGCACCACCTGTCGAACGAGAATATAAAGTTCGCTGTTGCTGTCACCTAATGACACCTGTAGAAAACACCAACTGTGCCATCCCACAGAACTGTGTGACTTATTGATTCGCCCTCGTATTTACGTAGTGAATTTTTTTTTTTTTTTTTTTTCGCGTTTCCATCCTGTTTCAGGATATTGCGGTCAACACCAGCATCTTTCAGCTGTATGTTGATTCCTATGCTAGATTACGCTCATCAGCACGCCACGACTTTCTGAGCGACCGGCTCCATACTCTCATAAGTCACTTTTGCGATTCGAACCACTGCTAATTCGCGTCGCGTCACGTGACGAGAGTATTCGGGGTTAGCGGAGAAAGCTGCTAACTCCTCGGCCACGGAGCCGGCTTTACGTAGTGAATGAATAACCAAAAAAACGAGAAGTAGATTGTAAGCTTTACTAGAACACGATTACAAGAAACAAAATAGCTAAAGCCTTCGTCAGCAGAGAATAAAGAAATACAAAACCGACACAACTACATGAAAAAGACTACATGAAAATATAAATATAAAAGTTACTTATCTGTATCTTCGCGGTGGCTGGATACGTCTTTAGAACGATCAGCGCGTATGATGATATTTACACTGGAGTGAATAAACCGGATGTGTGGTTATGGCGGGTCAATGAAAAAAAGTTCAACAACGCCACAAGCCCAGGGATTGGTCTAGCCACCCGAGAGGAGAACACGTATTTATGTAGCGAGATACACAATAAACGTGGAACAGATACACATTTCAAAACATGAACACAGAAGACTAAAGGGGCTTTTATAACACTAGGAAATATGTGGAAGTTAAAAAAAAAAATAAACTTAGCACCAAACTTTGACTATTCTATTCTAAAGTTAAATCTGTACTACTGTCATCATCATCATCATCATCATCATCATCATCATCATCATCATCATCATCGTCATCATCATCATCGTCATCGTCATCATCATCATCATCATCGTCATCGTCATCGTCATCATCATCATCTTCCACTTTTCTTGTCAAGCGTCGTAGAGAGGAATAGGTGACGTCCCAGCGCCCGGTGGACGGCACTGGATAGTGTCATTCCGTATGATTGTACAATGTCTTTGATGTCGTCAATCCCTTTTCGTCTCCGGGGTCCTCATTCTTTCGTAGCAGATCTTCTTTAATTTAAGGCCAGTGCTGGTAGTTGATGGTGTTGCATTCTAACGAGATAGCCAAACCATTTGATCTTCTGTCTTTCAATACACGTGGCACAAGATATTGACCCCAATGTCTGTTCGATAACATCTGTTCTGATTCGAACTTGGATAGTTCAGTTGGAAGCTCTACTCAAGCGTCTCATCTCGCTGATGTTGATTTTGCGTAAGTGTGATTTGGATAATGTCCACGTTTGAGATTGGTAGCATGGAGTTGATGTGAATATACTGTTTATTATCTGTCGTTTTGCGAACATACGTATATTTTGATGTTTCAGTGTGGGTGATAGTTTATATGTAAGTGGGCTTGTATTTTGACATCTGATTTCGATTTCTCTGTCTATTCTGTCATTTCCTGTTATCATAATTTCAAGATATTTGTATTCTTTAATTTCTTTAAGAGGGGTGCTATTTTTCAGTATATTTAGTGGACCAGGATGCATGCTAACCTGCATTACTTCAAGTTTGGCTATATTTATATATACATTTTGCATCTGCAGCACGTTGCAGCTTATTAATGTGCTTTTTCAGTCTGCCATCGTCGCTGTATGCATCAGAAATATGGGAAACAGCTCAAGCGCTTATAAAGAGACTATAAACATTCACTAGCTGGTGCCTGCTCAAAATAGAAGGATTAAAATGTTGTGACAGAATCACTGTTGTGTGAGCTCTTGTACTGAACTAGACATCATCATCATCATAATCATCATCATCATCATCATCATCATCATCATCATCATCATCATCATCATCATCATCATCATCATCATCACCATCATCATCATCATCATCACCATCATCACAATCATCATTAGCATCATTATTACCACCATTGCCATCACATTCATCAACACCATCATCATCACAATCAGAACCATCATCACCATCACAATCATCAACACCATCATCATCACAATCAGAACCATCATCACCATCACAATCATCAACACCATCATCATCACAATCAGAACCATCATCAGCACCACAATCATCAACACCATCATCATCACAATCAGAACCACCATCACCATCACAATCATCAACACCATCATCATCACAATCAGAACCATCATCACCATCACAATCATCAACACCATCATCATCACAATCAGAACCACCATCACCATCACAATCATCAACACCATCATCATCACAATCAGAACCATCATCACCATCACAATCATCAACACCATCATCATCACAATCAGAACCATCATCACCATCACAATCATCAACACCATCATCATAACAATCAGAACCATCATCACCATCACAATCATCAACACCATCATCATCACAATCAGAACCATCATCACCATCACAATCATCAACACCATCATCATCACAATCATCACCATCATAATCATCAACAGCATCACCATCACAATCATGAACACCATCATCATCACAATCATCACCATCATAATCATCAACACCATCACCATCACAATCATCAACACCATCATCATCACAATCAGAACCATCATCACCACCACAATCATCAACACTGTCATGGTCTTATATGTACGGAAGATGTAAGTGCCGGTATGTAAGCGAGAGTCAGTGTAAGCATAGTTGAGGTAAAGGGCAGTAAGAGACACCACGGCTTGGCTAGTGGACGGTCAGGCAAGAAGCCCGTGAATAGAGCCACGTGATGTGGGAAGGTCAACGAGGAGAGAGGCAGTGTGTGTGAGGCAGCGAATAGGGACGGACGTGTGGAGATCTATAGAACGATAGAACGATAGAAGGATAGTGTTTGTGACGGATAGATGGAGATGAACGTTGTGTATTGATATTCGAGGAATGTACTAACTGTGATATGTGCGGGATGATGTGAAGTTTGATTGTGAATGATCATGCGGGCGACAGTGTAAAGATCGCCATTGTGAGCTAGCGCGTGGCTGTTGGTGGTGAACGATTGTTTGAGCGCGAACTGCGATCATGATGTCAGCTTGTAATATATTGTAATAAATGATTGTTCAGGAGATAGCTCCTGCCAGTTTCTGATTGTATTCATGTGTTATTAGTAGATGTATCGTAGATGTTATAATATGCCTGTCCAAGTCCAGTGGGCTAGACGGAGCCAGTAGTCAGGACGCTGACAGGTATGATGGTGTCAGAAGTACACATGAACCACAGTCCCATGCAAATGGCATAAAAGAACGCTACTTTTGAAAAGAAGAAGAACAAGTCATAATTTTGTATAAATTGGAGATTTATGAACAAAATCAGAACGAAAATAACATCATTTCTTTCCACAGCAGGTTTCAATTCTACAAATCGACCGACGTAACCAGAACAGGTCGACGGTAACTAGCACGAGAATCACGTTCCTGTACATCAAGCGTTCGAGTAGTCAGCAGATAAAGATAAGTTGATTAATTTTGATTGCTAAATACCCAAATCTGCATTCTTTGATTTGCTTGTATAAATACCATCATTAATAGATTTGAATATTAATTAACAGAAAATGAGTTCAGATGATGAAGACCTTGCAGCTCGATCAGATATTTGGGGTACAAAACATTGCGGAAAGTTGCATGATTATTTCGAGAGTACACAGGCACAGGACAGAGCAAATTGTAATAGAAAACCTGATTTAATACGTGATTGGCTACAGAAATTTGAAAAGAAAATGCAAGACTACAAAATCCAAAAAAATTCGTGGTATTTATGGTACAACCTATACGTACCAATAAAAAGAGGAATACTACGGGAGATCATACCAAATATGTCAAGTACAGACTATCAATATTGTAAAACAAACATATTAACACACTATTTCTCTTTCGAGACTCTAAAAGTAGAAGTACAAAAGTTGAAGCCATCCACAGACAAGTCATTCACCCAGTATATAAGTGAATTACAGGAATCTTTCAGAAAACTAATGTTGGTAATTAAATATTCAGACAACAATCAACAAGTAATAAATTTCTTGCTAATAGAAAAACTAAAAGCAACACTACCAGCCGAATGCGGAAAGTATTTAGAAGAACACAAAACAGAACCTATCAAAAACTTACTAGAAAAATGCCGCGAATATTACAACCAAAGTATAACCCTGGTTAAGAACACTCAACAGAAAAGTACTGTGAAAGCAACGGCCTCTGCAGCCACAGATTGTCAAAACAAACCACAGAAAACAAAACCAGTACTATGCAAACATTGTAGCACTCCACATACAGAAAATGGAATATGCGATAAAAATCCCACTTATCAAGAATACCTAAATACTATTATAGCACAAAAACTGGGGAAGGTAAACCATAAGAAATATAGAACAAAATGTCATTTTTGCCTTGCGTATGGCCATAGACGTTTCGAATGTGAAGGTGTAAAAAGAATACAGAAAGCAAAAGCAAATGCAGCCATAAACATTACAACAGACATTTCGGCAAAGAACTTAGAAAAAGTAAACATCACTAAGACGAAAACAAGACCAAACACTGCAAAGTCAGAACAATCTGAGTTTTACCCATCAGACTTTGTACCATATTTCAATAATGTTGTTAACATCACTCAGCCTCATTCCTTATGTAAAGAGAGCAATACTCAACAAGAAAGTAAGGAAATGAACAAAACCTCAAGACTGTCATTAGGAAAACTAACATTCCATGAGGGATACATCAATGACACAGTATGCACATGTGTACGCGACACAGGGTCCTGTCTTATCGGTCTTCGAAAGACCCTAGCTGATCCTAAAGACTACCTAGATGAGTACATCTATTGCAAAACTGTTTCAGGGACAATAGAGAAATATCCTATGGCATGGGCCAATATAAAATCACCTTTCCTATCAGGCAGAGTAACTTGTGCTTTATTAGACAATCCATGCTGTGATTTATTAATTGGAAATGTATTAAATGTAACAGAATACACAGAGTCCAAAACTCACACAGGGCAAAAAGTTAACACCACAACAAGCACTGCCTTAACTACACCACTCATCAAACAACAACATGATGAACATACCAAAGTACCACACCAGACCAACTTGATTACCATCTCAAAACAAGAAAAAACAGAAACGGGTGTGTATCATCACAACGGAAAAGGTGTAGAAAACAAGTATTTCACAAGGCCAAGGAAACATCACAAATCATCATGGTACATACTATACCTCCTGTACTCCCTGTTAACTACACACATGCCCAAGGGCACACAGTGGATGGTTATACTCGCACTACTCATTGTAAATACAACACAACTGACTTCTCTAACAGTTTTACTCACACATCATCATGACGCAACACAGATGATATAACTCATGACAAACCAGCAAACTTTGTTACTTACATCATTACTATTGAACCAAATTTTGTTGTTGCCACTGATAAACTCTATGTCAAATCAACTCAGACACATACTTATGCTGAACAATGTAAATCTTCAGTCGGTGGAATTACTGACAAAAATCAGCAACAAATTACTCTACATATTTTGGAAAATATACACAAATTTCAGAAAAGCATACAAACATGCACGATTACATTTCAAAATTATACATGGTGTATTATTATTATTTGAACTATTGAATGTATACACACATGTACGAGTGCAGGTTTGGAGATAGCACTCAAAATGATCTCAACATGAAAATTGAAAATCCCCACCCTTCGGAACATTTTAACCGTAACCCACTTTATATCCTTAGATCCAGTAACTCCAGAGTTGCCTTGTCTGCTGTACAACTCCAGCGCTATGATACTAGCACACTTCATTGTATAAACCAGCATGAAAGGTCCGTCAACGTGAAAGTGTCACCGGCAAAACAGTAAGACTCAACATGTGATTTCAGGCATCAAACAGTAAGATATACCCATATTGACTTTGTTTTCAAACGAGTATCTACAGAATTTACCTTTTGAAATCGACTAACAACGACGACAGCTCCACAAGTACAGACATTCATTTCCGATGATCAGTTAATTAACCAGATGCCATCCTACAAACTATGGCAAAGACAATCACATACAGACGCACCATGGCCACACTCAAAATTAAGGCCACTGAACTTGATTCGTGTTTTATACGTGTGAATTCCAGCAACTTTACAAGAGCAGACTTACAAATTAGCCAATCTTGGTGAACAGTCTTAAGCACCATACAGAAGGAAAGACAATATCAGGATATACAGAAGTCGGCAGTTGTATCAGAAAGAAGACATGCCAAAGATTCCATCACGGAAACGAACATTGAACACTGTTAATGTAATTCCGTGTGCATAACTTTCACAGGACAGGAACAATTTCCTATACGTGCATAAGGGCATCGACAATGTATATTTTATTGTATATGTATTAACTGTATAACATCCAATGTCTAATTTTAATATTATAATACTTTGTATTGTTATAATGTAATATGTACATATGAGCGTAAGTATAGTGGCGAATAGAATAAGTGGTAATGCTGAGAATCAACGCCTGGCAGTCCCAATACGCGAGTGTTACCAAACTTGCCTTCGCGTATGGTGGATGGCCCGACGAATGACGCTTAGCAATAGTGGTACAGAATTAACATCATAAGATGGTAACAAGAAAGAAAATACCAGCAGGGTGATGCCAACCAAAGAGATTAATAAGAAACTCTCCATCACAGTAAACGAGGTGTGCTCAAAAAGGGAAACAACTCACAGTCCGACATAAGATGAGGTAAGGGGGACTATGACATACATGAATTATATTCGAACCATGACCACAACATTGACATAGTGTGCTCATAAAGAATCGATTAGGGTGCATTAAATAGAGACGAGGGGAACCACGTCTGAATAGAGAGAAAATTTAAGAATGCTGTAAGAGGAAGTTGTAGCCTTATTCGAGGCGTAAACCAATGGAGAATCCTTAAACCAGCATAGCCACAATAACTATGAGATAATAATGCACAGAAAATCGATTGGGAAATATGAACAGAATGTAATGTCACGGAGTGGGGGTTGAATAATATAACGAGGTATGACAAGTACACCCAACCATAACATTTGTCAGAAAACGACAAAACCTTGAGAGAAACCTCAACACTGAAAAAGAGAGAACAATATTTGAAGTTAATCTCGAAAAAGATCAGAGCGAAAAGGGACGCAAGCGCGTACTTAGTATCATATAATCCCCTGACAAGGTTAGGAAGATGGACCAAGAGTGATAACACCAGAATGTGTCACATTTCCAAGAGAAAGTGCCACATTCGCTGCGGGGGAAGGGGGAGCGTGTCATGGTCTTATATGTACGGAAGATGTAAGTGCCGGTATGTAAGCGAGAGTCAGTGTAAGCATAGTTGAGGTAAAGGGCAGTAAGAGACACCACGGCTTGGCTAGTGGACGGTCAGGCAAGAAGCCCGTGAATAGAGCCACGTGATGTGGGAAGGTCAACGAGGAGAGAGGCAGTGTGTGTGAGGCAGCGAATAGGGACGGACGTGTGGAGATCTATAGAACGATAGAACGATAGAAGGATAGTGTTTGTGACGGATAGATGGAGATGAACGTTGTGTATTGATATTCGAGGAATGTACTAACTGTGATATGTGCGGGATGATGTGAAGTTTGATTGTGAATGATCATGCGGGCGACAGTGTAAAGATCGCCATTGTGAGCTAGCGCGTGGCTGTTGGTGGTGAACGATTGTTTGAGCGCGAACTGCGATCATGATGTCAGCTTGTAATATATTGTAATAAATGATTGCTCAGGAGATAGCTCCTGCCAGTTTCTGATTGTATTCATGTGTTATTAGTAGATGTATCGTAGATGTTATAATATGCCTGTCCAAGTCCAGTGGGCTAGACGGAGCCAGTAGTCAGGACGTTGACAAACACCATCATCATCACAATCAGAACCATCATAATCATCAACACCATCACCATCACAATTATCAACACTATCATCATCACAATCATCAACACCATCGTCATCACAATCATCAACACCATCATCATCACAATCAGAACCATCATCACCATCACAATCATCAACACCATCATCATCACAATCATCAACACCATCATCGCCATCACAATTATCAACACCATCATCATCACAATCATCAACACCATCATCATCACAATCATCAACACCATCATCATCACAATCATCAACACAATCATCATCACAATCATCAACACCATCATCATCACAATCAGAACCATCATCATCACAATCATCAACACCATCATCATCACAATCATCACCATCATAATCATCAACACCATCACCATCACAATCATCAACACCATCACCATCACAATCATCAACACCAACATCATCACAATCATCAACACCATCATCATCACAATCATCAACACCATCATCATCACAATCAGAACCATCATCACCATCACAATCATCATCACAATCAGAACCATCATCACCATCACAATCATCAACACCATCATCATCACAATCAGAACCATCATCACCATCACAATCATCAACACCATCATCATCACAATCATCACCATCATAATCATCAACATCATCACCATCACAATCATCAACACCATCATTATCACAATCATCACCATCATAATCATCAACACCATCACTATCACAATCATCAACACCATCATCATCACAATCATCAACACCATCACCATCACAATCATCAACACCTTCATCATAACAATCATCAACAGTGAACCAAGATTTAACTGATTAAGTGTCATGGGATGATTAATAGTCTAAGTCGACTTCCCGTATCTGTCAATGGCTTGTATATCGCAAAATATTTTATCATTGTATTGTAACACAACACGTCTGCTACCATATTAAAAATTTTTTAATCATAACTGTGATACTTCTACTTCCCATTTTCCGGCAAACATTTTTGTTTGGTCCCAACCTACTGTTTGATGTCACTGAATCTGTGAAACTCTTTTTTTTTATGATGATGAGTCGAGCAGAGTTGAACTAAGAAACGACATCACTACACTCAAGACATTCCCACATGCACTACGTCCCTCGTTCAACAGCCGGCGAAGACTCATACTGCTAATCGTTCCAACTGCCAACAGACTGAAAGTGCTCCTGGTCTTCCCTCTCTGTTTTGAGGTGCGTCCAGAGCCTGTGCCATTCCCTCGCCATATCATTGTCTCCACATACGGGTCCTCAGTCTGTTCCACTGCTTTCTCCACCTGGTCCTACAAGCTCCCATGGGCAGATCTGTATGGGATAGCCGGAAGTCAGTTGGTTGAGGAACTATTCCTAAATGGGGGTTAACGGGTGATAGAAGAGTAATGCGGCAGATCTTCAACTGTACAGAATTCTATGTAGTAATACGTCATTTAGCCAGACTACAATGCTAAGACTTAGAGTTAATTGTCGGTCCTTTCAGAACGTTGCAATCAACACCATCAGCTATTGGCTCTTTATGATTTATTAGACATTTCTTTTACGTTTAGTAATTTACCATTGCCGTCTCCATGGTCTAGGTGTTACACGACTTTCTCCGTAATCCCGTATACTCTCGTGAGTAACGTGACATTGCGTGAGAATCGGTTCTCTCCGCGTCGGTAACTTACGAGGTATGTGAGCCGGTCGCTCAGAAAGCAATGGCAAACTACTGAGCGTAATCTTGCCAAGAAATCAACAGTCAGCTGAAAGATGCTGATGTTGACAGCGATGTCCTGTAAAGGATATGCGAACAAAAAAAAAACACACATTACCATTGCTTTCTGAAAGGCTCATATCCTAGAGATCAACGCAAAGGCCCTGCTTCATATTCTCCCTCGGCTGATTTCGAAGCCTCGTCTCGGTATAGCGGGGAATTATAAAACGTTTTTTTCTCTCACTATTGTCACAAAAATAAAACACCGCGTTTAACCAGTTGATTACTATAGAGACTTTCTGATTAACCGGCCTATCTGCAAAGCCAAAACTATTTTAATTAACAGAAAAAACAAATTGGATGTTAAAATCCCCAGGACGGTCAAAAGTTGCAGCTGCACGTGTTTACATGGGGTCGACAAAATGGGAACATTTGGAAGTGAGTGAGATGAATCTATACACCACTTTGACAGTTCATAAACAGGTCGGATTTAAGCGGAAGTACTCAGCTCGGGAGAAAACAGTCCGTCTGTCATTGAGAGTTTCCGGACATCAAGCGAAATGACGGCTGTGGTTGTCACCACTCGACAGAAGATTGGCGGTTTGTTGTGGAAACCCGTTGTTGGGAGCATACAGGAACTCGCTAGCTTGTTGTGGGAGTCAAAACAAGTGATGACAACTCTAACATTGATTGAGCCAGGGAAGATAGATTCTGGACAATGGATGATATGCACAAATAACACCTGTGTGGACATAAAGAATACCGTCACGTGACCAATTTTAGGCTGTTTGAAAAACCATGATTGGGAGAAAAAGTGTTGACCAAAACCGTGGATTAGGATGGACGTGTTTGTGGGAGAGCTCTACAGTGTTAGATTAATTTAAAATTAACTAGCATGTGTCGTTATGGCAAAGTGTAGCAGCCATCCCGGAATGAGGCGGTTTTGCATAAGGTAGTCAATATAGTCTATTTAGGCCTAATTAATATAGGCAGTAGTCTTGTTAAAACTAGAGTGTGATGATTAGCACTGTTAGTTGAAAACTAGTTAGAGTAGTGAAGTGATAATTGGCTCTGCTAGGATGAATAGAATAGAGGAGTGATAATTGGAAAGATTTAAGATGGGGAAAGTGTCCAATGGGGGGATCTTTCAATGGTTTGCCCACTGAAGTTGTGCACTCTGTTTATGGGTCTTTCCTTGTCATCGCCTGATTCGGACGTAGGTGAGGAGCTAATATGCTCTATGACAGAGTTTAGTTAGCTATAAAATAACTGAGCAAGGCAATAGGCTTACACTCAACCGGTAGGATCAGTGACTAGTACTATCACAAGATGTGTTGTTTCTCTCACAGGTTCCATACCAGTTACGAGGAAGTTCAACACTGGGTTTGATGAAGTGCAACGTCAATTAGACATAACACCAGTTGGACACAAAAATGTTTCTTACAAAAAAGGAATAACGTCCGAGAAGAAAGATGGTATTATGTTTACGCTGGACTTATAATCAGGAGGGTTCACCATAACATGACTCAGAAGAGCCAACCAATATAACGATTCCTGCGTGTTAAGGTTCACCTAAGATGGGTGATGATTGTTGATGCAACACACATCATAAGAACATTAGTACCTAAACAAGAACATTAAAATATAATAGTCACATGGTGTGATATATTCTAGTGAAATAGTTCAAAAGACATGATACCTGAACATAGATAGACACTAGTTGGGTTCAAGTATATTAACAATAACAGTGATACCTAAATACTTACTACAAAGGATTTGTGCATTCTTTAAGAACGATAGGAAATTATGTGCATTGGGCAACCGGTCCATGATCAGCTGTAATTTACAAACAGTATCTATTTCGGATGATCAGGAAGATGGATTACCAGGTAGCTACAGATGACAGTCGGTGTCCGGCAGGAGAGATACAGTACCGGGTGAGGTGGACTTGTTCTGACTTAACGTGCTGTGGTGTGTCCTTGCAAGGATGAACTGACTATGATATTATCTGAGAGTCCGATCCTACACACATTATAGAACACATCACACATTTTCTTCGCATACACGTCTCATATACGTTACACTTTTCTTTTAATAACTTAATCTGTATTAATTTGTAGAAGCAAGAGTTGTTGAATATGTTGCGTTGGGGAAGTATGAGAGGGGGCATAGTACGACAGTGAGAGAGTGATAGGAAAAGGTGTCCATGGGCTGATGGAGTGTGTTGGACGGAAGCTGGTGGATTCTCCAGGATATTTGTTAGGAAAGAAAAATTATAATGTGGGTGTTGACTCTCCTCACTCCAGGGACGACACTTTAAAGGAAGACACGAAAACTATTCACTAAGGCGCATTGCTCCTGATATCTTATCTAATATCCACTATATCTCTCATGTTTATTATTTGCTATTTGCAGGGTGTTTGTAAAGTCTCACTAGACTTTGCATGTAGAACAGCTGGTTGCCGGAGAGTATGTTTTCCGTCTTGCAACGAAGCTTTCGTTCAGAAAGCAATAGCAAACTACTAAAAGTAAACTTCTGAGAGGGATATGTGGGTGGGTGGGTGGAGCATGTGTGGGTGGGTGAGTGTGTGTGGGTTGGAGGTTGGGTGGGGGATGTGTGATGGGTGGGGATGTGTCTCATAACATGGTAATATGCATTGTTTAAGTTTACAACATTCATTTGACAATGTTTTTTCCTGTTTTAATGCAACATGCACAATTGTTGAACGAAAGATGAATGATTGGAAGGGCCGAATAAAAGACGGGCCTGCGTGCCCAATTTGTGACCCTTTGAAAATAAAGTTAAATCAAATTAAATGAAATAAAAATCAAGTCAAATCAAACTTGACAAGAAATCACCATCTTATGATCTCATCTCGTCTCATCTCATATCATATCATATCATATCATATCATATCATATCATATCATATCATTTCATATCATCTCATCTCATCTCGTCTGGTTTCTCTTGTACCTTGCTGAGTCGAGGTGAAGCATAAAGGAAGGGAAAGTGCCCGTCTCTGCGTATGCTTCTGAATTTTTCTACGAGCAATCACAAACAGCCTAAAAAATCATTGGGGTTGACTACGCCGTCCTGCAAAGAATATACAACTAACTTTTTATACTTCATCGCTACAGAGTTGACATTCAGGACATGAGAATTGATTTCCATTGACACGTTCATGTTTTGTTGCTTCCTTCCCAGCTGATCTCCTTTGCGCCCTGCTCTCCTGTTGTCCCCACAACCCAGCATTAAACTGCCTGACCTGTGATAGGCAGGTGTCGACAGTTGGAAGTAATGATTGCCTTCAGTTGCCAATGATTGCTAGCAGACTGGCATCTCTGCTGACACGTCTGGTGAGGTGTGCTTAGAATCGATTCAGAAATGCGCCCAGACAGTTCAGTGCGGGACTGATTGTGCTTCAGAACTCTCTAATTCATCAGATGTGTGTCGTTTTTAAATGTAGAATAGACCAAGCAAAGCCAGCATTTCATGAGATGAAGAATAGCCTAACTAATTTATAAGATGAAGAATAGCCTAACTTTTTTTTGATTTTAATGTTTAAGATGAAGAATGGCCCAAACAATTTATGAGATGAAGAAAACCCCAGACAATTTATAATCTGATCTTTGGACAGCGAGATCTCTCGTAAACGGGATCTTTGGACAGTTGGATCCTCTGACAACGGGGTCTTTTGACACGGGATCCTTAGTTATAAGAGGGAGATATCATATTGGAGAATCCAGCTAGAGTGAATGTGGATAGGGGTTAGGACAAATATCTTACCTGTTCACACTTCACACGTCTGCATAGGTCTGTGGTCCTGATTCTACTCTTGTCACTGAGTGAATGTGCTGTGTGTGGTAATATCTAGATTTATAGTACTTGGTCATATATCTGTATATTAATTTGCAGTTATATTACTCAACCTGCTAGCTTACCTCTCTGTAAAATGGCCACTCCGAAACTAACCACTGCAGAATTAAAGGCAAAGGGGGAAGAAATGGGATTGTTGGGTTCTGCTCTAACGGATTACATACAGGAAGTGGAGAGAGAGTATCGTCAAGCAGAAAGGGAAGATCGAAAGGCCGAGTTTGAATTGAGAAGGATGGAGTTGGAACAAGATGCTAGGAAACTTGAAGCAGAGCAGGCTGCTAGGAAACTTGAAGCTGAGCAGGCTGCTAGGAAATTAGAAGCTGAACAGGAAGCACAGAAAAGGGAGCACGAGTACCGGATGAGGGAACTCGAGTTGAAGAGTCAATCTAATGGGGAAACTGAGGGAGCAGTTGGGGGTTCCTCCATCCCAGGCTCAACCCCAGCAGGTGGACATGGTTACCATGCTATGAAGTTTCTTTTAGCGGTCTACGAGGAGGACAAAGAGAAGATTGACCAGTACCTTCAACGCTTCGAGGCCATGTCCGTGGCTATGGGTCTGGAGCGTAACAAATGGAATCTCAAGCTATCCCAGGTATTACGCGGGACCGGCTACGAGGTTTATTCTCGCCTGCCACCAGGACATGAGAACAATTATGACGAATTGAAGACGGCTCTGCTGACACGATTCGAGGTTACGTCACATACCTACCGGAAAAAATTTCGAGCAGCGAAACGAGAACCGGGGGAGTTGTTTGCCGCCTACAGTTTGCGTCTAAAATCCTATCTCCACAAGTGGATGGATTTGGCTGGGTTCGCACATGACTATGAGAGTCTGGAAGAGCTCATGGTGGTCGACCAGCTGAAGAAGCAAATGTCTAAACCTCTCAGGACGTTCCTGGGAGAACAAGGAGCAGAACGTATTGACCTCGTGACCAAATTAGCAGAACGGTTCGTCGAGGTACATGGGGAGGCAGGGGAAAACCTTTCCACTAACACCAAAAGTCAGGAGAAACATGACAAGAAGAGAGCCAAAAACTCAGGAACCAAAAAGTGGGAACCTTATGTACAAAAATCAGAGGATAGTTCAAAGAAGAAGGAGGAGGGAAGCAAGAGCACTTCAAGCTCTACACCAAAACGACCGTGGTCGGAGAAGTGGTGTTCAATTTGTAAGTCACCCTCTCACAATACGAGGGACTGCAAATCGAAGGCTAAGAACCCTCACTTCGCAGCATGTCAAGTGACTTCCAAGGAGGTTGTCACGGAAAATGCCAAGGTCAACAAGGAAGCTCGCCACCAGGAGAGCTCACTCAAGACCGGCACTAGAAAATCTAGGACAGGGAAATGGTGCAACCAATGCAAGTCAAATACGCACAATGCTATTGACTGCAGGGGAAAGTCAGGAGACACTCAATTCGTCGTGTGCCCCGGGAAACCTAAGGTGGAGCCCACCGAACAGGTCGAGGCCGAGGAAGAGACTCCAGACCAGGAAAAACCACCTGTAGTGGAATTGGTAGAGGTTAACGGTCGTCAAGTGGAGTGTTTGTACGACACAGGACTGGACGGGGAGGCCGTGATTTCTGCCGATCTGGTACATCCAGAACAATTCACAGGTGAGACCATGGAGATACAGCCAGCACAGAAGAGTGCTGTGGCCATGAAGTTGCACATTGCTAATGTGGAGATTCGGTCAAGGTATGTCATCGGCACCATCAAGGCCGCTGTATTGACCGATCCCATTTTCCCAGTAATCCTCGGTTGCCGGTATGTCTTTCTGGGAATGCCCATGGAGCCAATCCATATGGGAGCAATGCAGACTCGCTCTCAGACGAGAACAGAAGAGGCAGAAGCAATTGTGACTAATCCATTGCCGGGGGAGCTACGAACTGTCCAGAGTGAGGATGATACTTTACGTCCTTGCTACAGAAAGCTGCAGAAAAGTGCTGATCCACCAGGACGGGGGCAGTACTACATGAAGAATAGGATACTCTACAGGAGAGCAGGAAGGGGAGACAACCTATACGGTCAGTTGGTCGTCCCGAAAGCTCACCGGTCCCAGATTCTTCATATGGGGCATACCATCTCCTTTAGTGGACATATGGGTATTGCCGCCACCATGCAGCGAATTTCCTGCCACTACTATTGGCCGGGAATGACAGATGATGTGCGTCGGTATGTGAAGTCATGCCCTGAGTGCCAGAGGGTGGCACCGAAACACTGGACAGCACCGGTGGTGTTGGGTGAGATGCCCATCATGAACTCTCCTTTCGAGAGGGTAGCCATCGATATCGTGGGTCCACTTCCCAGGACTAGGAAGAGGAACATGTATATACTCACAATGGTGGATTGCTGTACAATGTGGGGTGAGGCCATACCGTTGACCACGATTGACTCGAAACGAGTGGCGGACGCACTGATGGAGGCCTTTACCAGATTAGGCTTCCCTGATCAAATTCTGACGGACAATGGGTCTCAGTTTTGTGGAAAACTCATGGAGGAGGTATTTAGGGTGTTTCACTCTAACCACATACATACCAGCCCTTACCACCCTCAAGCCAATGGACAAGTAGAGCGTTTCAACGGCACGTTGATGACAATGCTTAGGAAACTAGCGCAGGAAAAACCTGATAGGTGGGATGAATATATCCCAGCAGCACTCGTTGCCTATCGGGAGGTTCCTCATGGCTCAACAGGACTACCACCCGCCACGTTGCTGTTTGGTCGTCCAATCAAAGGACCGTTGGAAGCCATGTTGAGGAGTTGGACTGAAGAGGGGACGTCAGAAGAAGTGATCTCATCCTATTAATACGTGGAGGAACTGAAAGAAAAACTCCACAAGGGATGGACTCTGGCAAATCAAAACTTGAAAAAAGCCAGGAAAAGACATGCGGCTTACTGTGACAAGACCGCCGGGGCTTGGTCTGGTTTGCCACGATAGATACTATCCCCTGCCTTTGCTCCAACCACCTCAATAGCACTCTACATCTACCAGGCCCCACACAAGCCGGGACAGCTTAACCTTCCCTCCCTCACCTAGGGTTCCAAACCCCAAGGGGGCTCGGACCAGACACCAGTCATATCACTGCACAAAGTCATAGCTAAGAGAACAAAAATTTAATTCTGAACTACGTCAACCACAACACAGAGAAGGATGGCTGAAAGCCAGACTAGAAGAACTATGTACAAGATCAAAGACGCAGATGAGTCTTCATCATGGAGGCGGACGATAGCTCGTGCGGTTGTCCAGTCGTGGTAGCGACTCACCCAGGCTCCTCCTGTGGACTGGAACTCCAAGGTCTGCTGCCTCTCCAAAGTTCCCTCTTCACCCAGAGAACCAAGCAAGGGCTGTCAAGCGCAGTCCCACTGCCGGACTGACACTGCACTGATGAACAAGGATCCTTCCTTGCTGTCGTACTATTTCCCTCGTCACACTCCTGATGAAGTCTGGGCCGACCCTATAACATTAGCGGTCTCCCACTTGCAGAAAAAATACATGTAGCACCGTCTCAAAATACACAAGAGCCAGGTCACTCTTCTATCTCATCAGTGACCCACACACTGATATGTCACTTACACAATAAGCGGTTGCTCCACACGAACACACAATGTCACTGGTAAAGTCTATCAGGTGACTAAACACTTCACCTTAGTTCCATGTCCTTGGACAATAGATCTTCACACAGTATCATGTAACTACCCTGATCAATGGGTAGTAATCACAACCTAGCATACACTGTCAACAGTTCATCACGATCGCCTGAGGTAGCTCCCTACCTTCACAAACATTGTCAACAGTTCATCACGTTGGCATGAGGTAGCTCCCTACCTTAACAAACATGTCACTCAGGTGTTTCCACCAATGTTGTAATCAATGTCCTAGTTCACTGGACCACATGTTGGCTTCATAAAGTTAACCAATGTAAAAACACTATTTAAGCATCAACTGATACATGGTGTCCCATAACCCAGCCGGGCCAGAAGCAGATAACACAGGTCATGGTGACCGGTAACAATGATCACTTCGCTCAACTTGAAAGGTCACTACCTTGCAATTACCAAGGTTTACACAGAGACTGAATATCACCAGTGCTTCACTGGCTTGAATCACCAGACGTTTCAGTGTTGGATCCTCTCAGGATCGGATGACACTCGTCGGACTCTTGACGGAGGTCCTAACCTAGACCTACCGACTTATTCAGCACTCAGCTCCTTGCAACATTGATCTCGCAGACTCAGACAACCACTCCCAGTATGGCCTCAATCAACTTCTGGATAGGCACTGGAATGAGTGGGCCCATAGAGCTCATGGTGCAGCTCTTGAATCTTCTTCTGTATAGTAATCACAGATCCTGAAACACGGAGAGGTTGGTGTGAGTACTCAACTACAACAAAGACTACCAGCATCTCCACCCTGTCACCTGCCTCTCAGACATTCCTCATGTCTACCAACATGAGTATGAAATCATCACATCATAGATCTACTTAGTCACTATAATATATAGGCATAATGATGGTAGAAAAAGCAATAGCACACCTGTTCAGTCAAGTAACACTTCTGGGCTACATATAACCCCTAGCACCAGAGTCGACTGTATGACTCTGTCAAGCATCCTTCGCCTGGTGCCAGTCCAATCCGGTTTCATCTTCCATCATCAATCACCATATACACTTCCTTTCCTTTCAGTGTAGGGATTACTGTATCGAGAAGGTGTCCAGCCGGACATCTCCTTCCTGACAGACTCATCAATTCATCAATCCCTTAACCCATGGACTGATGAATTACACACATTAATAACTATATGTCCATAATGAATTATACTCCTGATAATTCATTACTATAGCATTAACTAAGGAGAACTCAGGACTTGTTACACTTAAATAACAAAATCATATCACAGCCATAGTGTCAGGTCTGGGATCCCTGCCCCAGATCCTGAGTTGCCCTTGTATTCACTGACTATCTTTCAGGTCAGTCATACCTGTGCCGGTCGAGCACAGCTGTGGTGGCCATCCACCTCTACACTTTCCCACAGCTACTGTGGGTCTCGTGTACCTTGTCCCGTGACGACTTAAGTCACGTCATCCAATGTAGCAAACCTCTAGACTCCACTACCAAACTCTGGCTCCACCTTTTTTTTTTTTTTTTGGGGGGGGGGGAGGTTATGCCCCTCATATACTACTACTTCACGGCAGTACTCCAAGTACTCCATGAACCGAGTCAGGGTTCCAGAAGAGTAGAATATTAGAGACAGAAACGGTTAGGTTCAAACCTCGATCTAGCTAGACACCTCGGCCTCGAATTACGGAGTCCGGCATCACCCTCGATCGGGTATGTTCACTCATCGGATATGCACGATTGCATTGGGTCGGACCTATTACCGATCGGGTTGGGGGTACCGGCCTACCTCCCGCTGCCTAGACAAACGTACGATGGAACACGCACGGTCATCCTTGCGGACGGACATGACAACAAGCAGTAACAATAGTATCATGAATACTTCTTATCAATTGTTATCCTACCGATGCAACGCCATTCGGCTTACGCGGAATAACACTGCTATCTGCACACAGCAAATACACCACTGCTGATTTCACCTTGATTCCTCGAAAAATCACCATCACTGATAGAACAATTACGTTACCATTCTAATGTCACGAAGCACATCACACATTTCTAATAATAAGCTCTACCTTATCATTTACAGCGTCTAGCATGTTGATGTAATGACGGACAAACTGTCGCCTTGCCTGCGTAATGAATAAACCAAACCCGTAACTGCTACACACTGTAAAGCACATCGTTCGGCCTATTTTATTTACACACCACGCGCTGTGGAATACGGCTTGTTCCGTCAGGTAACACATTACATTGCTGATCGATAAAGCCTACTTAAAAATGCAAACCGCCAACTGTAACGGATAACGCTACGCGACAACTCAATTTTACGACGGCAATTAATTAATTCCGGGAATCAGCACGGCATCACGACAACAATTAAATAATATAATAAGTACTCAACTAACCTGTGATTGAAGAATCACACCTTTGACTGTAGATGTCCGCACTGGCCGCGAATATTGACATCAAAATTACATCAGCCTGTTGGCTGAGATCTGTCTACGCTGAGGTTTGGTGGGCGACTGCTCACGACAAAGTCAGTGCGCCTTCCACTCGCCTACACCGGCCGCGTGACTTTCATGATTCATGAAGAAAACCAGAGTCACGATAAGTTCCACCACCCCGTGCTGCATGAAGCACTCGTGAACTTAGAGATCTCTACCACGTACGAACTTGAGGTAACATTCTAGATTTTTCTATAAATAACTAGAATAGCTCCGCCCCGCACTATTTTTTGATGGGGAATCCCCTATTAATTGATATTAATTCGAGGGAGACCAACGCATCGCACTCCCTTCAAAGGGATATTATGCAGAGATCTGCCGATCTTTATCCGTTTCGTCACACTTACTACAACCGTAGGTCTAAAGAAAGATCTCTAGAGGTGGGAGATAAAGTCTTGTTGCTACTCCCTACGGGAAACAACAAACTGGAGATAGATTGGCAAGGACCATTTCCCGTGGAAAGGGTTATATCCAGAACCAACTATCAGATCCGGATCCGTGGAAAGTCGAAGATTTTCCATATCAATCTCTTGCGGAAATACGAAGAGAGACCCGGAGACAAGGCAGCTCACCTCATGGCAATGGCAGTTGCGGTGGAGACTGAAGTGGGAACCAGCGAGGACAGGGAATATCCCTTGGTACACCAGGAAACCTATAGGGATGTGCAAGTGAACCCTGATCTGACCTCCCAGGAGAGGGAAAAGATAACACAGGTTCTCAAGTCTCATAAGGGGATACTGACTGATAAACCAGGACGAACAAGGTTGGTTGAGTTCGAGATGACTTTGACCACGCAGGAACCTGTTCGTCAAAAGGTTTACCCAGTGCCATTCTCTAAGGAAAAGGCCCTGGAGGAGGAAATACAGAAACTGCTGGAGGATGACGTGATTGCACCATCCACATCCCCATACAATGCAGGGGTAGTTTTGTTACGGATACCAAGTGGAGAACACCGGTTGTGTATAGACTACCGACTTCTGAACAGTCACACACAATTTCAGGTGGAACCTTTGCCGAATCCAACTCAGTTATTCGCTAGGCTCCATAAGGCTCGGTACTTTTCAAAGGTAGATCTGAGTCGGGGGTATTATCAGATACCAGTCAAACCGGAGATTCGACCATTGTTGGCTTTCAGTACACCCAGTGGACACTACGAATTCAAGGTCACGCCCTTTGGACTCAGCAATGCACCTAGTGTGTTTACACGCATGATGAGGACTCTACTTGATCCTTTACAAGATTCGTCTATCATCTCTTTCATGGATGATATTCTGATTTCCAGTGACAGCTTGGATGATCACTTGCAATCCTTGGAGAGAGTGTTTAATAGGCTCAAGGAAGCAGGGCTTACTGCTCGTCCAACCAAGTGCATGATTGGTTACCAGACTCTGGAATTTCTAGGTCACACCATCACTCCAGGACACATTGTCCCAGAAGAGAAGAACCTGGAGAAAATCAGAAATGCACCAAGGCCAAAAACGAAGAAGGATGTGCGATCTTTTCTCTCGTTGTGTGGGTTCTACCACAAATTTATCCCACATTTCACTGAACTGGGAGCTCCGTTGACGGAAACCTTGAAAAAGGGATTCCCGGACCAAATCATTTGGACACCAGAATGTGAGAATGCCTATAGTCAGTTAAAGGAGGCCTTGGTCAGCAAACCTGTATTACAGCTCCCTGACCTTTCCAAACCATTTGTGTTGAGAACGGATGCGAGTGCGATTGGGATTGGGGCAGCCTTGTTACAGGAAGGAAAAGACGATGCTTCGGTTTTGAAACCTGTGGCATACGCAAGCAAGAAACTTCTCCAGGCGGAGAGGAATTATTCAACCGTCGAGAGAGAGAGAGAGAGAGAGAGAGAGAGAGAGAGAGAGAGAGAGAGAGAGAGAGAGAGAGAGAGAGTGCTTGTCCCTCGTATGGGCAGTGCAAAAATTCCAGCCATATTTGTATGGAGTTAAGTTTCGAGTCCAGTCGGATCATCAGCCCCTGATGTTCATGGCTACTTCTCAGAAGCTCAACGCCCGTTTGATGCGGTGGTCGTTGTTACTTCAATCCTATAGTTTCACAGTGGAGTACATTCCTGGGAAGGAAAATGTTGGAGCGGCCTTCTTGTCAAGACACCCAGCTCCTGAAGAAGAGTAATGAATCATCTGGATTAAACTTACGGTGGAGAAGAGTGAGATGGACTACTCTCTTAAGGGGGGCCCTATGTCACAAAAATAAAACACCGCGTTTAACCAGTTGATTACTATAGAGACTTTCTGATTAACCGGCCTATCTGCAAAGCCAAAACTATTTTAACTAACAGAAAAAACAAATTGGATGTCAAAATCCCCAGGACGGTCAAAAGTTGCAGCTGCATGTGTTTACATGGGGTCGACAAAATCGGAACATTTGGAAGTGAGTGAGATGAATCTATACACCACTTTGACAGTTCATAAACAGGTCGGATTTAAGCGGAAGTACTCAGCTCGGGAGAAAACAGTCCGTCTGTCATTGAGAGTTTCCGGACATCAAGCGAAATGACGGCTGTGGTTGTCACCACTCGACAGAAGATTGGCGGTTTGTTGTGGAAACCCGTTGTTGGGAGCATACAGGAACTCGCTAGCTTGTTGTGGGAGTCAAAACAAGTGATGACAACTCTGACATTGATTGAGCCAGGGAAGATAGATTCTGGACAATGGATGATATGCACAAATAACACCTGTGTGGACATAAAGAATACCGTCACGTGACCAATTTTAGGCTGTTTGAAAAACCATGATTGGGAGAAACAGTGTTGACCAAAACCGTGGATTAGGATGGACGTGTTTGTGGGAGAGCTCTACAGTGTTAGATTAATTTAAAATTAACTAGCATGTGTCGTTATGGCAAAGTGTAGCAGCCATCCCGGAATGAGGCGGTTTTGCACAAGGTAGTCAATATAGTCTATTTAGGCCTAATTAATATAGGCAGTAGTCTTGTTAAAACTAGAGTGTGATGAATAGCACTGTTAGTTGAAAACTAGTTAGAGTAGTGAAGTGATAATTGGCTCTGCTAGGATGAATAGGATAGAGGAGTGATAATTGGAGAGATTTAAGATGGGGAAAGTGTCCAATGGGGGGATCTTTCAATGGTTTGCCCACTGAAGTTGTGCACTCTGTTTATGGGTCTTTCCTTGTCATCGCCTGATTCGGACGTAGGTGAGGAGCTAATATGCTCTATGACAGAGTTTAGTTAGCTATAAAATAACTGAGCAAGGCAATAGGCTTACACTCAGCCGGTAGGATCAGTGACTAATACTATCACAAGATGTGTTGTTTCTCTCACAGGTTCCATACCAGTTACGAGGAAGTTCAACACTGGGTTTGATGAAGTACAACGTCAATTAGACATAACACCAGTTGGACACAAAAATGTTTCTTACAAAAAAGGAATAACGTCCGAGAAGAAAGATGGTATTATGTTTACGCTGGACTTATAATCAGGAGGGTTCACCATAACATGACTCAGAAGAGCCAACCAATATAACGATTCCTGCATGTTAAGGTTCACCTAAAGATGGGTGATGATTGTTGATGCAACACACATCATAAGAACATTAGTACCTAAACAAGAACATTAAAATATAATAGTCACATGGTGTGATATATTCTAGTGAAATAGTTCAAAAGACATGATACCTGAACCTAGATAGACACTAGTTGGGTTCAAGTATATTAACAATAACAGTGATACCTAAATACTCACTACAAAGGATTTGTGCATTCTTTAAGAACGATAGGAAATTATGTGCATTGGGCAACCGGTCCATGATCAGCTGTAATTTACAAACAGTATCTATTTCGGATGATCAGGAAGATGGATTACCAGGTAGCTACAGATGACAGTCGGTGTCCGGCAGGAGAGATACAGTACCGGGTGAGGTGGACTTGTTCTGACTTAACATGCTCTTGTGTGTCCTTGCAAGGATGAACTGACTATGATATTATCTGAGAGTCCGATCCTACACACATTATAGAACACATCACACATTTTCTCCGCATACACGTCTCATATACGTTACACTTTTCTTTTAATAAATTAATCTGTATTAATTTGTAGAAGCAAGAGTTGTTGAAAATGTTGCGTTGGGGAAGTATGAGAGGGGGCATAGTACGACAGTGAGAGAGTGATAGGAAAAGGTGTCCATGGGCTGATGGAGTGTGTTGGACGGAAGCTGGTGGATTCTCCAGGATATTTGTTAGGAAAGAAAAATTATAATGTGGGTGTTGACTCTCCTCACTCCAGGGACGACACTTTAAAGGAAGACACGACAACTATTCACTAAGGCGCATTGCTCCTGATATCTTATCTAATATCCACTATATCTCTCATGTTTATTATTTGCTATTTGCAGGGTGTTTGTAAAGTCTCACTACACTTTGCATGTAGAACAGCTGGTTGCCGGAGAGTATGTTTTCCGTCTTGCAACGAAGCTTTCGTTCAGAAAGCAATAGCAAACTACTAAAAGTAAACTTCTGAGAGGGATATGTGGGTGGGTGGGTGGGGCATGTGTGGGTGGGTGAGTGTGTGTGGGTTGGAGGTTGGGTTGGGGATGTGTGATGGGTGGGGATGTGTCTCATAACATGGTAATATGCATTGTTTATGTTTACAACATTCATTTGACAATGTTTTTTCCTGTTTTAATGCAACATGCACAATTGTTGAACGAAAGATGAATGATTGGAAGGGCCGAATAAAAGACGGGCCTGCGTGCCCAATTTGTGACCCTTTGAAAATAAAGTTAAATCAAATTAAATGAAATAAAAATCAAGTCAAATCAAACTTGACAAGAAATCACCATCTTATGATCTCATCTCGTCTCATCTCATATCATATCATATCATATCATATCATTTCATATCATCTCATCTCATCTCGTCTGGTTTCTCTTGTACCTTGCTGGGTCGAGGTGAAGCATAAAGGAAGGGAAAGTGCCCGTCTCTGCGTATGCTTCTGAATTTTTCTACGAGCAATCACAAACAGCCTAAAAAATCATTGGGGTTGACTACGCCGTCCTGCAAAGAATATACAACTAACTTTTTATACTTCATCGCTACAGAGTTGACATTCAGGACATGAGAATTGATTTCCATTGACACGTTTATGTTTTGTTGCTTCCTTCCCAGCTGATCTCCTTTGCGCCCTGCTCTCCTGTTGTCCCCACAACCCAGCATTAAACTGCCTGACCTGTGATAGGCAGGTGTCGACAGTTGGAAGTAATGATTGCCTTCAGTTGCCAATGATTGCTAGCAGACTGGCATCTCTGCTGACACGTCTGGTGAGGTGTGCTTCGAATCGATTCAGAAATGCGCCCAGACAGTTCAGTGCGGGACTGATTGTGCTTCAGAACTCTCTAATTCATCAGATGTGTGTCGTTTTTAAATGTAGAATAGACCAAGCAAAGCCAGCATTTCATGAGATGAAGAATAGCCTAACTAATTTATAAGATGAAGAATAGCCTAACTTTTTTAAATTTTAATGTTTAAGATGAAGAATGGCCCAAACAATTTATAAGATAAAGAAAAGCCCAAACAATTTATAAGATGAAGAAAAGCCCAGACAATTTATAAGATGAAGAAAAGCCCAGACAATTTATAAGATGAAGAAAAGCCCAGACAATTTATAAGATGAAGAAAAGCCCAGACAATTTATAAGATGAAGAAAAGCCCAGACAATTTATAAGATGAAGAAAAGCCCAGACAATTTATAAGATGAAGAAAAGCCCAGACAATTTATAAGATGAAGAATGGCCCAAGCAATTTATAAGATGAAAAATAGCCTAAGCAATA
Organism: Cepaea hortensis; assembly: GCA_963921405.1. Taxonomy (NCBI): domain Eukaryota; kingdom Metazoa; phylum Mollusca; class Gastropoda; order Stylommatophora; family Helicidae; genus Cepaea; species Cepaea hortensis. Next base: position 419,691,346 of record OY992876.1, read on the forward strand.
TATAAGATGAAGAATAGCCGAAGCAATATATAAGATGAAGAATAGCAGAAGCAATATATAAGATGAAGAATAGCCAAAGCAATATATAAGATGAAGAATAGCAGAAGCAATATATCAGATGAAGAATAGCCAAAGCAATATATAAGATGAAGAATAGCAGAAGCAATATATCAGATGAAGAATAGCAGAAGCAATTTGTGAGGTGAAGAATAGCAGAAGCAATTTGTAAGATGAGCAATAGCTAAAGCAATTTATAAGATTAAGAATAGCCCAAGCAAGTTATAAGATGAAGAATAGCCCAAGCAATTTATAAGATTAAGAATAGCCCAAGCAATTTATTAGATGGAGAATAGCCCAAACAGTTTATAAGATGAAGCAGAGCCCCAGCAATTTATAAGATGAAAAAAGCCCAAGCAATTTATGTGATGAAGAATACTCCGAGAAATCTATGAGATGAAGAATGACCCAAGCAAAGACAGCATGGTAAACGAAAGCCTGGTAAATTAGTGATTGACAGACAGACCAACAAACAAGCAGATAGACAGACATACCGACAAGCTGGGAGACAGACAGGCCGTTTAGTAGACAGACAGACAGATAGACAGGCAGACAGGCAGACAGACAGACAGACAGACAGACAGACAGACAGACAGACAGACAGACAGACAGACAGACACCAATCAACCGAAAGACAGTCTAGCATACTGCAATAACTAGATTTTTTAGTTTTGTTGTTTAAACGTTTATGGAGCGTTATATCCATTTCATTTGCATTGCTAGTATTTTGACAGGTGTGCTGTGTGTATAGTATTTGTGTAGGTCTGTTTTAGCAGAGCCATGATTTGTCGAATTGGTGTGTGTATGTGTGTGAAAATGTATTCCAAAACAAATTATGAAGCATATTTACATATAATATGTACAGAAATGAATATTATCAACATCCTCACTCAAAGTAATATTTTGTATCATGGTCCTTTGTAAATGAATAGCCATTAATTATGCTAAGCAAGAGAAACACTCACATCTGGCTCTCACACAAGGGAATTAACTACCATCTCAAAACCAAAACAGTCCGAGGTGAGTTTCTACCCAATTCTTCCTCACATTCTTTCTCACTCTGCAGCATTATTTGAAAGTTAAACGCTAACGACTTGATGCAAGAGTCCGCAAACGTGTCTAGCTACACCAACCACATAACCAGGTATACACAACCATATTAACAAATTCAGTGCCAAACAAAAGGTAATTCTGGACCAAACAAACAATGGATTACTGAAAATGGGAAGTTGTGGTGTCAAAACAATATTTTCCAGTAGTGAATTTGAATAACTTAGTCAGTCAGTCAAGTAGTCAGTCAGTCAGTCAGTCAGCCAGTCAGTCAGTCAGTCAGTCGACAGATCATCCTCATTGCACATAGAACCATTCAGTCGATAAGTGCTTGGATCCCTTCCTAAGTAAATCCCGCAGCGTGTAGCGGCTAACGACACCAGGTCTGTGTTGATTTATCAATCTTCATTGGCTTCCTACATAGTGCTCTTGTTTGGACACACCTCTTTTAATTTGCTGTTATCGCATCCTTACGGCTGAGAGTCAGGATCGCAATCGCATACTCAAAAACAGACATGACCAGACCCTCGTTTAGAAGACATAGATGGCGCTGCTCACAGTGTGTTATTTAGCCATCACTCGCATTGCAGCCAAACCCCGCTTGGCCTTTTTTATCATCTGGTCTATCTGCTCACTATAAGCAAGGCTTCGATCAAATCGTATCCCCAGGTAATTCATTTCCTGCGTTCTTTCCACCGTCTCTGAACCCAGATTTACAGTTGGCATTGGAGTGTTGACAATATAGTTATTCAAAGAGAACCATGTCACTGCTGCCTTCGTTGGGTTGACCGTTGCCCCATATTCCACACACCAAGTACTTATTCGATTTAGTTCGGTTTGTAGCTCCACAGCAATCCGATCTCTATCCTTACCCTGGCGATACACTGATACATCGTTGGCGTATGACAATGTCCTCCCCGGTCCAATGATCTGCTCGCTGGTAATTCTCACAGTGTAGGCGTTGAAAAGCACCGGAGATAGTGATGTCCGTGTGGCAGGCCCGGATATATTGTTGTTGGTTCAGATGTCCAATTGCCACATCTAAACAACTACTTTCCGTTGGATGAGGGCTGCAGCAATCCAACTAAGGTGGAATGGACTTATCTTGAATTCAAGCAGCTGAAACATTTAAAATATCCAACGGTACTCTATTGTACGCATCCTCAAGATCAATAGCCGTCGCACACGTTTCAATGCCTGAGTGGAAATCTTCATAGACATCATGGGCAAAAACTGCTGCGTTGGTCCAGGTTTCTCTATTTGGACGGTACCCTCCAAGGGCAGATGGGAAACAGCCTTGCCTCACTACCTGGTTTGATATTTTCATGGCAATTAACTTCTCCACCAGCTTGCCTGTTGTATTTTGCATGGTCTGAATTTTTGTGTGGTCTTTGCCAGGCTTCGGCAAGGGAATCAGATGCTCGTTGTCGGTACACATACTGATGTCGTCATACCTTATACCATCTGGTATTGGCGAGCCGTTTCTTGTTCGTCGAAGCACAGCCCTGATCTCTTTCACTGTCACTGTGTCTTCAACTGCATTGTTCTGGGCCTTACACAAATCTGAGGTAACCGCTTTGGCAAAATTTCGGCCTCTCATGTCTGTCTGGTTGCTCTGCTCTAGATAGAGTTCGAAAAGGACTTTACCCTTATTCTCGTCAGACCTCTGGCAGATAAGGTCAGCACTTTGGAAGTCAGAAACACTCTTATTCTTGACTATCCAATTCATACATTTATGTAGTCGCCAGAACAATTTCAGTGACTTGTCTGTGCTTATTCTTTGACACAACTCTGTCCATTTTTCACTTTTAACCACTTTGTCCAGTTATTTAAATAGCTAACTTTGGTGTCCATCTCTCTTTCCAATTGCACAATAAGACTAGGATGGGAAGCTCTGTTCTTCTTGGCGTTTTGCCATTTCCTTACAGCACCACGCTTATCCACCCAGGCTTTCTCCACCTCACAATTCCACCACGATGGCTGTTCCCAGCTTTTTTTTTCCTGTCATGACGATTCCTGCGCTTGTCAAGCCTTATTATACTCACCACATCTTGTCCTGAATGTCATACTTAAAGGTCTTGACCGTTGACTTGTGCTACCTGGTTCTGCCTTTCTCCACCAATGTGCTGCAAGGATGGTGGTCGCTGCCATGGTGCCGTAGGACACCGCATCTACACACTGTAGTGAGTGACGGAGACACGGTCAATAACACTGTTCTCGCCACCTGGACGACTTTTCCTGGTGACACAGCCACTTTTGATACACACAGGGTCACTGGTTTCAAGTGCTGCCTCGAGCTCCTCCCCCTGTGTGTTGGAAGAAATGTTACCCATGATTTGCCCTTAGCATTCAAATCGCCACAGAAAATGACATTCCTCTCGTGACATAATATGTCACTCAAACACTGCCATCCCCATCCATGGGAATCCACACTCGCGTTACAGGCATAAACAATCACCAACACGAATGGTAGACCGGAGTGAACTCTAACAGCCTGTAATTGTATCTCATCACTGTCCCACCTGGATATGTCCAACTCTGAAACCACTATATTGTCTCGAATCAGAATAGCCATTCCCAGGTGTCCCCTGTTGTAAAAACATTTGAAGCCGGCTATATGGAATATATGGAATGTATTCTTAACGCCCAGTCTCGTCTCATGAAGCGCAACTATATCGTTCTTGTAAGCCAGGCTTTCCAATATAGGGCCACGTTGTTTAGCGCTGGCACAATTCCAATATAGAATACGCGTGTGCTTGAGGCCTAGTCGGTTGCATTTGCGTCTGATGCGTCTGGCATCGGCCCGTCTACCTTGTCTCTTATGCTGTGGACGCGCCTTAAAAGTCGAAACGGGTTGTTTACCTTACGTACGGGTCAAACATTCTCGTCCTCCATTTTGAAGAATCCAGAAAACAACACAGTAACCCAACACGCTACGGAAAACACCCACGGTTTGATTAGCTCAGATGCACGAACTCCGTAGCACCGGCGAAAATCTTGAGAAGAAACTTCAGGTTTACATCCTAGCGCAGAAATCACTCGCACGAGATAAAATTATCCACCTCCTACTTGACAAATGGAGCGGTTTCCAAATTTGAATACTGGAGACACAAACAATAGATTGCACGATTTATTGTCTGGCGTATTTCGCTTCATCTTGTCAGGTACATCCTGCTGAAATCATACAACACAAATACAGTAATTAGATAAATCCTTCAAGCTGAAATATAAGAATATAATAGAATAATAGACAAAGATAATGGGAACCTGGCCAAGTCAACAAACCACAAACCTCCTACGTCTTCGATTGGACTGCACGTTTTGGAAATTGGTCACGTGATTGATAGAGACAATGCCTTTCTTGTGTTGTTTAGCAAACGAAATAGTCGCTTGTTAAAGATTTCAGAAGCCATCATGATTAATCTGCATAGGCCAGTTTTATTCAAACAGTAAGAATTCCGTTTAAAATTACCCTGGTAGACAATTGAAATTACTGTGCGAATATTTGTATATTTCAGCTTGAAGGATTTATCTAATTATTTTATGTTGTGTGATTTCTGCAGTAATTACCAGGCGAGATGCAACAAAATATGCCGGGCAATAAATCGTGTAATCTATTGTTTGTGTCTTCGTTTGTCAAAGTAGGGGTGTGTCACAGTTATGACTTAAAAGCTATTAATATGGTATGTTGCATTATAATTCAATAACAGCATGTGTGCGATACATAAGACCATGGCAGGTAGGGAAGTCGTTTAAGACGTTTAATCATCCCATGGCAATTCATCAGCAAAGTCGTTGAGTCATAGAACTTTCCAGCAACAAGACGACGCCAAGCAATGCCGCGATCAAGGCACGTAATCACTAGCCATCCAGAGCGCGCCAGTAAACTGGGTTTTCGTCTGGTTGCTATGGCATACTTGGTGGGTCATGAATGGCGCGTAGAACTAACAAACCCAGTGCACTTTTGCTGGGGAAAGGTTGCGCTCGATTCTAACAGGTATCCAGTCTTTCTATCTTTTCGTATGATTACGGGTATCTTTCTTTTTCCTCCCTTGAGTAAATCATCAAAAACGGAAAGTGAAATTGGTAGGTTAGCAAGATCACTAACACCGGTGGAAGTATGGACGTTGCATGTAAACAGCCAGAGTTAGCGCGCATAACAAATACACACGCACATTAATAAATATAGGGTGTATTTTTAATGACTGCAGTGTTTGTAAATATTGCCGGCCCAAGTTTTGTATTCACTCTATGTAAAGTTCATGCAGCATAATAGGTAAATACAAAACTTGGACAGGCAATATTTTCAAACACTGCACAGTAATTTAAAATACACCCGGTAAATAAGAAGTCATTGATATTACCCATTAAAAACAATTAATAAGAATACAGTCAATTAGTTCATGGATTCCAGAATGGCTGAATGGATAAAAGCGCCCACTCTTATACTTCCTGTGTGCTGATGCCGAGGTAGCCTCAACCCCTGCACTGGTCAGTTGGACTAAGATTTTGGCTTATCGTTCTTGACTTAGGGTCGTACATTACAAGTAACTCTGAAGACGGAGTGGGTTCGCCTGATGGCGAGGGACACTGGTAATATGAAAAGCTAATCCACGCAGTAAAATCAGTCCAGTGTACTAGAAGTAGTAGCGCATGTATGAGCGACGCTTGAGTTCCAAGCGAGCGAACGCAATTCCAAACTATTGAACGTAAACTTGCAAAGAAATCGCAAACAGCCAAAAATGCAGGGTGTCAACGTCTAGGGTTTACAAAGTGAGTTCAGAGAGGCAGATGGTGTGAGCGCAGATGAGGCATGAAAACATGAATATATTATACATGGTTTAATTATAAGATCCTCATCTCAACATCATAAATATCACAGACATAATTCAATGCCACTCGAAAACTCGCTCTCGCACCGGCTCTCAGAATACTCTTGCGCTGTTATCAGAGCTATGCGCACTCGTGTCTAGCCACGCACACCAACACCCGTTACGTAGCGGCCACATTCATTCGCACTGAAAGTCTAAGTATAAGTCTATCCTGTCTCTCCACACAGTCACACATCCTCTCCCATTCGTGTCCGAGTCTCTTCTGTTCTTTCCTACTCAGTCCGGCGGTCACGAGGTACTTGACCCTCGTGCAGTCCGTGGAAAGTCGTGCTGTCACGTCTGTCCCGCACTCGCCTGTTGAGGCCAGGCGTACTGCGTCATTCTGTCCAAGGTGAACCTTTCCTGGTACAGTCCTGTCTCTAACTTACTGTCTTCGACGTCTGAACAGTTGTACTACCCCCGTACTCTCCCCATATCCTTATGCCTGTCCTCTGTCCTCTGTTATGTCACGTCCAGGACCTTGACACTGGGGTTGACTACGACGTCCTATAAAAAATATGCAACTAACTAACTAATTAACCTTAACCGCCGTTACTTTCCCATAACCATTTTGTCAAACTGGGTCGACTCCACTTAAAAGGTTAGTTGCGTGTCCTTTTCCGGGACTTGGCAATCAATTCCAGCATTTAGAGGCTGTTTGTGATTTACCATGCAAATTTTAGTCTAGTAGTTTGCCATTGCTTTTTCACATCATCGAAATGAAGGGAACCTTATCCACTCCCAAAATCGCTTGCGGTTTACTACAAACCCATATGTCTTGATTTTGAAACTGCTTTCCCTAAACCACAGACCCAGACATAGCTGAACTATTCAACAACAAGAACAACTACAGGGTGTTTGTAAAGTCTCACTACACTTTGTATGTAGAACAAATTTGATGATGTCATAGTTGATGATGTGCTGAAAAATGCAATAAATTAGTTACAATAGTCACTGCTATGTTTTAGCGCTGTTTTGGGGACGCTGGAAAGTACCAAGGAAGTATTCATTATAACAGGTGTTGGAAATGTCCACCACGGGCTTCAAGGCATGACTGTACACGTCTCTTCATATTGTCAAATACATTTTGCAATGTGTCAGTTGTTATTTCTTAAATAGTAATTCCGATTGCTTCTTTCAGATTTTTTTTAAAAATAGACTACAAGAACGTTTTGATAGAGTACAGCATGAACGACTAAATACGTGCCTTCAAGGTATAGGAGTAGACGGAAAGGACATCAGACCTATTAGTAACTTGTACTGGGAACAAGTGGCATCTTTTAGATGCGGAAGTAACTATTCGTCACCTATAGAGATCAAAAGAGGAGTATGGCAGGGATGTGTACTGTCCCCAAGACTCTTCAACCTATACACAGAAAGAATTTTTAAACAAGTTGAAATGCCTGGACTCAGCATCAATGGAAGAATCATAAACAATCTTAGGTATGCTGACGATACCGTGTTACTAGCAGGAAGTGAGCAAGAGTTACAAGACCTAGTGGAACAATTAAACAGGCATAGTGCAGAATGTGCCTTAGATAATCTCATCTCATCATGTTCTTCTTGTACTTTGCGGTGTCGAGGTGAAGTATAAACAGCGGGAGAGTGCCTGCTTATGGGCTTCATGTATCTATATTCCCATGGACTTTGTTATTCCCCTCTTCCATTGTTTACGTGGTCGGCCTCTTCCTCTACTTCCCTCTGGTCTGTACATCATTGCTTGTTGTGGTATACTGTTAGCTGGTAACCTACTTGCATGGCCAAACCATTTGACTTGCTGCTTTCTAACTAAATCTGGTGCAGCTATAACCCCCACTTTAGTCCTGATTTCTTAATTTCTGATCTTATCTCTTCTTGATACATTGAGTATTCTTCTCAGAAATCTCATTTCTGTTGTTGTGATTTTTCTTTTCTCTTTTTCTGTCATTGTCCAGGTTTGACATTTGTAACATAGAGTTGGTAGGAAGATGGTGTTGTAAAGTGATTTCTTAGTAGTTATTGATACATGTTTGTTCTTTAGTATTGGTGCCATTTGTCCAATGAGTTGGTTCAACCTTCATTGTGGAGACGGCACTTGATTGATTGATTGATCTTTCGGGTACTCAATTGTGTGTAAATTAGTTTTGTAATCATTTCCTGTCAAGAAACCCCATAGAATTACTCCAGAAGACGGCAGCCGTACGCCGCATATTACTTCCCGATGGACTGTGGAGCTCATTTTTTTTTTTTAATGATGTCATCAAATGTTTTCTACATACAAAGTTTAGTGAGACTTTACAAACACCCTATATAACAAAAACAGCAACAACAACTACACAAACACATTCTAATAGGGATCGAATGCAGGAACACTGTGTTAGTCGGCACAAACGCTATCGTTCATCCTGGCTTTGATAAACGACTCTTGATTAAAGATGTATTAAATCTCTACCTGATTCTGAATACACGACGGAGATTTGTAGAAGTGTCGTAGCTACAAGTTGCCATGAAGCCATTTATCAGTCCAAGATAAAAATCGTATCACAAGGTGAAGATAGGAACACTGTGCTGGTTCGGGTAGAAGTGCTCAAGTTAACAGAAAGTTGCGTTAATATCTCTCTCTCTCTCTCTCTCTCTCTCTCTCTCTCTCTCTCTCTCTCTCTCTCTCTCTCTCTCTCTCTCTCTCTCTCTCTCTCTCTCTCTCTCTCTCAACATGTTCCTCTTGTACCTTGCGGTGTCGAGGTGAAGTATAAACATCGTGAGAGTGCCCGATTATGGGCTTCATGTTGCGTTAATCAAGAAGAGAAAATGAGCGATACGTTAATTCTTGGCGTCGTTAGGCTGTTGTGTCGGGATATTAATTGGTGTTGTTTGACGTCTGTCTGGCTGTCTCTCTATCTGTCTGTCTTTCTTGTGTTGGGTATATCTTTACAGCATTCCTCCATCCGTCCTTCCGTCCGCCTGTCTGTCTGTCTGCAATGAAGTCGATCGTATTGTCTTTTAAACTAAGAAGGAAAGAAATGAGACTATCTTCTTTACATATTTCCTGGAACGTCATGATTTATCATTTCACATGCATCATCAGTTCAGCTATCTCGGAACAGTTTACATATCTGATGGAAGGTGCCTTGTAGAGACTGATTGATTGATTGATTGACTTATGAAACCGACATCACAGCATTCGGGGCATTCCCATAAGCGCTCCGTCCCCACCCTCAGCAGCCAGCGAAGAGTACCAACACCAATAGTACCAGAAGCAATCTGATTATATGTCCGTTTCGCCTTTCCTCTGAGCATCGAGCGTCGGCCAGATCGCCTCGCCAATCCTCGCTGTCTCATTCTTGCCAGACCATGGTAATCCATTTGCTCCTCCGAGGTGTACACATGCTCCCACAAGGCCACAACCACGTCTGCTTTGTCGTGTATCAATACTCCACCAAGTTCTGCAGAGCCAGCCAATCTGTCCGCCTGTTCATTCCCCAGCACCCGGAGAAAAGATCCAGGCGATGCTTGCCACCCGTGACTTCCGAAGCGAAGCAAGCCACTCTGCACGAAGCTTGCCTGTCCTCACCTTCCTCAGCATGCTTTCTGAGTCAGTTACAATCATGATGTGTGTGTGTGTGTGTGTGTGTGTGTGTGTGTGTGTGTGTGTGTCGGGTGTGTGTGTGTGTGTGTGTGTGTGTGTGTGTATGTATGTGTGTCATATTGTAGAGATTAGAAAAAGAATAGTATAGAAAGTCTTTTTCAAGATAAAAAAAAACATACATTTAAAAGGCTGTCAAGTTCATTAAGATAAAGAGTGTTGAAGTTCTATATAGAAGCTGTGCTGTTATTCATTCATTCATTCAGTAGTATGTCCTTTGTAGGACCTCCCTCCCATAACAGCCTTCAGATAAACCTCTCAATCATACGCAAGATCTCCCGCGTCCGATACACCCATCTGGAAATCATCCACCGCACCCTGCACCCATCTTCTCTTTCGCCTTTCTCTTCCCCTCTTCCCAGGCATATACCCCTCCATTATTGTTCTCTCCAAACTTTAATGACGTTTCAGGTGACCAAAATATTTCAATTTTCTTTGTTTTATCGTCTTTAATAGGCAACCTTCTTCAATTTTCAGCTCTTGAAGTATGGATGCATTTGTTGTTTACTTTATCCAAGATATTCTTAGAACCCGTCTATAACATTTTTATTCAAAGGCATGTATGTGCTATTCAGCTTGTTTAGTAAGTGTCCAGGTCTCACAGGTATGTTGCAATGGGAAAGATGCATGCTCTTAAAAATCTGATTTGTGTAGTTCTATCTGTCCCTCTCCACAATTTATTCAGTTGTTTTTGTCTTTGAAGAGCAATAGCTATTCGTAGATAAATACAAAACTTGGACCGGCAATATTTACAAACACTGCACAGTCATTAACAATGCACCCTGTATTTGACAGCTAATGACACATGCTGCAATGGTTCATTCTTTTTATCAAAGAATCTTCCCACAAGACGCTGATCCGATTATTATGCACACAGGCCTGTTTATGTGCCTTCCAGTTAGTTCTTATCGACAGTTTTATCCTTGCTGCCTGTGTCATTCCTGTACTGTGCGATTATCGTCATCATTTCCACACAGGTTCTCAGACTTCTCAAAGGGGGTCATTTTTTAATGATAATTTCATGGACAAACATCGAGGAGTATTTTGTCGACAGTCAGTGTCGTCGTCATCATCTTCTACTTTTGCTGTCAATTGTCACGGAGAGGAATAGTTGACGTTCCAGGTCCCAATAAGTGGCACTATATAGTGTCATTCCGTGTGATTGTAACATGTCTTTGGTGTCATCAATCCCCTCTCTTCTCGGGTGTCTTCTTGCTCTCGTAGCAGATCTTCTTTGATGTAGAACCAGTTCTGGTAGTTGATGGTGATGTATTCTAATGAAATGGCCGAACCATTTGATCTTCTGCCTTTCACTGTGTGTAGCATAAGATGTTGCTCCACTATCTGTCTGGTTGGTCAATCAAATACATCTCAGCACGATACGCCTTAGTCAATCAGTCGGTCGGTCAGTCGCGGTTCCAACTTCACGGCAAAGGGTCGCTCCATTATACTCCGTTCCTGTGCCAGTGAATATCACACAAAATGCTCCTCACTGCCCAATGTGAAAGGTGGAACAGACAGGAGTCTCTATCGACACACCATACCACACATAGGTTTACTATGCATAAGGCTGCTGCCAGAATGCCAACACAAGATTCCGCCACAAAAATACAGTTCATCGTCTATGGAAGCGACAGTTACTAGAAAACCAGCAGCTATGCATTACTGCATAAGGCATCCTTGTTAGTTCAGCTACCGGCCGGCCGTTATTTTCCCGAACATTCAGTTCACACTATAAACAACCGCGGACAGATGTAAAAACACCCCACCTTAAGATCTGTGAAAAGGGGTCTATACTTTACTCACATTTTGTAGGTCTGGGAGCAAGGAGGAAGCGGTGACCAAGCTTGCCCTCATTTTGGCAAGCGACGAGCCCAGGAATGGAACCCACGCTTGACTGCTCTCATGATATTACCAGGGCAATTTGCTGTCAACTTCGCTAGCTGCGGCAGGTGAACATTAGACCTAAAATGGAATGACAGGATCTCTAATGTGGAAATTAGAGCGGGAACTTGACAGTGTCCAGTCAGTCAAGAAATGTTAGTAATATAAGTTAAGTTAGAAGCCTTTTCTTTACAGTACGTTCAGTCAACCCCAACATTGTTTGGGGTGCTTTTGTAATATACGAGGGGGCTTCAAGTCAAAACATTAAAACTGTGACAGAAATTACAATTATCATTCCATTGGCTTGTAATCTATTAATATTATTTTAAAGAATGTCATAAGTGTTAAGCACATGACATCATGATGCAGAGAAACACAGCGACGTCATAAAGAGAGATTAAAGATGGCCGCTCCATTTTTGACATGCATCAAAAAGGAGCAGCGTTCTGTTATCCGTTTTCTTTTTATCAGTGAAGGGGTAAAATCTATAGAAATTCTCCGGCGAATAAGGGGCACAGTAAGATTATATGAGCAAGTGTATAAGCGAAATAGGAAATTTCAAAACGGCCTGACGTCTGTGAAGAGGTATAGCAGGTGGTGCACGAGTGATTACTCACACGTCCAAGAGAATTTTTTTTTCTACCGGAATCCAAGCACTTTATCAGCGCTGGAAGACATGCATTGAACGCAGTGGCGACTACAGCGAAAAATGATACATTTGTTCTATACTTTTTCAGAATATATTCCCCCCCCCCCCCCCCACACACACACAACACCACCCTCAAATTAAAAAAAAAATATTTAAGCGTTTCATTTGAAGCCCCTCATATAATGATACTTCTATTTCTATTTATGAATCGTGTACAGGGTCGCCGCACACAAGGATAGACATATGACAATGCAGACACCGTGGACTTGAGAGTGCTCAAGGCAGGACGACTTGCAAGGGATCGAAACACTTTTCCGCATGCCCTGCTGACCACGACGCTAACCTGATGACCACGACGATAACCTGATGACCAAGACGATGACCTGATGACTTCGACGATAACTGACAACCACAACGATAACCTGATGAACACGACGATTTACTGACTACCACAACGCTAACCTGATGATCAAGACGATGATCTGATGACAAAGATGAAGATATGATGGCCAAAACGATGACCTGAAAACCACGACGATTACCTGATGACAAAGACGATAACCTGATGATCAAGATGATGGCATGATGACCAAGAAGATGACCTGGTGACCAAAAAGATGACATGATGACTACGACGGTGACCTGATGACCGCGACGATTACTTGATGATCAAGACGATGACCCGATGACCACGACGATGATCTGATGACCACGACGATAACCTGATAGCCAAGACGACCACGAAGATGACCTGGTGACCAAGACGATGACCTGATGATCACGACGATGACCTGATGACCACAACGATGACCTGATGACCACGGCGTCCTGCAAAGAAACAGCCACGTGATGATTATGTTCACCTGTACGTTCTTTCTTAATTCATACATAGCTGAGTCTCCGTGGCTAGGTGGTAACGTCACTGCTTTGGGCCCCCGAAGGATGTTGTTTCAATTCCGGCCTACGTCGTTTGGTTTTCGGGTGCAATTTTATCGGAGATTCCCGTGGGTCGCCACTGGAGCTACGGAGTTAGTGCTTTGTTGAGACGCGTTCGATGGGTATCCCTCCAGAAAGAGATCGAGCCCTATGAAATACAATCCGGTGGCACGAAATCGACCGTCTTGCCTGTTAATCCTACATAGCTTTGATACTTCGGGAGCCAACCATGGAAAATTTCCAAGGTTAGATTTCCACAGTATTTCCACAATATACATTTGGTGTTTGGATCAACTCTGTGGAATATCATCAATAGGGTTGAAGCGGAACACGAAAGACCGAGATCTTTGGAGAGGCATAACAGGCTGGCGGGTAAATGATGACGCTGATGATGAAACCTGACAAGATGGCGCTCTTGGGTTCGCTTGATGGCGAGGGGCACTGGTAACAGGGAAAGCTAATGCATACGCAAAAATCAGTCCGGCGCACTAGAGGTGGTAGCACATGTATGGACTGAATTCAAAGTGAGCCAAAGCAACATCAACAAAATCTCAGGCAATAAATTGTTCAACCTATTGATTGTATCTTAATTATTCACAAAACAGAATGTTTCTGAATGCTTAATTGTCTTTGAATGTTTATTATGCAACACGTAACGTCTTGAGTCGGGTCGGTGTCACTGGTCCCACAATTTTGGAACCACTGAGTTAGCAGCGTTACGTTGGGAACATGTATCTGCCGCTAGATGTCGCTTCTGATTTACTTGACTTGTGCAACAGGAGGCGAGCATGACACTGATAACAACAATTCTAAGGGAAAGAAAAATGGCCACAGAGAGAATGTGAGGCAGTATTTGGTTTATACGTTTAGCAGATTCAGTGCCAAACAAAAAATAGGTTTGGACTAAACAAAAATAGATAGCGGGAAATGGGAAGTAGGCGTGTGTCATAGTTATGATCTAAAAGTTGTTAATATGGTAGCAGACATGCTGTATTACATAGCAAATTAATGAAGGTTGCATTGGGAAAACTGCTGTGTATAAGCCATTGGTAGATACGAAAAGTCACTTAAGACTATTAATCACTCCATAACATTTAATTAGTTAATGAACCAGAGGTTTGGTGAGACAACGCAGTATAACTCGCTTTATGATCTCGCTACGTATGAAAAGAAAACAGAGTGGTACTAATTCGATGCTGTCCTAACAAGTAGTCATAAAAGGCAGACCCGGTGACCAGACCATAGATTTCACCCAGTGCGACTAGTGGTCACCTTCCTTTATTCTCTGGAGATATGGCACAGGGGACAGGGTAAGAGCTATTGACCGAGTACCCCGGAGGTTCAACATACTACAGTAGAACACCCATGTATTGTTTGAAGCTCATATAAATAGAAGGAAGAAGACTAGAAGATGCACTAGACAACATAACCATTAAAAGCTATATAGTTACCGACCGGGATTCGATCCCGATACCTCCAGCTCCTCGCTGCTGGAACAAGAGTGCGTCGACGCAAGACCAACTAGACATCCGAGTTGGTCAGACAGTGAAGTACTCTTATTCCTGCAGCGAATCGCTGTCCGTCATTTGTAAGTGACAGATTCGAAGCCCTGTCAGTAACTATCATCATCATCATCATCATCATCATCATCATCATCATCATCATCATCATCATCATCATCATCATAATCATCATCATCATCATCATCATTCAGTGCCCTGCCGGCTGGCGTGGCCGATCATGCCTCTCCACAAAATGATATCTCCGACGACATAGATCATTTCGTGTGTGACACCTTTCCGTGCCATGACATAAGAATTTCAAGAATGATCTCTGTCTTTCTTATCTCTCTTTTCGCTAATCTTTCCGGTTGTCACATCCTCAGGTCCGGTATGACATTACATTGATGTTGGACAACAGGATGTATTCATCCGACATACAGGACTTCACGTTGGAGTTCACAGCCAGCGAACACAAGCAAGCACAACATGTTCCAGTATATGTTTTCTCATAATATAACCAACACACGATTACTGCTTCTTTCTGATGTTTGTGATAAGTTGTCTTTGCGACTCGGCTTCCCGCAAAACGTCCAGATTGCTCATTTTGGCTGTCCAATTAATTTTCAGCATTCTTCTATAAAAACATATCTTCAAGGCTTCCAGTGATTCTCTCGCCTGTTTACTACGAGAATTGTCCAGGATTCGTAGTCGCATGTTAACATTGATATTATGTAACATGCAATAACTCTTTTCATCACTTTCAAGGACAATTACTTATTGCACAAAACGTTCTTCGTGTGATAGAATGCAGTGTTTGCTTGTCATATTCTGTTCTTTATCTCAGTGATGCATCTTACATCTGATGTTATCCATGTGCCTAGATAGGCCTATCTGAATTTCTGCACTTGCCCCAAAATAACGCCATTTACTTTATTTTCAAATTTAGGCTCAATTTGTTTCTTTGACACAATAGCTTTTCACTTTTATGCTGTCTAGTGCATCCTCTAGTGTATACTTTTATGAGCGTCACATACATGTATGTTTATTTACGGGCTGCCTTAGTGGTCTCAAAGAGATGCCACATTTTTTTCCCGCTCGCTCGCTTTGAACCCAATGTAGTCCTTACATACTACTTCCAGCAGTGCTGGACTGAATTTTGCATGTGTATTAGCTTTCCCTATTAACAGTCTCCCTCGTCATCAGGCGAATCTTCAGATGCACTTGTAATTTATGTCACCAAGTCAAGGACGATATGTCAACATTTTAGTCCAACTGTCCGGTGTAGGGGTTGAACCTCTTACCTCGGCATCAGCACACCGGATGTTTAAGAACACGCGTTTTTATCCATTCGGCCATACTGACCTACAATTCCCCAATTTATATTTCTGTCCTGCATTATTGCTGTTGCATGCTACTCCTTGCAAACGTCATTGCCCAAACATCACAGAACAAAAGCTCTGATTTCAAATAAAAAAACTCGCCAAAGAAATAAATGCTCCAAAATAATACACAAGCTGTGAATCAAGTATAGTGTATCAGTCACGTTCACTATCTGATACCTCTAGAGATTAAGTGCCATCTGTAGTCTTCTATAGGTGTGATAAACAGATTAATATATATACGCTGAGATTATCAGATATGGTAATATATTACCCCCAGAAAGTCGACCATTCAGAAAGCAACTGCAAATACTCGACGCAAACTTGCCAAGAAATCATAAACAGCCAAAATGCTAGTGTTGACTGCTACTTTGATCGCTTAAGATGTACATAATCAGCCACAACAAGGATACAGATAAGTAACCTTTGTATATTCTTGTTGTGTTGTTCATGCAGTTGTGTCGGTTTGTGTTTATTTGTTCTGTGCTGAAGAAAGCTGTAGCCGCAAAGTCCATTTTGTTTCTTGTAATCGTGTTCTAGTAAAGCTTACAATCTACTTCTCGTGTTTTGGTTATTCATTCATTATAAAGGATCAATCAATCAATCATGTGCCATGCCGGAAAGCGTGGGCGGTCATGACTCGCCATTTCACTCGATCACCGGAGTCGTGGATCAGCTCAGTGTTCCTGTCTCGTTCATGCCATGTGGCCAAGCCATCCAGGTATTTTCCTCTCAATAAGTTCTCCAATCCATTTCTTCTCATAACATGTCCAAAATATTTTGACTGTCTTCGTCCAATTTCTCTAATCAGTCTACGATTTTCGTTTGTCTTCTGTAGTACTTGGTCATTGGTTTTTCTGTCTGTCCATGGTATTCTTTGCATTTTCCTCAGAAACCACATTTCTGCAGCCATCAGATGTTTTTCAGCTTGACTGCACATTGTCCAAGTTTCATATCCATACAAAAGAACAGGCTCTATGTATCCTCTCAACACTCTTTTTCTCGTTTCAATTGACATATTTTTATTGGTCAGAATGTCTTTCATCTTGCTAAAGGCTACTTTTGCCATGGCGATTCTTTTTCTAATCTCTTCACAGCATCTCCCATCAGATGTTATGACTGTTCCGAGATAATTGTATCGATTCACTTGTTGCAGAATATTCCCATTTACTTGTATATTACATTTTGGTACTTCGTTCTTCCTAGTGACGACCATAACCTGTGTCTTCTTACAATTTAATTCCAACCCCAGCTGCTCTATATTACTATTATTAATTACTATATTACTAGACTATTATATAGGATACGCAACTAATATATTACCTTATCTCATGTCTGCCAGATTGGCGTATACATTAATTTATAGTAAACAATTTCTATGAAAAAATAATGAAACGTAATGCTCTTTTATTTATAAATATTTTATTATTTATTACTATAATATATGTTTATCAAACAATAATGTACATAGTAGTAATTTGCAACTTGTGCATAATATTTTTAAAAATAATCGTCACAAATGCAAACTCTGGCATTTCCTGTTATTGTTTACGATCTATGGGACCAAAAGTGAAGAAAAGACGATTCAAAACAAACCGGATTAGCATTGATAGGCATGCATAAAACACGACAGAAGCAGCAGTTTGTGTACTGGGGGATACATTAGACAATAGACCAGAAATAGAACTGTAGGAACACAGGAGACTGAAGTGGATAACTTTAAGGGAGACTATTTTGTCCCATGGAAATCAGTTTTGTAGTGAGAGACATCCCAACCAAAGCCGGACCTCCGTGTTCATCTTTCTACCGATTATTTCTACGCTAGTCCTCCTAATTAATACTTACTATTAGTTTCTAACGAAAAACATGGCCAAGTGTAGACTCCTTCATTCCGAATGCAACATATTTGTCATTGCTTTACTGGTTTATTATTTGTTGTCTGTTGCTAGCAGCATGCAAGTCATTGATACAAGCAAATACCACAGTTACCATGAAATGGTGGCTTTGTTCTCAGAATTGAACCAGCTGTACCCAAATTTGACGAAACTTCATGATGTTGGAAGTAGTGTGGAGAATAGATCCTTGCTGGCGATACAAATTTCTGATAATGTGGATGAAGTTGAACCAGGAGAACCATATTTTAAATATATAGGAAATATGCATGGGAATGAAGCGGTTGGCCGCGAAATATTAATAAATCTCGCTCAATATTTGCTTTTTAATTATGATGAAGACCCCATTATTAAGAAGATGGTTGATTCTACTAATATCTTCATAATGCCATCAATGAACCCTGATGGGTTCGAACATGCAAATCGAGGTGATTGTTCCAGCACGAATGGGAGATTGAATGCTAATGATATAGATCTGAACAGGAATTTTCCGGATCAGTTTGGAGGAAATAAAGGTGAGATTCAGCCAGAAACCAAAGCTGTTATCGAGTGGATTAAGAATAATCCATTTGTGCTGTCAGCAAATCTTCATGGAGGAAGTGTTGTGGCTTCATATCCCTTTGATGATTCACAAGATCATCCTGTTGCGGGCAGGTATAGTGCGGCACCAGATGATGATGTTTTTAGGCTACTTGCTCATTCTTATGCCAACAAGCACAAAACTATGTCTAGTGGACAGCATTGCCAGGAATTTTTTTCCGAAGGGATAACCAATGGAGGTCAATGGTATGATGTGCCTGGTAAGTGTTTGAGTCCATGTGTTCATTATAACTTTCATGCATTTCAGTTATATAGTTAGTTAGTTAGTTAGTTGACATATCATCCTCATTGACATTGAACCATTCAGTCCATAAGTGCTTGTACCCTCTCCTCAGTAAATCCCGCAGTGTCTAAAAACGCCAGTTCTGTGTTGGTTTATTGATCTTCTTTGGCTTCCTGTGTAGTGTTTGGCAAAACCTCTTTTAACTTGCTGTTCTCAGTCTGACCATGGTAGTAGATTCACAGTCATCACTTGGTTCTCGCTAACGACTTAAACGACTTACTTCTCGTAGAGCATTCTGTATATCAGCCAAGTCCATGGATTGTCTGCCCTCCAAAGTAGCCTTACCTGTCAGCCTGCTCATTTCCTTGTGCACCCGTATGCCCTGGCATGAAAATAAACTAATCTTTGCAAGCCGTAACCACTCCAGAGATAACTATCTCCGGACTTACCCCATCTCTATCTTCCTGAGCATACTCATGGAGTCACTAAAGAAACATGACCGAGTTAAGGTCTGTGTCTCGAGCTATGTTATTGCTTTACTTACCTTGTTGTATAGTGTTAGTCGCGGTTCCAACTTTACGGCAACAGGTTGTCCTCATTATGCTCCTTTCCTGTGCCAGTGAATATCACACAAAATGCTCCTCACTGCCCAATGTGAAAAGTGGAACAGATAGGAGTCTCGGCAAGCCAACAGCCTGCGCAGGTACACTGTGCATAATGCCACTGCCAGAATGCCAACACAATAGTCCTCCACGAAAAATACAGTTCATTGTCGATGGAATTGGCAGTCACCAGAAAGACTTCATTGACCCGTGTTTTATCCCACATGGCTCGGTCTCTTTCCGAAAGCATGAAATCCTGAGCTCCAGCGATGACTCCCAGGAGTCTCCTGAAAAATGCATTTGTGAACCGAAAATGCAAACCAGACATTTCAGCAACAGTCAGCCGCCATTGTTCCGAACATGCAGTTCACTGTATAAACAACCGGAGTGACTATTCGCAATGGAATTGAGAATAGAAAAAAATTATATTCGCAATGGAAGTAGGTCACGTGATTATTCCCATGCGTGTTTCCATATTACAATATTTTGTTGATCTATTAACGTGTCCTCAGTAGCATAGTGGTTAGTGTCTCCGCCTGGTACACGGGAGCTCGAGGATTTAAAAACAATAAGGCAACTGGGACTGATGGAATTGCTGCTGAATTTATAAAGGCAGGTGGCCATGCATTACATCTAAAGCTATACAAACTAATAATAAAAATCTGGAGGACAGAAGAATTACCTCATGACTGGAAAGAGTCATTATTGATACCTATCTTTAAGAAAGACAAGTTCCAATGTGAAAATTATAGAGGAATATCACTACTGTCCACAAGCTATAAGATAACTATCCGCAGTATTACTAAATAGACTAACACCATATTCAGAAGACATTAGGTGACTACCAGGCGGGTTTTAGACAAAACAGATCAACAATAGATCAGATATTTATCTTACGACAAATAGCCGAGAAAAATTGGGAATATAAAAGATATCTCCATAACATTTTTGTGGATTTAAAAAAGGCTTATGATAGTGTCCATAGAAATAGTCTATAGAATGCTATGCAGGAATTTGGAATACCAAGGAAGTTAATCAACATGACCAGACTATGCATGGAAGATACTTATAATATAGTAACATATAAAGGCAGGAAATCAGACCCTTTCCAAATAACATCTGGCTTGAAACAGGGTGATGCACAATCGCGCCGCTACTCTTCAATCTGGCTCTAGAGAAAGTTGTAAGGAAGGTAAAGGAGGAATGTGATATTGGAGGAACATCCAAGCTGCTTGGTTATGCAGATGATATAGATATTATAGGGCAAAGTGAACAAAAGATATTGGAAATATTGACTCACTTAAAGGAAAAAGCCCAACAGATGGGGCTGGTTATCAACCAAGATAAGACAGAATATATGGTAATTTCAAGAGACGGAATGGCTAAAAACTCTGACCACATACAAATAGATAATATGACCATTAAAAGAACGGAAACATACAAATACCTGGGTACAATCTTCAACTGCTCCAACATCATAAGGGAAGAAATAAAAACTAGAATCAACTCTGGAAATAAGATATACTATGCACTACAACATCTACTAAAATCAAATGCGCTATCTCGTAACACCAAAATCACAATATACAAAACACTGATCAGACCAGTTGTGCTGTATGGCTCTGAAACCTGGAGTACAACGAAAGGAGACGAAGCCTTGTTACAAACCTTTGAGAACAAAATTTTAAGACGCATCTTTGGACCCATTAGGAATACACAAAGTAGAGAGTGGAAAAGAAGAAGTAACAAAGACATTTATGATCTGTTTAAGTCCCTGCTAATCACTGGTATCATGAAGGCTAATAGACTACAATGCCTGGGGCATATAGAAAGAATGGAAGATAATAGGGAAACAAAACTCGCTTACACTCAGGAAATAAATGATCGTAGACCCCGAGGTAGACCAAGAAGACGGTGGAGAGATAATACATATACAGACCTACAAGCACTTGGAATCAACGACTGGCAAGAGAAGGTCCACCAGAGAGACGAATGGAGACGGATTGTATCTGCAGAAAAGAACCTCTATGGCTCGGAACGCTGAAGAAGAAGATCACTGCTGCGATATTATCAGGACATAAATAGTAGGACGGTAACGTAAACAAACATCGATGCCTGGTAACAGTAAGAGTACAGAAACGAAAGTTAACAATTCTTGAACTCGCCTGGGGACAGAATTATTTGTAGGGATCGTTATTTGTATTGGGGATATATTGGGGATACCTGTTCTGAAAAATTATTCTTGATATTTAAACAGGACTAACGTAATGTAAAAATAAAACGGGATGCCAAATGAATGGACAGAAGTAAGAAGAAGAGTGATTCATTAAAAAAATACGGAGAATTCGGCAGAATTAAACTCGCAACAGTGAACATTCCTATTTAAATTAACCACCTTCTTAGACTTCTTAATGGCCCAAACTAAAATTGACTAGTGAGCAGACGCTGTGACATGTTTGTTACTTCCCGCAATTCGATTGCGTATATAATTTTTTCTATTCGCAATTCCATTGCGAATAGAGCCTCCCATAAACAACAGCAGACGGCTGTAAAAGCATTCCACATGAATTTCACAGCTCACAATGTCACGCCACACACTCACTCAGTAGCAGGGCGATGGAACCATGTACTACCAGTCCAAAATGAGGAATATGCGAAGACAAACCGTAGCCACAAGCGTAAACACTCCAGAGGCTTTAACCGTTCAATGCCTATCCGCCATGTTGAGGACCGGAAGTCCAATTAGATAGTGTCATCATCATCATGTGCCCTGCCAAGGTATTCATGTCTCTCCACAGATCTCGGCCATTGGTGTTCTGGATCAACTCTGCTGATGATATTCCTCTAGGCCATTGTCTCAGTCCATCCAGTACAATTTCTCTCTGTCAACTTCTGCCTCTCTTCCCACTGACCTTTTAAGTCATCACAATGTTTCAGTTTCTCTTTTCACATTACATAAATAAAGATTGTTGTTTGTCTCTTTCGTATAGTTTTTCTCATAGGAGTGGCAGGCTTTCCTTCAGGAATTGGAAAAAAGACAGGATCTGCTGAATGTTTTTCCCAAGAACATTCTGGTGTGGTGGGGAATGAACAGGGGGACAGATTGGCTGGGTTTGCACCCCTTGGTTGAGTATTGGTGCATGATAAGGCAGATGTGGTCGGGACCCTTTGGAATTGTGGGTTCTGTGCAGAAGAACCGGTGGATCATTATAGCTTGGTAAGAATGGTGTTGCAGGGAGTGACCAGAGGATCTGACTGACACTCAAAGCTCAGAGGAAAGGCCAGACAGATATATCAGACTGCTACTGGCACCAATAACATTGGGATTCTTTGCTGTCTGTAACAGATGCGGACTTAGATTGTATGGGAATGCGTAGCAAAGGAAATGTAAACTAATGATATAATATTGTTTTCAGGTGGCATGGAGGACTACAACTACTTACACAGCAGCTGTATGGAGATTACCATTGAGCTGTCATGTTGCAAGTATCCACCTGCAGAACAGCTTCCCCAGGAGTGGGAGAATAACCGGGAGGCTCTGCTGGCCTACATTGATTTGGTATGCTTGTTTCTTTTGTTGTTGGTTCTACATTGATTTGGTATGCTTGTTTCTTTTGTGGTTGGTTCTACATTGATTTGGTATGCTTGTTTCTTTTGTGATTGGTTCAGCTCATAATTGTAGCCATTACTTCTCTGCTCATAATTGTAGCTGTGATTTCTCTGCTCATCTGCTCATAGATGTAGCCGTAACTTCTCTGTTCATAATTGTAGCCATTACTTCTCTGCTCATAATTGTAGCTGTGACTTCTCTGCTCATAGATGTAGCCGTAACTTCTATGCTCGTAACCGCAGTTGTGACATCTCTGTTCATAGATGTAGCCGTAACTTCTATGCTCGTAACCGCAGTTGTGACTTCTCTGTTCATAATCGTAGCAGTTACTTCTCTGCTCACAATTGTAGCCAAGACTTCTCTGCTCAGTAATATAGCTGTGATTTCTCTGCTCATTATTGCAGCCGTAACGTTCTCTGCTCATAATTGATTTGTATATTTGTAACATTTTATGCAATGGGTCCTTGTCAGTGAACATTAGAAAAAAAGATTTCTGGCATGTTACAGAGAGCCAGTTTTAACATGTGACTTTGAATCCTGGACAGTTAATAAACAGGTGAAAAAAATCCCTCGAAGCCTTGGAGATGGTATAATAGAAGAATGCTGAAATTAGTTGGACAGCCAAAATGAGCAATGTAGACATTTTGAAGGAGGCCAAGTCACAAAAACAACTTATCACAAACACCAGAATGAAGCAGTCATCATATTTTGGTCACATCATGAGAAAACAAAAACTGCAACATGGGACAACTGGAAAGATTTGTGAAAAGAGAGATAGAGGAAAACAGCATGAGAAAATTCTTGACAGTCTTGTGTCATGGTACGGAAGGGAGTCAACACATGAATTGATCCATGCCATCAGAGATCACAATTTGTGGAGAGGGATGATTGCCCTTGCCAGCCAAGCAAGGCACTGGGTTATGATGATGTTAGCTTGTGTAAAGAAAATATAATAGAATAAAGAAAAAAATAGCTCACCTAAGAGCAGCATTTCATGGACTGTGCCAGAAATTCAAAAGGGTTGTAATGCAATAGATCCTGGCTCATACCTAGAAATGAAGAGTCCTTAAATTCTAGAGAATTGACTTCATTGCACCGGGTTTAATCCTATATGGCTCAGTCTCTTTCCGCAGGGCGGCCTGCTGAAAGCATCACACAAAGCATAGACTCCTTGGGGTCATCGCTGGAACTAGGGAGTTCATGAACTCCCTAGTTCCAGCGATGACCCCAAGGAGTCTCTGAGAAAAATGCACTCGTGGACCAAAAGACATAACCCGGAATCGAACGCACAACCTTCGGAGTGCGAGGCAGACAGCTTGACCACTTCACCATGGAGACTCCCTGAAGAGTCCTACAAATTGGCAAACGAAGGTGGTAGACTACAGCAGCCAGATATAGACATACTCTATGATGAGGCAGAGAGGTTGATAAGGGTGTTTATAGAACCAAGTGGGATCAGAGCATCCAGGCCACTCAAGAGATGGGTGGAGGTCAGCACAGCTGAATGGTTCAGAATACTCATTCTTAAACATTCAATGCTGATGCCAAGGTAATGGGTTTCAACCCTTAACATCAGTCAGCTGGACTAAAATTTTGACTTTCCGTCCTCGGCTTTGAGGATCTGGTCGACGCTCAGGACTCCAGGGAAAGGCCAGGCAGGCACATAATCACAGTGCAACTGTTACCATTAGTAATGGGACTTGGACTCTTCACTGGCTGTTAAATATTCTTTGTTGTTTTTGTGCTTGCTCACTTTGAACTCGAGCATAGTCCATCCACGTTACTTCTAGTAGCACTGGACTGAATTTTGCATGTGGATTAGCTTTCCCAATTACCAGTGTCCCTCGCCATCAGGTGAACCTACTCTGATTTCAGAGGTTCTTGTAATTTACGTCCCCAATTCAAGGACGAGAAGTCAACATTTTAGTCCAACTGGCCGGTTTAGTGGTTGAACCTCCTACCTCAGCATCAGCACACTGGATATTTATGCACGAGAGCTCTTATCCATTCGCCCATACTGCCTTCCTGGTTGTTGAATATGAGAACTGAGCACGCATGGGAATGTGATGTTGTTTCTCAACTCAACTCCAGTCTTGTAAGTTCCAGCCAGTGCCTAGATTACTTATTTGGTTATTTAATTTACTTGGCTGTTTCATTACCACTTATTCACAGGTTCACATTGGTATCAAAGGATTTGTGATCGATTCTGAAACTGGCCAGGGAATTTCCTCAGCCGTCATCTCAGTTGACGGCATTAGCCATAATGTCACATGTGCTTCGTCATTTGGAGATTACTTCCGTCTGCTCATACCTGGAGTGTATACAGTCAGAGCCAGCGCTGATGGGTAAGGAGTGTGTGTTGTTTTCTCAAGTGTGGTTTGATTGGTTGATAAATAGATTTGATGGATTGGAAATATATTGGTTATATTAAAGATTAAGATAGCACCAGCATGTGGCATTACAAAATGAAAGAAAAATGCTGTGACATTACAATAGAAGAGAAGATGCTGTGATGTTACAATAGAACTACAAATGTTGTGACATTACAATAGAAGGGTCAATGCTGTGACATTACAATATATGGAAAAATGCTGTGACATTACAGTAGAAGGGAAAATGCTGTGAAATTAAATAGAAGGAGAAATATTGTGACATTACAATAGAAGGAAACATGCTGGGACATTGCAATAGAAGGAGAAATGCCGTGACATTACAACAGAAGGAGAAATGTTGGGACAATACAGTAGACGGAGAAATGCTGTGACATGAGAATAGAAGGAAAAATGTGACATTACAATAGAAGGAGAAATGTCGGGACATTACAATAGAATGAGAAATGTTGTGACATTACAGTAGAAGAGAAGATGCTGTGACATTACAATAGAAGGAGAAATGCTGTGACATTACAATAGAAGAGAAGATGCTGTGACATAGCCAGAATAAAAAAACGCTCCAGAGGCCTTAACAGCTCAACAGCCTATCCACAATAGTTGAAATGCTGTGACATTACAATAGAAGGGAAGATGCTGTGACATAGCCAGAATAAAAAACGCTCCAGAGGCCTTAACAGCCTATCCACAATATTGGACAGAAGTATGTTTTGTTGTTTGTCCATCAAGAATGATGATGACCATTCATTTCATCCGGTGGGGTTGAAGGTGTGGAGCCGTGGGTTCTAAGATGGCTGATAAGGCCTATTTTGGCTCGAAATGTTCTTTGACAATGTGGGCAAAGAATGCTTGACGTCTCTGGAGGAGGATTTCCTGCAGTGGTTTTTCTGTCCTGCCTTTTCTTCACAGCTCTTGCAGTCCTGGTTGCCTCACATATGACTGCACCTTTGCGCAATGATGCACGCCACGAATTTCGGTCTCTGGCTGCAGCCTCCCAGGTGTCATGATGAATTCCAAAAGCATTCAGTGAAATTTTCAGAGTGTCTTTAAAACGTTTCCTCTGGCCACCTTGCGAGCGTTTAACACAACGCAGTTCGCTGTAAAAAATTCGTTTAGGGAGCCTGTGAGTCAAGTGACCAGCCCAGCGAATCTGATTCTTCATCAGTAGAGTGTGGATACTGGGCATGGATGCTCTTTCTAGGACTTCAGTGTCTGGAATCTTGTCTTGCCATTTAATCTTCAGTAGCTTCCTTAGGCAGACTGTGTGGAAGTGGTTTAATTTCCTAGCGTGTCGCTGATAAACAGTCCAGGTTTCACAAGCATATAGCAGTGTGGATAATACAACTGCTTTGTAGACTTTTAGCTTTGTTTGCAGGCTTATTCCATTTCTGTCCCAGACATTCTTGTACAGTCTGCCAAAGGCCGCGCTGGCTTTGGAGATTCTTGCATTCACTTCGTCATCGATTGTGGCAGCTTGTGACACGGTGCTGCCAAGATAGGTGAATTTGTCCACAACAGTTAGTCTATGATCATTCACTTTTATATTCGGCACAGTGTGATTATTCCCTGGAGCTGGCTGGTACATAACTACAGTCTTCTCCAAGTTGATATTGAGCCCAAAGTTGGCACAGGCATGTGAGAAAGCTGAAACATTATGTTGCATGTCCGCCTCTGAGTTGGCGTATAGAGCGCAATCATCAGCAAACAGGAGCTCTCTGACGGTGCCGCTGTTAATTTTGGTTTTAGCTTTCAGCCTTCTGAGATTGAATAACTTTCCATCCATACGGTAGTTGATGTCTATACCAATGTCGTCGTTCTCGAAGGCATTCATCAACATGGCTGAAAACATGAGGCTGAACAGTGTTGGTGCCAGGACACATCCTTGCTTCACTCCATTGGTGACAGGAAAGGGTTCAGACAGTTCACCATTTTCCTGTACTCTTGCCTGCATGCCGTCATGAAATAGCCGCACTATTTGGACAAACTTTCGTGGACAGCCATATTTTGCCATAATCTTCCACAGTCCTTCTCTGCTGACTGTATCAAAAGCCTTGGTAAGGTCAATGAAA
The DNA here is from genome assembly GCA_963921405.1 of Cepaea hortensis. Classification (NCBI taxonomy): domain Eukaryota; kingdom Metazoa; phylum Mollusca; class Gastropoda; order Stylommatophora; family Helicidae; genus Cepaea; species Cepaea hortensis. Next base: position 419,718,682 of record OY992876.1, read on the forward strand.
GTGGAGAACATTTCGCAGTTCTGTTCCTGACATTTCTCTTGCAGCTGCTTTGCAGCGAAAATCATGTCAACAGTTCCACGTTCTTTTCTGAAGCCACATTGACTCTCAGGAAGAAGACCTTGATCGAGATGGGCTGTGAGGCGATTGAGAAGAATTCTGGCGAGTATCTTCCCTGCAATTGAAAGCAAGGAGATGCCTCGGTGGTTGTCACAGGATTGGCGGTTTCCTTTTCGTTTGTAAAGGTGGACTATTGACGCGTCCTTAAAATCTTGTGGCATGGTCTCGTTCATCCATATGTTTGTGAAGACTTGGTGAAGCTGCTCTGTTAGGACCGGCCCACCTGCCTTGTATATCTCTGCTTGGATGGAGTCAGGACCAGGTGCCTTGCCGCTGGAGAGTTGCTGGATGGCTTTGTTTACTTCCACTATGGTTGGCAGGTCTTCAAGTGTCTCATTGGTGGGAACTTGAGGAAGGCAGTTGATGGTTTCATCATCGAAGAAAGAAGTTGCATTTAAGATTTTGCTGAAATGCTCTGCCCAGCGTTGAAGGATTTCTTTCTTATCGGTGACCAATGTTCCCCCATCTGCACTGAGGAGGGGAACTATGCCTGGTGATGAAGGACCATAGACCGCTTTCAGTGAGTCGTAGAAGTTTTTCATATCATGTCTGTCAGCAAAGCCCTGAATTTCATCAGCTTTGCTGCTCAGCCAGGAGTCCCGCATGTGCCGAAGTTTCTGCTGCACTACTCTCTGAATGTTCTTGAAAGCATCTTTTTTTTTGATGTTGACTTTGGGTCATTCAGATGTGCCTTGAGGAGAAGATGTTTCTCGGCCAGCAATTGGTTGATGTCTTCGGAATTTTCATCAAACCAGTCTTTATGCTTTCGGGGGGCTGGACCCAGGATTTCCATAGCAGTGTTGTAAATTATGTCCTTTAGGGCTCTCCATTCTGTTTCTGTATCCTGTTTAACTTCAGCATTGGGCTTGAGGCGGTCTTCCAGCATATTTTCAAACGACTGCTGCATTTTCTTGCTGTTTAGGCGGGTGACATTTAGCTTTGTTTGCATTTTCGCCCCTTGAGGACGCCGTGGTGGCCTGATGTGGATGTTTATTTTCGAGACAATGAGACGATGGTCTGTCCAACATTCGGCACCACACATGGATTTTGTCACTCGAACGTCTTGTCTGTCACTCCTCCTGACGATGACATAGTCAATGAGGTGCCAGTGTTTCGAGCGAGGGTGCATCCACGATGTCCTATTTCTCATGGGGAGACGGAAAATTGTGTTCGTAATCAGGAGATCATGTTCGGCACATGTCTGAAGGAGGCAGAGTCCATTGCTGTTACAATTTCCGACTCCATGCTTTCCAATAATGCCACTCCAAGAGGTGGTGTCCGTGCCTACTCTGGCATTGAAATCCCCAAGGAGTATAAGTTTGTCTCCTTTGGGAACAGATGTTAATACATTGTGAAGGTCCTCACAGAACTTGTTCTTGACATCATCTTCGTTGGTCATAGTTCGTGCGTAGACACTCACAATGGTTGCGTGCTTCTTTCCATTCAGCAGAGGCAACTTCATGGTCATGAGCCTGTCGTTTATAGCCTTTGGAAATCCAGCTAATTTGCCGACCAGGGCCGACTTAATGGCAAATCCCACACCGGATTGGCGTCTTTCCTCGCTTTTCCTTCCACTCCAGAAAAATGTGTAGCCGGCACCTATTTCACAGATTTGGCCTTCTTCTGCAAGTCGTGTCTCGCTCAAGGCTGCAATGTCGATGTTGTACCTGCCCAGCTCTCTCCCAATCAGTGCTGTTCGTCTCTCTGGACCCGACGCTCCGTCTCTGTCAAGTAGGGTGCGTACATTCCAAGTTCAAATTGTTAAGGGAATATGGTTTACTCTTTTAGCTTTGCTTGTTTTATCTTTCTTTGTATGTCGACCGCAGTTAGGGTACCCACCAACCGCGGCTAGCTGGTTAGGTAGTGATGGAACAGACAATGTTTAGGGCACCTTTTCTAGCCCCTTCCTTTCCTCATGCTATGGAGGTGAGCAGTGTGTTCCTATAGAGGGCTGCTCAGTCGCTCAGGGGGCTGCCGAATCCCACTGCTGCTCCGGTCAGTAGAAGACGACCATATGGCCTGAGCCGCCTGTGTGCAGGTCTGCGACTACGGCTGCCAGCGTACCCACGCCTGCCGCTTTGCCGCTCGCCCATCGCCACAGGGCTTGAAGGTGATATGTGACGTTGGATGAAGAATGACTTGCGCGATGACTTGGATTAAAGTGAGGAAGAGTTGCGCAATTCGTCGACCTCACTCTCTCGCCTGAGTCCATCTGTGTCCAGTGGCAAGACAAGTCGAGACGACTGGAGACGAATACAGGTGCAGTGGATGACCAGGGCGCTCTACGTGCCTTGCCGTGCTCATTACGTTCCACAACGCTTTGCAGGTAAACGCCGTCTTGCCCGTTGAATCAGGAATGATTTCTTCCGCGCAGTCTGCCGAATCCTGTCTTCACATGCTGGGTAGGCATACCCTAGTTTACCTCTTGGTTTGACACCAAATCGGATACCCATGCCTGGTTTAGCCAGCCTCTCACAGCTGTTGCCCGGGGGGTGGCCGCTGTCGCATGCTGACAGCTACTAGGAGCCACAGGCACGAGCTGGGTGTCAGGCTTGGACCAGTGGGGGATGGGTCCTGAAAGGACACGAGAGTCATCCTTACCAAAGGTGCTACCAATGCCTGACACCCCGTACCCCCCCCCCCCCCCCCCCCTATATATATAATATATAATATATTATAATATCATACATATATATAATATTGTATAGCATTTATAGTAATTGTAAAAAAAAAACACCTTTTTCAGTAATTGTAAAAACTATTTACTGTAATTATAAACAACTATTTACAGTAATTGTAAATAACAGCTATGGCAGTTGTAAATTAACATTTGCAATGATTATTGCAATAATGATTTAAAAAAAACATTTACAGTAATAATAAAATAGCATTTATAATATTTGTAGAATGGCCGTTACAGTAATTGTAGAATAGCATTGACAGAAATTGTAAAATAACATATGCAGTAATTGCAAAACTGCATTTCCAGTAATTTTAGAATTCATTCATCATGTGCCATGCCGATAAGCGTGGGCAGTCATGATTCGCTATCTCATTCGGTCACCAGAGTCGTGGATCAGCTCAGTGTTCTTATCTTGGCCATACCACGTAGTCAAGCCATCCAGGAATTTACTTCTCTGCCTTCCCCTTGCTTCTTCCCCTCGATCTTGCCAGTTGTCATCAAGTTCTCCAATTTATTTTTTCTCATAACATGACCAAACAATTTGGACTGTCCATATCTAATTTTTCTAATCAGTGTACGATTTTCATTTGTTTCTTGTAGGACTTAGTCATAGGTTTTTCTGTCTGTCCATGGTATTCTTTGCATTTTCCTCAGAAACCACATTTCCACAGCCATCAGATGTTTTTTAGCTTGTCTGCTCATTGTCCACACTTCACATCCATACAAAAGTACATGCTCTATGTAACACCTTAACACTCTTTTTCTCATTGCAATTGACATCTTTTTATTGACCAGTTTGTGTTTTATCTTGCAAAAGGCTGCCTTCGCCATGACCAGTTTGTGTTTCATCTTGCAAAAGGCTGCCTTCGCCATGACCAGTTTGTGTTTCATCTTGCAAAAGGCTGCCTTCGCCATGACCAGTTTGTGTTTCATCTTGCAAAAGGCTGCCTTCGCCATGGCGATTCTTGTTCTCTCTTCAAGGCATCTCCCATCAGATGTTATAACTATTTTGAGATAATTGTACAGATTCACTTGTATAAGAATAACCATTAGGTAATTGTAGAACAACATTGACAGAAATGTTAAAATTACACATGCTGGGATTGCAAAATAATTAGTGTGACTTCTTGCTGAAAGGTCTGATGTGTGTTTTGTGTAGGTATGTGGAAGATGTTAAAGAAAGCATCATTGTGCCAAGTGGAGATGGCGTGCAAGTCAACTTCACCCTTACAAAGAGAAGTGCCAGGTAGGTGTTTTACAAGTCATTAATTGTCAGTTTTGTGTGTGCGGGAATTGCATTAGCGCAGTTGCTAGCTCGTTTACCTCCTGGTCTGATGGTCATGTGGATCAGCTCCGTGTTTCTGTCTCGACCATGCCATGTGGCCACGCCATCCAGGTATTTACTTCTCAGTCATTCCCTTGGTCTCCTCCCTTCGATCTTGCCAGTTGTCACCAAGTTCTCCAAGTCATTTCTTTTCATAACATGCCCAAGAAATTTTGACTGTCTGTTAACAATTGACTCTAATCAGCTTACAATCTTCATTTGTTTCTTGAAGGACTTGTTCATTGGTTTTTGTCTGTCCATGGTATTCCACTCCACAAGACTATCATCTGCATATCTAATGTTATTGATGTATCTTCCCCCAATTTGATTCCTCCCATATCTTCTATATTTCTGAAAATATTTTCGCTGTTCAGGGAAAAAAGATTTGGAGACATTACACATCCCTGTCTCACACCTCTTTTAATAGGCTGATATTGACCTACATCATTATCAATTCTGATGGCAGTTTGTTGCTTCCAAAATATGTTTTTTACAAGTCTAAGGTCTTTTCCATCAATTTGTAGCATCTTCAAGCATCCTTATCATGTCGACATGTCTCACTTTATCAAAAGCCTTTGTGTAGTCAATAAAGCAAAGATATAGATCTTTGTTTACTTCTATAGAACGTTCAATTACTGTACTCAATATATACACAGCATTTATTGTACCCTTGCCTTCTACAAAACCACATTGTTCTTCTATTTCGGGTTGTAGTTTTTTCCTAACTCTTTGCATGATAATTCTCAGCAAAATCTTCGTAATGTGGCTCATTGTACTAATTGTTCTATGTTGATCACATTCCAAGGCTCATGATTTCTTCGGGATTGCAATAAATACAGAGTTACATAATTCAGGAGGTATATCTCCAGTATCGTATATTGCATTCATCAGTCTGGTGACTTGGTCTATTCCATATTCTACTAAGGCATTGATCATTTCTATTGTGATGTTATCTGTACCTGGGGTCTTTCCAGTTTTCATATAATTAAGAGCATTCTGAACTCCCATCTTCAAAATTGATGGTCCTTCATTATTATTCCGATGATCATATTGTTCTTCTCTTGTATCATCATAAAGGTCTTTCACATAATCTGACCACGCATGTAAAATCTGATCTTTTTTTATCATGATTTTGCCGTCTTTGGTTTGTAGGCAACCCTTTGATGTGTATGTTCTTTTGTTAGTGATGTCATTAATTCTTTTGTGCATTAATTTGGTATTCTGTGTGTTGTGTTGGTTTTCAGTTTCCTTGCAATTTTCTCAAGCCATGTTTCTTTTGCCTCTTTGCATAGTTTCCTAATTGTCCCATGATTCTCTTCATATTTTTCCTTGTTATTTTTGTTGTTTCTTCATATTTCCATGAGTTCTAAGATGTCTTCCGTCATCCATTTCTTGCATCCTATTATCTTTATTTTTGGGATGGTTGTTTCTGCTGCTTGGTTGACTGATTTCTTTAATATTTCCCATTGGTCGTTGACATCTTGAAATAATATTTCCATATCGGACAGTGCATCAAATCTGTTCTTTACCTCTACGTTGAATTTATCTTTTATCTCCTCACTCTTCAGTGCCTGTAGATCAAATTTTGTGTTTCTTGGTGTATAATTGACTTTCTTTAATTTGATATGTATATTGCTTAAAATTAATCTATGGTCGCTGTAGCAGTCTGCACTTGGTATAGTCTTTGTGACTTTTAAGGCATTTCAAAATCTTCTATTGGTGAGAGTGTAATCAATCTGATTTTTGATCTTATGTTCAGGACTCCTCCATGTTCATAATCTCCGTGGGTGCTGTTTATACCAGGTGTTTCCAATAATCACATCATGCTCTTTTGCCCACTGTACAAGTCTGCAACCTCTTTCATTCAGTTCCCCTAGTCCATACTTGCCTACTATGCATCCTTCCTGTTGATTTCTAACTTTGGCATTCCAGCCACCCATTATGATATTTACTTCAGAATTCTTACATTTCTTGAAGGCATTCTCTAAATCATTATAAAATTCATCAATGCTGTCGTGATGATAGTAGTGATTACTATCTGCTGTTGGAGCATAAACTTGTATGACGTTGACATCAAAAGGTCTTCCACTCAACTTCACCAGTAACACTCTGTCTGATACAGTCCAAAATCCTTTGATCGATTTTTATCTCTGTATAATTATAATTGCTACTCCTGGCTGTTGTTTCTCTCCACCAGAATAGATTATTCTATATTCCTCATGTTATAATGCCCATTTCTGTCCATCTTGTCTCACATATACCTAACAGGTTAATATATAGTCTTCTCATTTTATTCTTAATGTTATCAAATTTTCCACCCCCACTCATAGTTCTTACATTCCAAGTTCCTACTTTCAGTGTTGATACTCTTTTGCACTCAGTCGCCTGCTGATGTGAATTATAAGAACTTCAGAAGTCAGAGTGGGACACAGGTAATATGGAAAGCTAATCCACACGCAAAAATCAGTCCAGTGCACCAGAAGTAGTAGCATAGGTATGGATTACGCTTGAGTTCAAAGCGAATGAACGAAAAAAAAAAACTTCCAGCATGTTTGGCATTTGTGATTTGCCAGTGTTTGCTGAATGGCTGATGCACATACAATTTTGAAAATCAATGAAAAGCTTTCTGCTCCCAAATCAGCTGAGGTTGACTTTGAACCTTAAGCCATGGACGCTGATTTTGTGTGGTAAGGGTTAAAATAGTGAATGGGAGTCTCCGTGGTGAAGTAGTCAAGCCGTCTGCCTTGCACTCCAAAGGTTGTGGGTTCGATTCCGGGCTACATCTTTTGGTTCACGGGTGCATTTTTCTCGGAGACTTGGGGGTCGAGCCGGAGCTATATGCTTTGTGCAATGCTTTCTGCAAGTCGCCCTGTGGAAATAGACCAAGCCATGTGTGGTAAAACCCAGGGCAATGAAGTCGATCCTCTCAACTTTTAAGACTTTAAAAAATAGTGAATGTCTTTATTCCACTTTTGCCAGCTACAGACAGTCGGATATGAACACAACATTTGGAGACGTTACACCAGGCAGTTTTGTTACTGATGGAAAGGAGGCTGAATGGTCGGCTAAAAATGATTTTGACATCAAGGAAAACATGCAGGGGGGTGGGTACCTGCCGGCTCAGAACATTAGGAAAGTCTTAGAAAAGCTGGCTCGGACAAACCCAGGTGTGGCACGGTTCGAGGATCTATCTGAGGTGCTGGAGAATGTATCTATTCCTGTGTTGCACCTTTCAAAGGTGAGTTGATGTGAGATGTTTGCGTTAGTTGTTGTGCTGTGTGTAGTATATGATGGCACAGGTAGTTAGTAAAACAGCAAATCCCTGCAAATCCCTTTCTTCTTCTCCTGCCGTTGCTGCTGCTCCTCTTCTTCTCTCCTCCTCCACCTCCTCCAGACAACTAGTGGGTTTGCTAAAAGGAGACTGTCAGTGACTGACGAGCACATGTGTAAAGGTAAGCCACATTGAATGTCTGCATGATGTGATTACCTCAAGATGACCGTGACTTGGTTTGTTAATGTCAATGCTTGTCTGAGCAAAAGTGAAAGAGTTTGAATTTTAGCTCTGTTTTTTATCTTTATTTCTCACACACAGACATATATTGACTATTGGTTCACAGTCTGTGGTCGCTATGTCAGTTCAATCACTAAACGACTTTACTCACTTCAAAAACGGCCATGGGTTTAATTTATAGTAAATATGAAACTCATAATTCTGACCTATTTAAACATCTTTAGCTGTTACTACTCCTGAAACACTTACTTGTGAATTTAAAAAAAAGTTAGTTGCATGTCCTTTGCCGGGTGTTGCAGCCAACCCTGGCATTTTTGGCTGTTTATAATTTACAAGGCAATCTTTATGTTCAGTAGTTTGCCATTGCTTTCTGAACTACCTATGCTTACATCATTGAAATCAATACAATAAGGTCTGTTTTCAATTCATCTATAGTTGATTTTGAACCCTTGACACATTATTTGAGTAATTGTGAAACACGTTTACTGTGTCTAAGCCATGGTGCTGGTTACTTTTCAGTAAGGGCAAACTAATTGATGAAATTGTATCTCAAATTGTCAAACTTACATTCGCCACTGTTTACATATATAACGTAAGTCATAGCACATGCCCAAACCTACTACATGACAAAATGTACTACGTATCTGCAAGGTCTGTGTTCTTGTCTCAACAAAACCATGTGACCAAGCCATCCATGTATTTACTTCTCTGCCTTCCCCTTGTTCTTTTCCCCTCAATCTTGCCATTTTGCCAGTTATCACCAAGTTCTTCAATTTATTTCTTCTCATAACGTGTTAAAAAAATTGTGACTGTCTACGTCTAATTTCTCTAATCAGTTTACAGTTCTCATTTCTTTCTTTTAGGACTTGGTCATTGGTTTTTTTAAGTCTGCAAGCCTAGGATATACTTATACAAAACAAGCTTAGCATGCTCCACAGCTCAGCTGTGGAATAATCTTCCACAACAAATCATGGACACTACCAACCTCTATACACACAGCTGCCGGCTTTTTAACACTATCTTGGTACAGATTTTTTTAATTTTTTTTATAGCATATCCTTTACAGGACTTAGCTGTCAACACCAGCATCTTTCAGCTGTATGTTGATCTCTTGGCAAGATTACGCTCAGTAGTTTGCCATTGCTTTCTGAGCGGCCGGCTCACATACCCCGTAAGTTACTGATGCGATTCGAACCACTGCTGATTTGAACCGTCATCACGTTACCGACGAGAGTATACGAGATTACGGAGAAAAGTCATAACCTCTAAGCCACGAAGCCGGCTTGGTACAGACTACATGCCCCCTAAAAAAGAAACACAATTCTTTGATTTCTTTGATGGTACAGTTTCTTTAGTGTTTTTACAATTAGAATAATAATAATTAGTATTAATTTGTCATGAAGTAACAATTTTCGCAAATTTCCCATGTGTTTATACTGTGGCTGAAGGGCTTGCGAACGCGGTTTGTGAGCCCGTATACCCGGGTTCGAAACACGGCGGTGCTGGTTTTTTCGAAAAAGGTATAGAGGCCGGTCGTTCAGAAAGCAATGGCAAACTACTGAACGTAACACTTGCCTAGTACATCAACAGCAGCTGAAAATGCTGGTGTTGACTGCAACGTCCCGTAAGGGATACGCAACACAATTTTTTTTATAATGCAAATATTATTCAATACAATGTTTTCCTGCAGACAGTTTGAATGATGAAGACACAAACTGTAAGTTGCCCAATTCATTGCCTGGCAGGTACATAGTGCAGAAGAGAGGTTAAGATGTTTAAATAGCAGAATATATTTTGATAAAGACCGAAGAATACATGAAATACATTGTCTCTATAAATCACTTGACCCGTTTTGAAAATATAATGTGCATTTTATGACTTGGGCAATTTCCTGTCTGTAGGTTTTACTGGGATACCAGTGTCTTCTTTGTTTGTCATTCTGTTTATCCAGTTTGTATTTCTACTACTCTGTTGTTCAACTGCCTCTCTGTTCTGCCAATGTTGATTATATGATGTAGACTGTGTATATCATTGTTGTTATATAAGGGTAACTTAATAAGTGCTGCGGGATGAAAAAAATGTATAAAAGAAGAGAGACAAGGGCAGAATTTTAGACAAGCTTGTCTGTCAAATTTTTCTGTCATCCATAAACCCACAGTGGGGCATAGACTCAACCAACTCACTCCAAACCCTCCTGTCCTTAGTTATCCCATGCAGCTCCACCCATGTTCACATGATATTATTTAGGAGGGGGCTTCAGTTGAAAACCCTAAAAGTGTGATAGAAATTACAATAACCATGCCATTGTCTTGTAACCTGTCAATATTGTTGGTAAGGATGTCAAGAGTGTTAAGCATGAGGCATCACAGTGCAGACAAACATGGTGATGTCATAGGGGCAGTTTGAAGATGGCCACCCAACTTTTGACATGCATCAAAGGGTAGCAGCATTCTGTTATCTGTTGTTTGATCAGTGAAAAGGTGAAACCTATAGATTTTCATAGGCAAATGAAGGTCCATTATGGTAATTGAGGTCTGCCAGTCCAGCAACTGTATGAGTGGAGTAGGAAGTTTCAAAACGATGTGACTTCTGTGAAGATGTACAGCACGTGATGCATGAGTGGTTACACAAGTGACCAGGATCATTTTTTTTGGACAGGAATCCAATGACTTTATCGGCGCTGGAGGACTTGCATTGAACACAGTGGTGACATCAAAAAATGATACATATGTTCTTTACTTTTTCAGAATATTTTTTTATTTTTTTTTCCCGCGTTTCCATCCTGTTTTTCAGGATATTGCGGTCAACACCAGCATCTTTCAGCTGTATGTTGATTCCTAGGCTAGATTACGCTCATCAGCACGCCACGACTTTCTGAGCGACCGGCTCCATACTCTCATAAGTCACTTTTGCGATTCGAACCACTGCTAATTCTCGTCGCGTCACGTGACGAGAGTATTCGGGGTTAGCGGAGAAAGCTGCTAACTCCTCGGCCATGGAGCCGGCTTTTTTTTCAGAATATATTCACACAAAAATTTCATTTGAAGCTCCTGTCTCTGCTTATCTTCTCCATGTGTTTTTGTGTCTTCCTTTATGCCTTTTGCCTTGTGGATTCCAGTCAAAGGCTATTATAATTATACTTTTCTCAGATTTTCTCAATGTATGTCCTATCGAGGGTAAGCGTCTTTTCCTCACCCCTGTTCACTGATATGTGTCTATTTCTCTCCATGAGCTCTACATTGGTGATTCCAATTCTGAATCCTTTTAAAATAAAGTATGTTTGTTTGTTTGTTCTTTATGTTTGTTTTGGAGTCATGAGATTTGTCGTGTGTGCATTATTTGTAAACAAATACATCAGATTACCATCATGATACAAGCAATAGCTGTAGCATGATCACTAGCAATATTGTCTTTGAACATTCTCCAGGATCTTGGTGCCACAAACGGCCAGGACCCTGTCCATCAGGATGACAGACCTCATGTATTGTTGGTGGGAAACTTGAATGGAGATTCGCCTGTGGGTCAAGAGATGCTGATGCGATTGGCTCGTCATCTGATTACAGGTGACTTATGGTTATTCTTGTGTTTTTTTTAAATTGTTATTCTGGTGTGTTTATTTTCTTTTGTGTTTGTTGGGCATCAGTGTTTGACCATACTGACCAATTAAAGGATGCCATTTGCAATGAGAAAAAGTGTGTTGAAGTGCTACATAGAACCTATATGTTTGTGTGGATATGAAGCGTGGACAATGAGCAAACAAGCTGAAAAACATCTACTGGCTGTGGAAATGTGGTTTCTGGGGAAAAAACCATGGACAGACAGAAAAACCAATGACCAAGTCCTTCAAGAAACAAATGAAAACCGTAAACTGAATAGAGAAATTAGACGTTGACAGTCACACTGTTTTGGACATATTATGAGAAGAAATAAATTGAAAAACTTGGTGACAGCTGGCAAGATTGAGGGGACAAGAACAAGGGGAAGGCAGAGAAGTACAAACCTGGATGGCTTGGCCATGTGGTATGTTAGTTAGTTAGTCGCGGTTCCAACTTCACAGCAACGGGTCATCCCCATTACGCTCCGCTCCGTTCCGTTCCTGTGCCAGTGAATATCACACAAAATGCTCCTCACTGCCCTATGTGAACAATGGAATAGACAGGAGTATCAGCAAGCCAACAGCCCGCACAGGTACACTGTGCATAATGCTGCCATCAGAATGCCAACACAAAAGTCCTCCACGAGAAATACAGTTCATTGTCGATGGAAACGGCAGTCACCAGAAAGACTTAATTGACCTGGGTTTTATCCCATATGGCTTGGTCTCTTTCCGAAGGGTGACCCGTCGAAAGCGCATCACAAAGCACAAACTCTGTAGCTCCAGCGACGACTCCCAGGAGTCTCCTGAAAAATGCACTCGTGAACCGAAAAGGCAAACCAGTCAATCCAGCAACAGCCGGCAGCCATCAGATGTAAAAGCGAACAGATGTAAAAGCATTCCACGCAAAATTCACAGCTTACAGTGTCGCGCCACGCACTCACTCAGTAGCAGGCGACGGAACCATACCTCTTAGTTACCTCTTACGATGTGCATGGTAGGCAACAGTGTATGGTCGAGACAAGAACACAGAGCTGATCCACGACTCTGGTGATCGAGTAAGATGGCAAAACATGACCGCCCACGCTTACCAGCATGGCACATGATGATGCAGTTTGTTACCAGCACCTTGCCATCTTGACAGATGATAGTTAGTTTCATTGTGTTAATGTATGTACATACTTATGTACACATTCACGAGTGAGGGAGAGGGGAAGCAAGCAAGATGGGCGGGGGTTATATGTGCCTCTTTGTAAACCTGTTTCTTTGGAAGTGCTTTGTTGTCATTTGGAAGCTGCAGGTTCATATCCCTGGATACTTATTGCCTTCCATTTTGATCTGATCTCTTTTTCTGTCCTTTTCTTTTATGAGAGCTGGCCAGTACCTGTGGATTTATTCCACATATGTACTTGTCTGTATGTATACCTACATACTTACATTATACAAAATATGCTTCATCTCCTTCAACAAATGTGATCATTTAACCCTTTACAGGGCAGACGCTTGTCCATTTTCTAGCCCTGAACGGGCAAGATTTTTTCAGGTTCGGTAAAATTTCGGGTTGTGTTAGTAAAAGCATCACAAATAAGGTGTTAGTCAACCGATTTTAGTTAAATAAACAACACAATGAAGGGAAAAGCATGTAGAATATGTTACTCATGTGATTGTTGTCAGTAATCCATATATGAACACAAATATTTACGAAATACGGCATGTTGCTTGTGATTTTCCGTCATCTATACGGCAATTTACAAACACATTTTCAGAATCATAATCACTTTCTTTAAAGTCCGACTCAGACTGCTAATGCAAAGTAACTGCTATCTAGCTCCGATTAATAGTCAACTTCGTGCCCTTTAATGTCATTTAAAATTAACCAAGCGAAATCTCGGCTATCACTTGAAGAATCGCCAAAATCCATTTTGAAAAACAGCGTAAAAATCCCGAAAACTATCAAAAATTGTCCTTAAAAGTCCGTTTAAATTCATACTATCGCGTTTACAAATGGCGGCCACGTTGTCAAGCTGTCGGCGAAAGCGAAAGTAGCCGTCGGAAGTGTCGGAAAGCCGAGAGATCGCGATTTTACAATACATAATAGTATCGGCCGGAATCGGACGCTACGATCGTTTTATGGCATCGGCCGGAATTGGCCGCTGTGACCTGTAAAGGGTTAACGGAACACTGATTGAAAACACGTCAACTTTGACCTGTCATGTCTTTCCCTACTTAACGGTCCCTAACTTAATTCCTAATTCGAGCATCTTTGATAACGTACTTTCATCTATGACTGTCTTTTAAACAAATATCTTTGTTCGCTTGTTTTGAATTTGAGCGTAATACACTCTGGGCTGATTTTTACACGTGGGATAGCTTTCCCTATTACCAGAGTCCCTCCACCTTCAGGAGACATAACTCAAAGTTTTGTGTTGCTTGTAATATACGTCTCCAAGTCAAGGACGAGAAGTCAACATTTTAGTCCAACTGATCGGCGTAGGGGTTGAACCTGTTACCTCACCATCAGCACACTGGAAGAGCGAATGCTTTTATCCATTCGGCCATGCTGACCACTGTCACTTTAACTACCAGTCCTTTACATCTTCAATGTGTCTGCCTTGTGCTTAATGTGTGTTCCAAATGCTGGTGTTTTTGAAGCCAGCCGATCTGCTTACTCATACCCCACACTCCAGCATGACCCAGACATATCCATGTAAGTTCCAACAAGAAAGAGATATGTATTCTTGGTAACCACACTTGCCGCATGTATCCATTGTGAACTTTATGTTATACGAGCTGTTGTGAACTTTATGTAATACAGGCTGAGATGGGACACCCTGATTGCTTTTGTGACTCGTTTACATATGACCACTTTAAATATATGTTGCCACTTTAAAGCTTGAGTTGGGTTGAGTTGAGTCGGGATGGACATCACGGCACTTGTGGCATTACCATACATGCTCCATCCTCATCTGCAATAGCTAGCTCAATAGCAGTCTGATTATGTGTCCGTCTGTCCTTACCTTGGAGTTTGAGTATAGGCCAGATCCTTTAGTCACTCCCTGCAACACCATTCTCTCCAAGCCTTGATGATCTATCTGTTCTGCACTAGAGTGATCACAGCCACCTTCATGCTCATACTTTAGGTGGTGGACCTATAGACTCCCACTTTTCTTAGCAACAAACATTTCTTTGATTCCAGTTAAGAATCTGCAGTCAGATCTCTCTCCACGCTGTACAGTAACATCCATATATATATATATATATATATATATATATATATATATATATATATATATATATATATATATACTATAGTGTCATCTCTACCAACGTTTTCATCTAAGCTGTTGTACTTCCTACTGTGCCAATCCATTACACAAATGTCTACATTCTCTGCTCAATGCTATGAATGACCTGTTGAAAAGTTTTCCTGTTTTTCGCTGCTGTCAATCCATTCTTACCTCCTGTGTAATTGTTAGGAGGGCCTGTGCATACATTGGACATGTTACAGTCGTAGGAAGTTGGAAATTGAAAAGAGCTGGGTTAATAGGTTGGTGCTCACATTGAATTTCAAAATACAAAAACCTACCCAAAAGGAATTAGAATAATTATAGCATGTGTCCAGTTGTGCTGTATGGCTCTGAAACCTGGAGTACAACGAAAGGAGACAAAGCCTTGTTACAAACCTTTGAGAACAAAATTTTAAGACGCATCTTTGGACCCATTAGGGATACACAAAGTGGAGAGTGGAAAAGAAGAAGTAACAAAGACATTTATGATCTGTTTAAGTCCCCGCTAATCACTGGTATCATGAAGGCTAATAGACTACAATGGCTGGGGCATATAGAAAGAATGGAAGATAATAGGGAAACAAAACTCGCTTACACTCAGGAAATAAATGACCGTAGACCCCGAGGTAGACCAAGAAGGCGGTGGAGAGATAATACATGTACAGACCTGCAAGCACTTGGAATCAACGACTGGCAAGAGAAGGTCCACCAGAGAGACGAATGGAGACGGATTGTATTTGCAGCAAAGAACCTCAATGGCTCGGAACGCTGAAGAAGAAGAAGAAGAAGATAGCATGTGATTTTCTGGCAGACACATACATAACTGGGATCCTGTATGTGATTCTGACAGGTGCACAATTTGGATCCTGGCTGATGCTACATAGTTAGGGCTCTGTGATTATGGCAGAACACAGCCACTGGGATCCTGACTGATGCAAACTGGCATCATGGCTGATGAAACATAATTAGGGCACTGTGTGATACTGCATGTCTGATGTCTGGACGAAGACTGGTGTACTTTAAGAGATGACTTTGTGCAATGAAATTGATCTTTTAAGAAACACAAAAAGTGAAAGGTCAAAACCGATTTCCTAATAAGCATGTATTTGTCTCTTACAGGATATAATCATGAAGAACCAGTTACGACAGCAATACTTAGTACCGTTCACGTACACATACTACCCCAGTTTAATGTAAAGGGTGCTACATTAGCTGTACCTGGGGACTGTACGGGGAAGATGTACACAGGCTCAAACTTTAACAAGCTTGTGAGACATGGGGTAGGCTTTGAGTGTGTACATATTTTAGCTGGTTGTTGGCATTGCTGCTAAATAATTAAAATTCAGTGCCTTCAGTGATGTGGCTGATCTAGCTGTATAACAGTGGCTGTTGTTGATGTGGCTAATCTAGCTGTATAACAGTGGCTGTTGTTGATGTAGCTGATCTAGCTGTATAACAGTGGCTGTTGTTGATATGGCTGATCTAGCAGTATAACAGTGGCTGTCATTAATGTGGCTAATCTAGCAGTATAACAGTGGCTGTTGTTGATGTGGCTGATCTAGCTGTATAACAGTGGCTGTCATTGATGTGGCTGATCTAGCAGTATAACAGTGGCTGTTGTTGATGTGGCTGATCTAGCAGTATAACAGTGGCTGTCATTGATGTGGCTGATCTAGCAGTATAACAGTGGCTGTCGTTGATGTGGCTGATCTAGCAGTATAACAGTGGCTGTTGTTGATATGGCTGATCTAGCAGTATAACAGTGGCTGTTGTTGATATGGCTGATCTAGCTGTATAACAGTGGCTGTTGTTGATGTGGCTGATCTAGCAGTATAACAGTGGCTGTCGTTGATGTGGCTGATCTAGCAGTATAACTGTGGCTGTTGTTGATGTGGCTGATCTAGCTGTATAACAGTGGCTGTTGTTGATGTAGCTGATCTAGCTGTATAACAGTAGCTGTTGTTGATGTGGCTGATCTAGCAGTATAACAGTGGCTGTTGTTGATGTGGCTGATCTAGCTGTATAACAGTGGCTGTCATTGATGTGTCTAATCTAGCTGTATAACAGTGGCTGTTGTTGATATGGCTGATCTAGCTGTATAACAGTGGCTGTTGTTGCTATGGCTGATCTAGCTGTATAACAGTGGCTGTTGTTGATATGGCTGATCTAGCTGTATAACAGTGGCTGTTGTTGATATGGCTGATCTAGCTGTATAACAGTGGCTGTTGTTGATATGGCTGATCTAGCTGTATAACAGTGGCTGTTGTTGATGTAGCTGATCTAGCTGTATAACAGTGGCTGTTGTTGATGTAGCTGATCTAGCTGTATAACAGTGGCTGTCATTGATCTGGCTAATCTAGCTGTATAACAGTGGCTGTCATTGATGTGGCTAATCTAGCTGTATAACAGTGGCTGTTGTTGATATGGCTGATCTAGCTGTATAACAGTGGCTGTTGTTGATATGGCTGATCTAGCTGTATAACAGTGGCTGTTGTTGATATGGCTGATCTAGCTGTATAACCGTGGCTGTTGTTGATATGGCTGATCTAGCTGTATAACAGTGGCTGTTGTTGATATGGCTGATCTAGCTGTATAACAGTGGCTGTTGTTGATATGGCTGATCTAGCTGTATAACCGTGGCTGTTGTTGATATGGCTGATCTAGCTGTATAACAGTGGCTGTTGTTGATATGGCTGATCTAGCTGTATAACAGTGGCTGTTGTTGATGTGGCTGATCTAGCTGTATAACAGTGGCTGTTGTTGATATGGCTGATCTAGCTGTATAACAGTGGCTGTTGTTGATATGGCTGATCTAGCTGTATAACAGTGGCTGTTGTTGATATGGCTGATCTAGCTGTATAACAGTGGCTGTTGTTGATCTAGCTGTATAACAGTGGCTGTCATTGATGTGGCTAATCTAGCTGTATAACAGTGGCTGTTGTTGATATGGCTGATCTAGCTGTATAACAGTGGCTGTTGTTGATATGGCTGATCTAGCTGTATAACAGTGGCTGTTGTTGATATGGCTGATCTAGCTGTATAACAGTGGCTGTTATTGATGTGGCTAATCTAGCTGTATAACAGTGGCTGTTGTTGATGTAGCTGATCTAGCTGTATAACAGTGGCTGTTGTTGATATGGCTGATCTAGCTGTATAACAGTGGCTGTTGTTGATGTGGCTGATCTAACAGTATAACAGTGGCTGTTGTTGATGTGGCTGATCTAGCTGTATAACAGTGGCTGTTGTTGATGTGGCTGATCTAGCTGTATAACAGTAGCTGTTGTTGATATGGCTGATCTAGCTGTATAACAGTGGCTGTTGTTGATATGGCTGATCTAGTTGTATAACAGTGGCTGATCTAGCTGTATAACAGTAGCTGTTGTTGATATGGCTGATCTAGCTGTATAACAGTGGCTGTTGTTGATGTGGCTGATCTAGCTGTATAACAGTAGCTGTTGTTGATATGGCTAATCTAGCTGTATAACAGTTGCTGTTGTTGATGTAGCTGATCTAGCAGTATAACAGTGGCTGTCATTGATGTGGCTGATCTAGCTGTATAACAGTGGCTGTTGTTGATATGGCTGATCTAGCTGTATAACAGTGGCTGTTATTGATGTGGCTAATCTAGCTGTATAACAGTGGCTGTTGTTGATATGGCAGATCTAGCTGTATAACAGTGGCTGTTGTTGATATGGCTGATCTAGCAGTATAACAGTGGCTGTCATTGATGTGGCTGATCTAGCAGTATAACAGTGGCTGTTGTTGATATGGCTGATCTAGCTGTATAACAGTGGCTGTTGTTGATATGGCTGATCTAGCTGTATAACAGTGGCTGTTGTTGATATGGCTGATCTAGCTGTATAACAGTGGCTGTTATTGATGTGGCTGATCTAGCAGTATAACAGTGGCTGTTGTTGATATGGCTGATCTAGCATTATAACAGTGGC
Source organism: Cepaea hortensis (assembly GCA_963921405.1). Taxonomy (NCBI): domain Eukaryota; kingdom Metazoa; phylum Mollusca; class Gastropoda; order Stylommatophora; family Helicidae; genus Cepaea; species Cepaea hortensis. The sequence goes on from OY992876.1 coordinate 419,737,146, forward strand.
TGTTGTTGATATGGCTGATCTAGCAGTATAACAGTGGCTGTTGTTGATGTGGCTGATCTAGCTGTATAACAGTGGCTGTTGTTGATATGGCTGATCTAGCAGTATAACAGTGGCTGTTGTTGATATGGCTGATCTAGCTGTATAACAGTGGCTGTTGTTGATATGGCTGATCTAGCTGTATAACAGTGGCTGTTGTTGATATGGCTGATCTAGCTGTATAACCGTGGCTGTTGTTGATATGGCTGATCTAGCTGTATAACAGTGGCTGTTGTTGATATGGCTGATCTAGCTGTATAACAGTGGCTGTTGTTGATGTGGCTGATCTAGCTGTATAACAGTGGCTGTTGTTGATATGGCTGATCTAGCTGTATAACAGTGGCTGTTGTTGAAATGGCTGATCTAGCTGTATAACAGTGGCTGTTGTTGATATGGCTGATCTAGCTGTATAACAGTGGCTGTTGTTGATCTAGCTGTATAACAGTGGCTGTCATTGATGTGGCTAATCTAGCTGTATAACAGTGGCTGTTGTTGATATGGCTGATCTAGCTGTATAACAGTGGCTGTTGTTGATATGGCTGATCTAGCTGTATAACAGTGGCTGTTATTGATGTGGCTAATCTAGCTGTATAACAGTGGCTGTTGTTGATGTAGCTGATCTAGCTGTATAACAGTGGCTGTTGTTGATATGGCTGATCTAGCTGTATAACAGTGGCTGTTGTTGATGTGGCTGATCTAGCTGTATAACAGTGGCTGTTGTTGATGTGGCTGATCTAGCTGTATAACAGTAGCTGTTGTTGATGTGGCTGATCTAGCTGTATAACAGTAGCTGTTGTTGATATGGCTGATCTAGCTGTATAACAGTGGCTGTTGTTGATATGGCTGATCTAGTTGTATAACAGTGGCTGTTGTTGATGTGGCTGATCTAGCTGTATAACAGTAGCTGTTGTTGATATGGCTAATCTAGCTGTATAACAGTTGCTGTTGTTGATGTAGCTGATCTAGCAGTATAACAGTGGCTGTCATTGATGTGGCTAATCTAGCAGTATAACCGTGGCTGTTGTTGATATGGCTGATCTAGCTGTATAACAGTGGCTGTCATTGATGTGGCTGATCTAGCAGTATAAGAGTGGCTGTTGTTGATATGGCTAATCTAGCTGTATAACAGTGGCTGTTGTTGATATGGCTGATCTAGCAGTATAAATATGGCTGTCATTGATGTGGCTGATCTAGCTGTATAACAGTGGCTGTTGTTGATATGGCTGATCTAGCTGTATAACAGTGGCTGTTATTGATGTGGCTAATCTAGCTGTATAACAGTGGCTGTTGTTGATATGGCAGATCTAGCTGTATAACAGTGGCTGTTGTTGATATGGCTGATCTAGCAGTATAACAGTGGCTGTCATTGATGTGGCTGATCTAGCAGTATAACAGTGGCTGTTGTTGATATGGCTGATCTAGCTGTATAACAGTGGCTGTTGTTGATATGGCTGATCTAGCTGTATAACAGTGGCTGTTGTTGATGTGGCTGATCTAGCTGTATAACAGTGGCTGTCATTGATGTGGCTAATCTAGCAGTATAACAGTGGCTGTTGTTGATATGGCTGATCTAGCATTATAACAGTGGCTGTTGTTGATATGGCTGATCTAGCAGTATAACAGTGGCTGCTGTTGATGTGGCTGATCTAGCTATATAACAGTGGCTGTTGTTGATGTGGCTGATCTAGCTATATAACAGTGGCTGTTGTTGATATGGCTGATCTAGCAGTATAACAGTGGCTGTTATTGATATGGCTGATCTAGCAGTATAACAGTGGCTGTTGTTAATATGGCTGATCTAGCAGTATAACAGTGGCTGTCATTGATGTGGCGGATCTAGCAGTATAAAAGTGGCTGTCATTGATGTGGCTGACGTTTTTGGCAAGCGACAAGCCCCGGTATGTAACCTGCTGCCAACCGTGCTCATGACATTACCATTACAGCTAACTATCAACTACGCTAATGCATCCACAGTGAATTATTTAGTTACTAGTAATATTTATAGGAGCATTGCTTTCAGGATGTAAGAGCATTAGTCTTGAATTATTTAGTTAATAGTAATATTTATAAGGGTATTGCTTTCAGGATGTAATATTGTTAGCCTTATGTTAGTTAGTTAATAGTAATGTTTATAGGAGAATTACTTTCAGGATCTAATAACGTTAGCCTTGAGTTATTTAGTTAATAGTAATATTTATAGCAGCACTAGCTGACCCGGCCCGGCTTTGCCCAGTCCCTGGTGGGGAGCATCTCATTTAATTCATATAAGTTCTCGTTCCCGTTACCGACTGTCTGTCTGTCTGTCTGTCTGTCTGTCTGTCTGACCCGGCCCGGCATCACCTAGCTCCTGGTGTGGAGCATCTCATTTAATTCATATAAGTAGTCATATAAGCTCCCGTTTCCGTTCCCGACTATCTATCTGTCTGTCTGTCTGTCTGATCCGGCCCGGCTTTGCCCAGCCCCTGATGGGGAGCATCTCATTTAATTCATATAAGTAGTCATATAAGTTCCCGTTCCCGTCTGTCTGTCTGTCTGTCTGTCTGTCTGTCTGTCTGTCTGTCTGTCTGCCTGCCTGTCTGTCTAATCATTTATTGGTTGCAGTTAGAACAACCTTAGATAAACGAAGACCAACTTACAAAAAGCATTAGAAAGAGCACTTGAAAGATCTTTACATCTTCCCCAACAATTAACTTGGGTAAATGGAGCGGCGGCAGCAGTAGCAGCAGAAGAAGAAAAAGGAGGAGTAGGAGCTGTGAGGAGGTGGGAGGAGGAGGAGAGAGAAGGAGGGAGGATAAGAACGCAGGAGGAGGAGGAGGAGGGAGATGGAGGAGGAGGGAGGAGGAGGAGGGATGGAGGTAGAGGGAGGGAGGGGGTGGAGGAGGGAGGAGGAAGGAAGAGGAGTGATTAGGAGGAGGAAGAGGGAGGAGGGGGGAGGAGGGGGGGGAGGAGGGGGGAGAGGAAGAGGGTAGGAGGAGGAGGGGAGAGGAGGAGGAGGATTATAACGCATATGCCTGTAGATAACTGCAGCGAAAAGGTGGGTCTGTCTATCTATCTGACCCGGCGTGGCTTCGCCCAGCTCCTGGCGGGTAGCGTCTCATTAAATTCATACAACAAAAAGAAAGTAACTTAAAAGAATGTCCTTCCACACACATCTCATTATTTCTAATGAAAACTGTTGTTAATCACCTGCATGACTGTAGATAACTTCTTAAGCATAAAAAGATGAGTTACAATGTTATGCATTATGCATGATTTTTATGAAAACTTTGAAAATGCCTTAAAGATTGTATCATTATTTATTATAACTCGTATGCCGGTATATAACTATAGACAACGAGTTTATAAATCTTTGAAAACGGTGCAACAATATGACTATAAGTTATACAGAAAAGTTATTAAAAGTTATGCCCCTTGAAATAACTTTTACAGAGTTAAGTCCCCTTGCTATATAGAAATTATAATGAAAAATTAAATAATATTAAGTAAGCAGCCGATTTCACACTAAAAAAATATCACAGTTGGCAGCGCGGGAATGAGAGGAAGACGTGTAGAAAATTTCATCTCAATCGGATGGACCGTTCGCGAACGCATAAAGGACAGACAGACAGAGATTGCCTTTTATATATAAGACTAGCTGACCCGGCCCGGCTTTGCCCAGTCCCTGGTGGGGAGCATCTCATTTAATTCATATAAGTAGTCATATAAGTTCTCGTTCCCGTTACCGACTATCTGTCTGTCTGTCTGTCTGTCTGTCTGACCCGGCCCGGCATCGCCCAGCTCCTGGTGTGGAGCATCTCATTTAATTCATATAAATAGTCATATAAGTTCCCGTTCCCGACTGTCTGTCTGTCTGTCTGTCTGTCTGTCTGTCTGTCTGTCTGATCCGGCCCGGCTTCGCCCAGCCCCTGATTGGGAGCATCTCATTTAATTCATATAAGTAGTCATATAAGTTCCCGTTCCCGACTGTCTGTCTGTCTGTCTGTCCCTCCCTCCCTCTCTGTCTGTCTGTCTGTCTGTCTAATCATTTATTGGTTGCAGTTAGAACAACCTTAGATAAACGAAGACCAACTTACAAAAAGCATTAGAAAGAGCACTTGAAAGATCTTTACATCTTCCCCCAACAATTAACTTGGGTAAATGGAGCGGCGGCAGCAGCTGCAGAAGAAGAAAAAGGAGGAGTAGGAGCTGGGAGGAGATAGAGGGAGGTGGAGGAGGGAGGAGAAAGAGATAGGCGGAGAGAGGAGTAGGAGGGAAGAGGAGGGAGGAGGAATAGGAGGGAGGAGGAGGAGAGAGGAGGGAGGAGGAGAGAGAAGGAGGAGGGAGGAGAAGGAGGAGGAGGGAGGATAAGGAGGGAGGTGGAGGAAGAGAGAGGAGGAGGAGGGATGTGGAGGGAGGAGGAGGTAGAGGGAGGAGGAGGAGAGAGGATGAGGAGGAAGAGGGAGGAGAAGGAGGAGGAGGAATGAGGGGGAGGACGCAGGAGGAGGAGAAGGGAGGAGGAAGGAAGAGGAGTGATTAGGAGGAGGGAGGAGGAGGAGAAAGAGGAAGGAGGAGGAGAAAGAGGAAGGAGGAGGATGGAGGGGGGAGAGGGAGGAGGGGAGGGGAAGAGGAGGAGAAGGGGAGAGGAGGAGGAGGTGGATTATAACGCTGACCCGGCCCGGCTTCTCCCAGACCCTGATGGGGAGCATCTCATTTAATTCATATAAGTTCCCGTTCCTGACTGTCTGTCTGTCTGTCCCTCCCTCCCTCTCTGTCTGTCTGTCTAATCATTTATTGGTTGCAGTTAGAACAACCTTAGATAAACGAAGACCAACTTACAAAAAGCATTAGAAAGAGCACTTGAAAGATCTTTACATCTTCCCCCAACAATTAACTTGGGTAAATGGAGCGGCGGCAGCAGCAGCAGAAGAAGAAAAAGGAGGAGTAGGAGCTGGGAGGAGATAGAGGGAGGTGGAGGAGGAGGGAGGAGAAAGAGATAGACGGAGAGAGGAGTAGGAGGTAAGAGGAGGGAGGAGGAGGAGTAGGGAGGAATAGGAGGGAGGAGGAGGTAGGAGGAGAGAGGAGGAAGGGGGATGAGGAGGAGGGAGGAGTGGGGAGAAGAACGCAGGAGGAGGAGAGAGAAGGAGGAGGCGGAGGGAGAAGGAGGAGGGAGGAGGAGGGATGTGGAGGGAGGAGGAGGAGGGAGGAGGATGAATGAGGGGGAGGACGCAGGAGGAGGAGGGAGGAGGAAGGAAGAGGAGTGATTAGGAGGAGGGAGGAGGAGAAAGAGGAAGCAGGAGGATGGAGAGGGAGGAGGGGAGGGGGAGAGGAGGAGGAGGTGGATTATAACGCTGACCCGGCCCTGCTTCTCCCAGACCCTGATGGGGAGCATCTCATTTAATTCATATAAGTAGTCATATAAGCTCCCGTTCCCTTCCCCGACTATCTATCTGTCTGTCTATCTGTCTGTCTGGCCCGGCTTGGCAAAGACCCTGATGGGGAGCATCTCATTTAATTCATATAAGTAGTCATATAAGTTCCCATTCCCGACTGTCTGTCTGTCTTTCCCGTTCCCGACTATCTATCTGTCTGTCTATCTGTCTGACCCGGCCCGGCTTCGCAAAGACCCTGATGGGGAACATCTCATTTAATTCATATAAGTAGTCATATAAGTTCCCGTTCCCGACTGTCTGTCTGTCTGTCTGTCTGTCCCTCCCTCCCTCTCTGTCTGTCTGTCTGTCTAATCATTTATTGGTTGCAGTTAGAACAACCTTAGATAAACGAAGACCAACTTACAAAAAGCATTAGAAAGAGCACTTGAAAGATCTTTACATCTTCCCCCAACAATTAACTTGGGTAAATGGAGCGGCGGCAGCAGCTGCAGAAGAAGAAAAAGGAGGAGTAGGAGCTGGGAGGAGATAGAGGGAGGAGGGAGGAGAAAGAGATAGGCGGAGAGAGGAGTAGGAGGGAAGAGGAGGGAGGAGGAGAGAGAAGAAGGAGGAGGGGAGGAGGAGGAGGAAGAGGGAGGAGGAAGGAGAAGGAGGAGGAGAAGAACGCAGGAGGAGGAGGAGAGGGAGGATGAGGAGGGAGGAGGAGGGATGTGGAGGGAGGAGGAGGTAGAGGGAGGAGGAAGAAGGAGGGGGAGGAATGAGGGGGAGGACGCAGGAGGAGGAAGGAAGAGGAGTGATTGGGAGGAGGGTGGAGGAGGAGGATGGAGGGGGGAGGGGAAGAGGAGGAGAAGGGGAGAGGAGGAGGAGGTGGATTATAACGCTGACCCGGCCCGGCTTCTCCCAGACCCTGATGGGGAGCATCTCATTTAATTCATATAAGTAGTCATATAAGTTCCCGTTCCCGACTGTCTGTCTGTCTGTCCCTCCCTCCCTCTCTGTCTGTCTGTCTGTCTGTCTAATCATTTATTGGTTGCAGTTAGAACAACCTTAGATAAACGAAGACCAACTTACAAAAAGCATTAGAAAGAGCACTTGAAAGATCTTTACATCTTCCCCCAACAATTAACTTGGGTAAATGGAGCGGCGGCAGCAGCAGCGGAAGAAGAAAAAGGAGGAGTAGGTGCTGGGAGGAGATAGAGGGAGGTGGAGGAGGGAGGAGGAGGGAGGAGAAAGAGATAGACGGAGAGAGGAGTAGGAGGGAAGAGGAGGGAGGAGGAGGAGTAGGGAGGAATAGGAGGGAGGAGGAGGGATTAGGAGGTAGGAGGAGAGAGGAGGAGGGAGGAGTGGGGAAGAGGGAGGAGGGAGGAGAAGAATGCAGGAGGAGGAGAGAGGGAGGAGGCGGAGGGAGAAGGAGGAGGGAGAGGGAGGAGGAGGAAGAGAGAGGAGGAGGGATGTGGAGGAGGGAGGAGGAGAGAGGAAGAGGGAGGAGGAGGAGGAGAGGAGGATGAATGAGGGGGAGGACGCAGGAGGAGGAGGGAGGAGGAAGGAAGAGGAGTGATTAGGAGGAGGTAGGAGGAGGAAGAGGGAGGAGGAGAAAGAGGAAGCAGGAGGATGGAGGGGGGAGAGGGAGGAGAAGGGGAGAGGAGGAGGAGGTGGATTATAACGCTGACCCGGCCCGGCTTCTCCCAGACCCTGATGGGGAGCATCTCATTTAATTCATATAAGTAGTCATATAAGCTCCCGTTCCCTTCCCCGACTATCTATCTGTCTGTCTGTCTGTCTGTCTGTCTGGCCCGGCTTCGCAAAGACCATGATGGGGAGCATCTCATTTAATTCATATAAGTAGTCATATAAGTTCCTGTTCCCGACTGTCTGTCTGTCTGTCTGTCTGTCTGTCTGTCTGACCCGGCCCGGCTTCGCCCAGCCCCTGGTGGGGAGCATCTCATTTAATTCATATAAGTAGTCATATAAGCTCCCGTTCCCGTTCCCGACTATCTATCTGTCTGTCTATCTGTCTGACCCGGCCCGGCTTCGCAAAGACCCTGATGGGGAACATCTCATTTAATTCATATAAGTAGTCATATAAGTTCCCGTTCCCGACTGTCTGTCTGTCTGTCTGACCCGGCCCGGCTTCGCCCAGCCCCTGGTGTGGAGCATCTCATTTAATTCATATAAGTAGTCATATAAGCTCCCGTTACCGTTCCCGACTATCTACTGTCTGTCTGTCTGTCTGTCTATTATTAGAAAGAGCACTTGAAAGATCTTTACATCTTCCCCCAACAATTAACTTGGGTAAATGGAGCATCTCATTTAATTCATATTCGGCCCCTGCTCCCATTCCCGTTTCCAAATAAGACGACCTGGCCCGGCTTCGCCCAGTCACTGGTGGGGAGCATATCATTTAATTCATATTTGGCGGAGGGAGGAGGCGGGGGGAGGAGGGAGGAGTAGGAGGGATTAGGAGGAGGGAGTAGGAGGAGGAGGAGAAGGGAGGAAGAAGGAGGGAGGAGCGATGAGGCGGAGGGAGAAGGGAGAAGGAGGAGAAGGATGAGGAGGGAGGAGGAGGGTGGAGGGGAGGAGGAGCGATGAGGAGGAAGAGGGAGGAGGAGGAAGAGGGAGGAGGAGGGAGAGGGAGGAGGTAGAGGGTAGAGGATGAGGGAGGAAGAGAAGGAGGAGGGATGTGGAGGGAGGAGAGAGGAGGAGAAGGGAGGAGGAAGGAAGAGGAGTGATTAGGAGGAGGAGGAGGGAGGAAGAGAGAGGAGGGAGGAATAGGAGGGAGGTGGAGGGATTAGGAGGTTGGAGGAGGAGGAGGAAGAGGAAGGAGAAGGAGGGAGGAGAAGAATGCAGGGGGAGGAGGGGGAGGGAGGAGGAGTAGAGAGGAGGCTGAGGGAGGAGGAGAGAGAGGGAGAAGGGAGGATGAGGAGGGAGGGAGGAGAAGATGAGGGGGAGGAGGAGGAGGAAGGAAGAGGAGTGATTAGGGGGAGGGCAAGGAGGTAGGAGGAGGAAGGAGGAGGAAGAGGGAGGAGGAAGAGGGAGGAGGAATAGAAAGAGGGAGGAGGAGGATGGAGGAGGGAGAGGGAGGTGGGGGGGGGAAGAGGAGGAGGGGAGAGGAGGAGGAGGAGGATTATAACGCATATATATGCCTGTAGATAACTGCAGTGAAAAGGTGGGTCTGTCTATCTATCTGACCCGGCGTGGCTTTGCCCAGCTCCTGGCAGTGAGGGTCTCATTAAATTCATACAACAACAAAAAAAGTTACTTAAAAGAATGTCCTTCCACACATTATCCATTATTTTTAATCACCGACATGACTGTAGGTAACTCTTTAAGCATAAAAAGATGAGTTACAATGTTATGCATTGTGCATTATTTTTATGAAAACTTTGAAAATGCCTTAAAGATTATATCATTATTTATTACAACTCATATGCCGGTATATAACTATAGAAAAAGAGTTTATAAATCTTTGAAAACGATGCAACAATATGACTATAAGCTATACAGAAAAGTTATTAAAAGTTATGCCCCTTGAAATAACTTTTATAGAGTTAAGTCCCTTCGCAATAAAGAAATTATAATAAAAAATGAAATATTAAATAATATTAAGTAAGCAGCCGATTTCACACTAAAATAATATCAGTTGGCAGCGTGTGAATGATAGGAAGACGTGTAGAAAATTTCATCTCAATCGGATGGACCGTTCGCGAACGCATAAAGGACATACATACATACGGAGATTGCCTTTTATATATAAGACTAGCTGACCCGGCCCGGCTTCGCCCAGTCCTTGGTGGGGAGCATCTCATTTAATTCATATAAGTAGTCATATAAGCTCACGTTCCCATTACCGACTGTCTGTCTGTCTGTCCCGGCATCGCCCAGTCCTTGGTGGGGAGCATCTCATTTAATTCATATAAGTAGTCATATAAGTTCCCGTTCCCGTTACCGACTATCTGTCTGTCTGTCTGTCTGTCTGTCTGTCTGTCCGTCCGTCCCTCTCTGTCTGTCTGTCTGCCTGTCTGTCTAATCATTTATTGGTTGCAGTTAGAACAACCTTAGATAAACGAAGACCAACTTACAAAAAGCATTAGAAAGAGCACTTGAAAGATCTTTACATCTTCCCCCAACAATTAACTTGGGTAAATGGAGCGGCGGCAGCAGCAGCGGAAGAAGAAAAAGGAGGAGTAGGTGCTGGGAGGAGATAGAGGGAGGTGGAGGAGGGAGGAGGAGGGAGGAGAAAGAGATAGACGGAGAGAGGAGTAGGAGGGAAGAGGAGGGAGGAGGAGGAGTAGGGAGGAATAGGAGGGAGGAGGAGGGATTAGGAGGTAGGAGGAGAGAGGAGGAGGGAGGAGTGGGGAAGAGGGAGGAGGGAGGAGAAGAATGCAGGAGGAGGAGAGAGGGAGGAGGCGGAGGGAGAAGGAGGAGGGAGAGGGAGGAGGAGGAAGAGAGAGGAGGAGGGATGTGGAGGAGGGAGGAGGAGAGAGGAAGAGGGAGGAGGAGGAGGAGAGGAGGATGAATGAGGGGGAGGACGCAGGAGGAGGAGGGAGGAGGAAGGAAGAGGAGTGATTAGGAGGAGGTAGGAGGAGGAAGAGGGAGGAGGAGAAAGAGGAAGCAGGAGGATGGAGGGGGGAGAGGGAGGAGAAGGGGAGAGGAGGAGGAGGTGGATTATAACGCTGACCCGGCCCGGCTTCTCCCAGACCCTGATGGGGAGCATCTCATTTAATTCATATAAGTAGTCATATAAGCTCCCGTTCCCTTCCCCGACTATCTATCTGTCTGTCTGTCTGTCTGTCTGTCTGGCCCGGCTTCGCAAAGACCATGATGGGGAGCATCTCATTTAATTCATATAAGTAGTCATATAAGTTCCTGTTCCCGACTGTCTGTCTGTCTGTCTGTCTGTCTGTCTGTCTGTCTGACCCGGCCCGGCTTCGCCCAGCCCCTGGTGGGGAGCATCTCATTTAATTCATATAAGTAGTCATATAAGCTCCCGTTCCCGTTCCCGACTATCTATCTGTCTGTCTATCTGTCTGACCCGGCCCGGCTTCGCAAAGACCCTGATGGGGAACATCTCATTTAATTCATATAAGTAGTCATATAAGTTCCCGTTCCCGACTGTCTGTCTGTCTGTCTGACCCGGCCCGGCTTCGCCCAGCCCCTGGTGTGGAGCATCTCATTTAATTCATATAAGTAGTCATATAAGCTCCCGTTACCGTTCCCGACTATCTACTGTCTGTCTGTCTGTCTGTCTATTATTAGAAAGAGCACTTGAAAGATCTTTACATCTTCCCCCAACAATTAACTTGGGTAAATGGAGCATCTCATTTAATTCATATTCGGCCCCTGCTCCCATTCCCGTTTCCAAATAAGACGACCTGGCCCGGCTTCGCCCAGTCACTGGTGGGGAGCATATCATTTAATTCATATTTGGCGGAGGGAGGAGGCGGGGGGAGGAGGGAGGAGTAGGAGGGATTAGGAGGAGGGAGTAGGAGGAGGAGGAGAAGGGAGGAAGAAGGAGGGAGGAGCGATGAGGCGGAGGGAGAAGGGAGAAGGAGGAGAAGGATGAGGAGGGAGGAGGAGGGTGGAGGGGAGGAGGAGCGATGAGGAGGAAGAGGGAGGAGGAGGAAGAGGGAGGAGGAGGGAGAGGGAGGAGGTAGAGGGTAGAGGATGAGGGAGGAAGAGAAGGAGGAGGGATGTGGAGGGAGGAGAGAGGAGGAGAAGGGAGGAGGAAGGAAGAGGAGTGATTAGGAGGAGGAGGAGGGAGGAAGAGAGAGGAGGGAGGAATAGGAGGGAGGTGGAGGGATTAGGAGGATGGAGGAGGAGGAGGAAGAGGAAGGAGGAGGGAGGAGAAGAATGCAGGGGGAGGAGGGGGAGGGAGGAGGAGTAGAGAGGAGGCTGAGGGAGGAGGAGAGAGAGGGAGAAGGGAGGATGAGGAGGGAGGGAGGAGAAGATGAGGGGGAGGAGGAGGAGGAAGGAAGAGGAGTGATTAGGGGGAGGGCAAGGAGGTAGGAGGAGGAAGGAGGAGGAAGAGGGAGGAGGAAGAGGGAGGAGGAATAGAAAGAGGGAGGAGGAGGATGGAGGAGGGAGAGGGAGGTGGGGGGGGGAAGAGGAGGAGGGGAGAGGAGGAGGAGGAGGATTATAACGCATATATATGCCTGTAGATAACTGCAGTGAAAAGGTGGGTCTGTCTATCTATCTGACCCGGCGTGGCTTTGCCCAGCTCCTGGCAGTGAGGGTCTCATTAAATTCATACAACAACAAAAAAAGTTACTTAAAAGAATGTCCTTCCACACATTATCCATTATTTTTAATCACCGACATGACTGTAGGTAACTCTTTAAGCATAAAAAGATGAGTTACAATGTTATGCATTGTGCATTATTTTTATGAAAACTTTGAAAATGCCTTAAAGATTATATCATTATTTATTACAACTCATATGCCGGTATATAACTATAGAAAAAGAGTTTATAAATCTTTGAAAACGATGCAACAATATGACTATAAGCTATACAGAAAAGTTATTAAAAGTTATGCCCCTTGAAATAACTTTTATAGAGTTAAGTCCCTTCGCAATAAAGAAATTATAATAAAAAATGAAATATTAAATAATATTAAGTAAGCAGCCGATTTCACACTAAAATAATATCAGTTGGCAGCGTGTGAATGATAGGAAGACGTGTAGAAAATTTCATCTCAATCGGATGGACCGTTCGCGAACGCATAAAGGACATACATACATACGGAGATTGCCTTTTATATATAAGACTAGCTGACCCGGCCCGGCTTCGCCCAGTCCTTGGTGGGGAGCATCTCATTTAATTCATATAAGTAGTCATATAAGCTCACGTTCCCATTACCGACTGTCTGTCTGTCTGTCTGTCCCGGCATCGCCCAGTCCTTGGTGGGGAGCATCTCATTTAATTCATATAAGTAGTCATATAAGTTCCCGTTCCCGTTACCGACTATCTGTCTGTCTGTCTGTCTGTCTGTCTGTCCGTCCGTCCCTCTCTGTCTGTCTGTCTGCCTGTCTGTCTAATCATTTATTGGTTGCAGTTAGAACAACCTTAGATAAACGAAGACCAACTTACAAAAAGCATTAGAAAGAGCACTTGAAAGATCTTTACATCTTCCCCCAACAATTAACTTGGGTAAATGGAGCGGCGGCAGCAGCATCAGCAGAAGAAGGAAAAGGAGGAGTAGACAACTGCAGCAAAAAGGTGGGTCTGTCTATCTATCTGACCCGGCGTGACTTCGCCCAGCTCCTGGCGGGTAGCGTCTCATTAAATTCATACAATAAAAAAAAGTAACTTAAAAAAATGCCCTTCCACACACCATCCATTATTTTTAATGAAAACGCTTTCTAATCACCTGCATGACTACAGTAACTTCTTAAGCAAAAAAAGATGAGTTACAATGTTATGCATTGTGCATTATTTTTATGAAAACTTTGAAAATACCTTACAGATTGTATCATTATTTATTATAACTCATATGCCGGTACATAACTATGGACAAAGAGTTTATAAATCTTTGAAAACGATGCCACAATATGACTATAAGTTATACAGAAAAGTTATGCCCCTTGAAATAACTTTTATAGAGTTAGGTCCCCTGAGATATATGAAATTACAATGAAAAATGAAATAATACTGGGTAAGCAGGCGATTTCACACTAAAAAAATATTACAGTTGGCAGCTCTGGAATGAAAGAAAGGCGTGTAGAAAATTTCATCTCAATCGGATGGGCCGTTCGCGAGCGCATAAAGGACAGACGGACATACAGACAGACAGACAGACAGACAGACGGAGATCCTAATTTATATATAAGAAGACTAGCTGACCCGGCCCGGATTCGCCCAGACCCTGGTGGGGAGCATCTCATTTAATTCATATAAGTAGTCATATAAGTTCTCGTTCCCGTTACCGACAATCTGTCTGTCTGTCTGTCTGTCTGTATATCTGTCTGTCTATCTGTCTGACCCGGCCCGGCTTCGCAAAGATCCTGATGGGGAACATCTCATTTAATTCATATAAGTAGTCATATAAGTTCCCGTTCCCGACTGTCTGTCTGTCTGTCTGTCTGTCCCTCCCTCCCTCTCTGTCTGTCTGTCTGTCTAATCATTTATTGGTTGCAGTTAGAACAACCTTAGATAAACGAAGACCAACTTACAAAAAGCATTAGAAAGAGCACTTGAAAGATCTTTACATCTTCCCCCAACAATTAACTTGGGTAAATGGAGCGGCGGCAGCAGCTGCAGAAGAAGAAAAAGGAGGAGTAGGAGCTGGGAGGAGATAGAGGGAGGAGGGAGGAGAAAGAGATAGGCGGAGAGAGGAGTAGGAGGGAAGAGGAGGGAGGAGGAGAGAGAAGAAGGAGGAGGGGAGGAGGAGGAGGAAGAGGGAGGAGGAAGGAGGAGGAGGAGAAGAACGCAGGAGGAGGAGGAGAGGGAGGATGAGGAGGGATGTAGAGGGAGGAGGAGGTAGAGGGAGGAGGAAGAAGGAGGGGGAGGAATGAGGGGGAGGACGCAGGAGGAGGAAGGAAGAGGAGTGATTGGGAGGAGGGTGGAGGAGGAGGATGGAGGGGGGAGGGGAAGAGGAGGAGAAGGGGAGAGGAGGAGGAGGTGGATTATAACGCTGACCCGGCCCGGCTTCTCCCAGACCCTGATGGGGAGCATCTCATTTAATTCATATAAGTAGTCATATAAGTTCCCGTTCCCGACTGTCTGTCTGTCTGTCCCTCCCTCCCTCTCTGTCTGTCTGTCTGTCTAATCATTTATTGGTTGCAGTTAGAACAACCTTAGATAAACGAAGACCAACTTACAAAAAGCATTAGAAAGAGCACTTGAAAGATCTTTACATCTTCCCCCAACAATTAACTTGGGTAAATGGAGCGGCGGCAGCAGCAGCGGAAGAAGAAAAAGGAGGAGTAGGTGCTGGGAGGAGATAGAGGGAGGTGGAGGAGGGAGGAGGAGGGAGGAGAAAGAGATAGACGGAGAGAGGAGTAGGAGGGAAGAGGAGGGAGGAGGAGGAGTAGGGAGGAATAGGAGGGAGGAGGAGGGATTAGGAGGTAGGAGGAGAGAGGAGGAGGGAGGAGTGGGGAAGAGGGAGGAGGGAGGAGAAGAATGCAGGAGGAGGAGAGAGGGAGGAGGCGGAGGGAGAAGGAGGAGGGAGAGGGAGGAGGAGGAAGAGAGAGGAGGAGGGATGTGGAGGAGGGAGGAGGAGAGGAAGAGGGAGGAGGAGGAGGAGAGGAGGATGAATGAGGGGGAGGACGCAGGAGGAGGAGGGAGGAGGAAGGAAGAGGAGTGATTAGGAGGAGGTAGGAGGAGGAAGAGGGAGGAGGAGAAAGAGGAAGCAGGAGGATGGAGGGGGGAGAGGGAGGAGAAGGGGAGAGGAGGAGGAGGTGGATTATAACGCTGACCCGGCCCGGCTTCTCCCAGACCCTGATGGGGAGCATCTCATTTAATTCATATAAGTAGTCATATAAGCTCCCGTTCCCTTCCCCGACTATCTATCTGTCTGTCTGTCTGTCTGTCTGTCTGGCCCGGCTTCGCAAAGACCATGATGGGGAGCATCTCATTTAATTCATATAAGTAGTCATATAAGTTCCCGTTCCCGTTACCGACTATCTGTCTGTCTGTCTGTCTGTCTGTCTGTCTGTCCGTCCGTCCCTCTCTGTCTGTCTGTCTGCCTGTCTGTCTAATCATTTATTGGTTGCAGTTAGAACAACCTTAGATAAACGAAGACCAACTTACAAAAAGCATTAGAAAGAGCACTTGAAAGATCTTTACATCTTCCCCCAACAATTAACTTGGGTAAATGGAGCGGCGGCAGCAGCATCAGCAGAAGAAGGAAAAGGAGGAGTAGACAACTGCAGCGAAAAGGTGGGTCTGTCTATCTATCTGACCCGGCGTGACTTCGCCCAGCTCCTGGCGGGTAGCGTCTCATTAAATTCATACAATAAAAAAAAGTAACTTAAAAAAATGCCCTTCCACACACCATCCATTATTTTTAATGAAAACGCTTTCTAATCACCTGCATGACTACAGTAACTTCTTAAGCAAAAAAAGATGAGTTACAATGTTATGCATTGTGCATTATTTTTATGAAAACTTTGAAAATACCTTACAGATTGTATCATTATTTATTATAACTCATATGCCGGTACATAACTATGGACAAAGAGTTTATAAATCTTTGAAAACGATGCCACAATATGACTATAAGTTATACAGAAAAGTTATGCCCCTTGAAATAACTTTTATAGAGTTAGGTCCCCTGAGATATATGAAATTACAATGAAAAATGAAATAATACTGGGTAAGCAGGCGATTTCACACTAAAAAAATATTACAGTTGGCAGCTCTGGAATGAAAGAAAGGCGTGTAGAAAATTTCATCTCAATCGGATGGGCCGTTCGCGAGCGCATAAAGGACAGACGGACATACAGACAGACAGACAGACAGACAGACGGAGATCCTAATTTATATATAAGAAGACTAGCTGACCCGGCCCGGATTCGCCCAGACCCTGGTGGGGAGCATCTCATTTAATTCATATAAGTAGTCATATAAGTTCTCGTTCCCGTTACCGACAATCTGTCTGTCTGTCTGTCTGTCTGTATATCTGTCTGTCTATCTGTCTGACCCGGCCCGGCTTCGCAAAGATCCTGATGGGGAACATCTCATTTAATTCATATAAGTAGTCATATAAGTTCCCGTTCCCGACTGTCTGTCTGTCTGTCTGTCTGTCCCTCCCTCCCTCTCTGTCTGTCTGTCTGTCTAATCATTTATTGGTTGCAGTTAGAACAACCTTAGATAAACGAAGACCAACTTACAAAAAGCATTAGAAAGAGCACTTGAAAGATCTTTACATCTTCCCCCAACAATTAACTTGGGTAAATGGAGCGGCGGCAGCAGCTGCAGAAGAAGAAAAAGGAGGAGTAGGAGCTGGGAGGAGATAGAGGGAGGAGGGAGGAGAAAGAGATAGGCGGAGAGAGGAGTAGGAGGGAAGAGGAGGGAGGAGGAGAGAGAAGAAGGAGGAGGGGAGGAGGAGGAGGAAGAGGGAGGAGGAAGGAGGAGGAGGAGAAGAACGCAGGAGGAGGAGGAGAGGGAGGATGAGGAGGGATGTAGAGGGAGGAGGAGGTAGAGGGAGGAGGAAGAAGGAGGGGGAGGAATGAGGGGGAGGACGCAGGAGGAGGAAGGAAGAGGAGTGATTGGGAGGAGGGTGGAGGAGGAGGATGGAGGGGGGAGGGGAAGAGGAGGAGAAGGGGAGAGGAGGAGGAGGTGGATTATAACGCTGACCCGGCCCGGCTTCTCCCAGACCCTGATGGGGAGCATCTCATTTAATTCATATAAGTAGTCATATAAGTTCCCGTTCCCGACTGTCTGTCTGTCTGTCCCTCCCTCCCTCTCTGTCTGTCTGTCTGTCTGTCTAATCATTTATTGGTTGCAGTTAGAACAACCTTAGATAAACGAAGACCAACTTACAAAAAGCATTAGAAAGAGCACTTGAAAGATCTTTACATCTTCCCCCAACAATTAACTTGGGTAAATGGAGCGGCGGCAGCAGCAGCGGAAGAAGAAAAAGGAGGAGTAGGTGCTGGGAGGAGATAGAGGGAGGTGGAGGAGGGAGGAGGAGGGAGGAGAAAGAGATAGACGGAGAGAGGAGTAGGAGGGAAGAGGAGGGAGGAGGAGGAGTAGGGAGGAATAGGAGGGAGGAGGAGGGATTAGGAGGTAGGAGGAGAGAGGAGGAGGGAGGAGTGGGGAAGAGGGAGGAGGGAGGAGAAGAATGCAGGAGGAGGAGAGAGGGAGGAGGCGGAGGGAGAAGGAGGAGGGAGAGGGAGGAGGAGGAAGAGAGAGGAGGAGGGATGTGGAGGAGGGAGGAGGAGAGGAAGAGGGAGGAGGAGGAGGAGAGGAGGATGAATGAGGGGGAGGACGCAGGAGGAGGAGGGAGGAGGAAGGAAGAGGAGTGATTAGGAGGAGGTAGGAGGAGGAAGAGGGAGGAGGAGAAAGAGGAAGCAGGAGGATGGAGGGGGGAGAGGGAGGAGAAGGGGAGAGGAGGAGGAGGTGGATTATAACGCTGACCCGGCCCGGCTTCTCCCAGACCCTGATGGGGAGCATCTCATTTAATTCATATAAGTAGTCATATAAGCTCCCGTTCCCTTCCCCGACTATCTATCTGTCTGTCTGTCTGTCTGTCTGTCTGGCCCGGCTTCGCAAAGACCATGATGGGGAGCATCTCATTTAATTCATATAAGTAGTCATATAAGTTCCTGTTCCCGACTGTCTGTCTGTCTGTCTGTCTGTCTGTCTGTCTGACCCGGCCCGGCTTCGCCCAGCCCCTGGTGGGGAGCATCTCATTTAATTCATATAAGTAGTCATATAAGCTCCCGTTCCCGTTCCCGACTATCTATCTGTCTGTCTATCTGTCTGACCCGGCCCGGCTTCGCAAAGACCCTGATGGGGAACATCTCATTTAATTCATATAAGTAGTCATATAAGTTCCCGTTCCCGACTGTCTGTCTGTCTGTCTGACCCGGCCCGGCTTCGCCCAGCCCCTGGTGTGGAGCATCTCATTTAATTCATATAAGTAGTCATATAAGCTCCCGTTACCGTTCCCGACTATCTACTGTCTGTCTGTCTGTCTGTCTGTCTATTATTAGAAAGAGCACTTGAAAGATCTTTACATCTTCCCCCAACAATTAACTTGGGTAAATGGAGCATCTCATTTAATTCATATTCGGCCCCTGCTCCCATTCCCGTTTCCAAATAAGACGACCTGGCCCGGCTTCGCCCAGTCACTGGTGGGGAGCATATCATTTAATTCATATTTGGCGGAGGGAGGAGGCGGGGGGAGGAGGGAGGAGTAGGAGGGATTAGGAGGAGGGAGTAGGAGGAGGAGGAGAAGGGAGGAAGAAGGAGGGAGGAGGAGCGATGAGGCGGAGGGAGAAGGAGGAGAAGGGAGAAGGATGAGGAGGGAGGAGGAGGGTGGAGGGGAGGAGGAGCGATGAGGAGGAAGAGGGAGGAGAATGCAGGAGGAGGAGGTATAGGGTAGAGGATGAGGGAGGAAGAGAAGGAGGAGGGATGTGGAGGGAGGAGAGAGGAGGAGGAAGGAAGAGGAGTGATTAGGAGGAGGAGGAGGGAGGAAGAGAGAGGAGGAGGAGGGAGGAATAGGAGGGAGGTGGAGGGATTAGGAGGATGGAGGAGGAAGAGGAAGGAGAAGGAGGGAGGAGAAGAATGCAGGGGGAGGAGGGGGAGGGAGGAGGAGTAGAGAGGAGGCTGAGGGAGGAGGAGAGAGAGGGAGAAGGGAGGATGAGGAGGGAGGGAGGAGAAGATGAGGGGGAGGAGGAGGAGGAAGGAAGAGGAGTGATTAGGGGGAGGGCAAGGAGGTAGGAGGAGGAAGGAGGAGGAAGAGGGAGGAGGAGTAGAAAGAGGGAGGAGGAGGATGGAGGAGGGAGAGGGAGGTGGGGGAGGGAAAGAGGAGGAGGGGAGAGGAGGAGGAGGAGGATTATAACGCATATATATGCCTGTAGATAACTGCAGTGAAAAGGTGGGTCTGTCTATCTATCTGACCCGGCGTGGCTTTGCCCAGCTCCTGGCAGTGAGGGTCTCATTAAATTCATACAACAACAAAAAAAGTTACTTAAAAGAATGTCCTTCCACACATTATCCATTATTTTTAATCACCGACATGACTGTAGGTAACTCTTTAAGCATAAAAAGATGAGTTACAATGTTATGCATTGTGCATTATTTTTATGAAAACTTTGAAAATGCCTTAAAGATTATATCATTATTTATTACAACTCATATGCCGGTATATAACTATAGAAAAAGAGTTTATAAATCTTTGAAAACGATGCAACAATATGACTATAAGCTATACAGAAAAGTTATTAAAAGTTATGCCCCTTGAAATAACTTTTATAGAGTTAAGTCCCTTCGCAATATAGAAATTATAATAAAAAATGAAATATTAAATAATATTAAGTAAGCAGCCGATTTCACACTAAAATAATATCAGTTGGCAGCGTGTGAATGATAGGAAGATGTGTAGAAAATTTCATCTCAATCGGATGGACCGTTCGCGAACGCATAAAGGACATACATACATACGGAGATTGCCTTTTATATATAAGACTAGCTGACCCGGCCCGGCTTCGCCCAGTCCTTGGTGGGGAGCATCTCATTTAATTCATATAAGTAGTCATATAAGCTCACGTTCCCGTTACCGACTGTCTGTCTGTCTGTCTGTCCCGGCATCGCCCAGTCCTTGGTGGGGAGCATCTCATTTAATTCATATAAGTAGTCATATAAGTTCCCGTTCCCGTTACCGACTATCTGTCTGTCTGTCTGTCTGTCTGTCTGTCTGTCCGTCCGTCCCTCTCTGTCTGTCTGTCTGCCTGTCTGTCTAATCATTTATTGGTTGCAGTTAGAACAACCTTAGATAAACGAAGACCAACTTACAAAAAGCATTAGAAAGAGCACTTGAAAGATCTTTACATCTTCCCCCAACAATTAACTTGGGTAAATGGAGCGGCGGCAGCAGCATCAGCAGAAGAAGGAAAAGGAGGAGTAGACAACTGCAGCGAAAAGGTGGGTCTGTCTATCTATCTGACCCGGCGTGACTTCGCCCAGCTCCTGGCGGGTAGCGTCTCATTAAATTCATACAATAAAAAAAAGTAACTTAAAAAAATGCCCTTCCACACACCATCCATTATTTTTAATGAAAACGCTTTCTAATCACCTGCATGACTACAGTAACTTCTTAAGCAAAAAAAGATGAGTTACAATGTTATGCATTGTGCATTATTTTTATGAAAACTTTGAAAATACCTTACAGATTGTATCATTATTTATTATAACTCATATGCCGGTACATAACTATGGACAAAGAGTTTATAAATCTTTGAAAACGATGCCACAATATGACTATAAGTTATACAGAAAAGTTATGCCCCTTGAAATAACTTTTATAGAGTTAGGTCCCCTGAGATATATGAAATTACAATGAAAAATGAAATAATACTGGGTAAGCAGGCGATTTCACACTAAAAAAATATTACAGTTGGCAGCTCTGGAATGAAAGAAAGGCGTGTAGAAAATTTCATCTCAATCGGATGGGCCGTTCGCGAGCGCATAAAGGACAGACGGACATACAGACAGACAGACAGACAGACAGACGGAGATCCTAATTTATATATAAGAAGACTAGCTGACCCGGCCCGGATTCGCCCAGACCCTGGTGGGGAGCATCTCATTTAATTCATATAAGTAGTCATATAAGTTCTCGTTCCCGTTACCGACAATCTGTCTGTCTGTCTGTCTGTCTGTATATCTGTCTGTCTATCTGTCTGACCCGGCCCGGCTTCGCCCAGACCCTGATGGGGAGCATCTCATTTAATTCATATAAGTAGTCATATAAGTTCCCGTTCCCGACTGTCTGTCTGTCTATCTATATCTATCTGTCTGTATGTCTGTCTGTCTGACCCGGCCCAGCCCATTTAAATCATATAAGTAGTCATATAAGATCCCGTTCCCGACTATCTGTCTGTCTGTCTGTCTTGGGTAAATGGAGGAGGGAGGAGGAAGAGGGAGGTGGAGGAGGGAGGAGGAAGAGGGAGGTGGAGGAGGGAGGAGGAGACAGGAGGAATAGGAGGGAGGAGGAGGGATTAGGAAGAGGAGGGAGGAGTAGGGTCGAGGAGGAGGGGGAGGAAGAGGGAGAAGGAGGGAGAGGGAGGAGGAGGAGAGAGTAGGTGGAGGGAGGAGGCGGAGGGAGCAGGAAGAGGGAGGAGAAGGAGGAGGAAGGAGTAGGAGAGAATGGGAGGAGGGAGGAGGCGGAGGGAGGAAGAGGGAGGAGGAGGAGGGGGGAGGAGGAGGAATGTGAAGGGAGGAGGAGGAGGAGGGATGAGGAGGAATGTGAAGGGAGGAGGAGGAATGTGAAGGGAGGAGGAGGAGGAAGAAGGAGGAGGGATGAGGGGGAGGGGAGGAAGGAGGAGGAGGAGGGAGGAAGAGATAGGCGGAGAGAGAGGGAGGAGGAGGAGTAGGGATGAATAGGAGGGAGGAGGAGGGATTAAGAGAAGGAGGGGGGAAAGGGGAGGAGGAGGGAGGAGGGAGGAGGAGGGTGAAGGTATAATAATAATAATAAGTCTTTATTTTCAAAGGGTTAAGAATTGGGCACGCAGGCCCGTCTGACATTCTGCCCTTCTTCTCTATTTCCTCTCATACATTCTTTCATTCAACATCACTTATGAAGCAACTTTTGACAACAAAAGAACATTAAAACGCATGAAAAATAATCAATAACAAATGACTCACTGAAGCAGTGTTTAACATGGGCATTATAAATACCTAAGGAGGGTGTAACGTGCCATACATAAGGGAATGTTTTTTGGCTAGTTGTCGTTTGAGATAAGTTACCATTATTGTCTTTTTTGTGTTGTTTGTTATGGGGGCATGTAGTCTGTACTAAGGTAGTGTTCAAACAGGTTGCAAATGTATGTATCATGATTGGTGGTGTCTTTGATTTCTTGTGGAAGATTGTTCCACAACTGAGCGGCAGAGTATGCTAAGCTTGTTTTATATAAGTCTATCCTAGGTTTAGGGACATGAAGTATATTTAGTCGTTCGCTATGTCTAGCGTTATATTTAAACAATGGCCAAAGGTAGCTTGGAGCATTTTGAAATAGGATTTTGTGAATTAGTTTGGTTTTATTAAAAAGCAGGCGCTTGTGGAGTGGCAGTAACCGGAGACGTTTATATAGGTTAGAATTGTCGGTAAGCTTTTCACCATTAATTAAACGCACTGCTCTTTTCTGGAGTGAATATAGGCGTTTTGTTATTGATTTGGAGCATCCATCCCAGACTGTGGAGCAGTAATCAATATGTGTTTGTATATGAGAAGTATAGAATATCTTTCTTGTGTTTTCGTCAAGGAAATTTTTAATTTTGGCAAGTTGGTATACTTTTTTGGCTATTTGTTTAACTAGAGCATGAACATGTGAGTTAAAAGTTAGATTTTGATCTATGATAACACCCAGTGTCTTGTGCTCGGTGACACTTTCTACAGGCGTGCTGCCAATGTGCAGCTGAAGAGTTCTCTGCGAGTTTAGAGTGTGAAGTCTTTGCCTGGTTGCTATTAACATAGACTTTGTTTTAGTAATGTTAATTTGCATGCGGTTTGCATGACTCCAGTTAACTACACTATTTATTTCCTGTTGCAAGGATAATTCTAGCACATTACGATCAACAGCGTTTGTATATACTGTGCAGTCATCAGCAAATAGATCGCAGGACGACGACAGATTTAATGGAAGATCATTTATATAAATGGCAAATAATAGAGGGCCAAGAATAGACCCCTGAGGTACTCCAATATTAATGGTAATGGCTTGAGATAAAACTTTATTGTGTGATACTACTTGCTTTCTGTCTAATAAGAATGATTTTATTAATGTCACTATATTAAAACTTACTTTCATTGTTTCTAGTTTTTTAATTAGAATAGTATGATCTATCATATCGAATGCTTTCCTAAAGTCTATAAACACCGCTCCACATAGAGTATTGTTGTTAATATTTTGATGCCAGTTTTCTATCATGTTTGTTAGTGCCGTATGGCAAGAATATTTTGGCCGAAATCCTGACTGACTGTCAACTATCAGTTTATGGCGAACTAAGTGATCTAGTGTTGTTTTGTGGATGTGCTTTTCTAGCGGTTTGGATAATGAGGATAATATGGAAATTGGTCTATAATTACTCATGAGACGATCGTCTAGAGGACCAGCTTTTAAATGAGGATACACTTTAGCGATTTTAAAGGCTGATGGGAAGTGACCTCTGATTAGACATTGATTATATATAAAAGTTAGTGTGACTCGCAGATCGCCGGTGCAGCATGGCGAAGGATCCGACTACTAATTCCATCTAGTCCTGATGAGTTATTGTTTTTTAGATTACGGAGATGAGTAAATACTTCAGTTGTCGTCATTAGCGGTATGTTGGAGGAAATGTGTCCATAGCATTTGTTCTCACAGAATGATGATAATAAAGATATGTCATGAGGCGCATCTGGTATTGCAGCCTTCAGTTGGTTTATGTCGGACTGAAAGTATCTACTGAATTGATCACATGTAACCTGGTTTGATGGTAATGATTGTGATGATTTGTGTTTGTTTGTCAAGGTATTAATTGCTTTCCATATATCTTTAGTGTTGGTTTTATCTATTACTATGTTCTTAAAATAGTTTTTCTTTTCCTTCCGAATAACATATTGAACTTTGTTTCTCAGACTACGGTACATAGTTAGATCTCTATTTTTGTGAGCCCTGTCGCGATCTCTCATAAGTTCAACTACCTCCTGTGTGATCCACGGGGGCTTTGTGTGATGTTTAACACGAACTTCCTTAAATGGAACATGTTTATCAAATATACTTAGAAAGGTCTTTAGCCAGTGGTCCAGAGCATCGTCTGGGTCAGGAAGCTGGTAAACATAATCTAGAGATGAGTTGACCAAATCTTGTAAGAAGACGTCTCGATTGAAATTTTTGTAATTTCTATATTTTATGCTTATATGTTTGTGTTTGGGAGTTTTGGTGCCCCTTTTCGACCACGTGCAACATACTGGATAGTGATCGCTCATTGCATTGATAGGTACACTACATTCTGTGATGTTATCAGCACACGTAGTATAAATATGATCTATAAGTGTTGCAGATGATTTAGTGATTCTAGTGGCTTGTTTGACTAACTGTTGGAAATTATATGACTCTATTATGTTTTCCCATGTTTTGTTTGATTTGTTAGCGTCTATGTTGAAGTCACCTAGCAATATTATTTCTCTAGCATTACTAAAGACTACATCCATCATAGTGGTGAATTTTTCATACCAGATATTTCCTGCACTGGGGTTTCGATAAAGATAGCCAACTACTAGCGGTATGCAATTTTGAAGTTTAACCTCTATCCATACACACTCAATCTCACAGGTTTCAAAGTCTAGCCTGCGGTGGGCGTTAAGCGAGTTGGAAATATAAACTGCAATACCCGTCTCTTGTTTCTGATAGGGATCTCTTCTAATGGTTTTAAAACCTCTGATAGCGATGTCATCATCTGAGATGTTGCCATTTAATCGACTTTCGCTAACGCCAAACATGTGAAAATTTTGATTAAGTATAAGTGATAGTTCGGGCAGCTTCCCTAATAGATGGCATATGTTTACATGCCCGATTCTGAGCCCATTATTCCTGAGCCAGTGTTCGTACTTATTAGACATTTCAACAATGCGTAATCACAAGTTTAAAAGCAAAACACACACACACAAAGTGAATACAACTTACGTCCCTTATTACAAAAACACACTCTAAAGTACAGAGAAACAGTAATATCTCTGTAAATATATAAAAATACGTACACAGATCCGTAAGGAAGAGCAGTGAAACACTCACCGTGAAAACACAATTAGAATTATTATAAAAGCTATACAGCTAAGTACTATCAATTAATATAAAGTCAAAACCAGTCAATGTTTGTAATAACTTATAACCTAATACGTTACTAGATCAAGTTATAACCAAATATGCAGATAAACGTTTAAGGAGAGGCTCTTTCTTGTACCGAGATCCGGTGTAGCTTTGTCCTAAGTTGCTAGTAAATACCAGGTTGTGTTGGTTGTTGGTATAGCGACATTATAAGTGCTTGACGAAGTGTAGCTGGGCTATACCGTGTGAGGTGCAACCATTCTGGATTACAATTAAATGGGTACTGATGATGTCTCATGGGTATGTAATGACTACCAACTAGAGCCTCTGGTTGGTGGCTAACAGGAGGTTGTGCTGGCACGTCGTTGTTGCTGAGAGTCGGATCCTTTCTGGGGAGAATAGGAATCATATCTTCGTAATTATTACCCTCCTGTGTGAAAGACGACGTATTTAACGGACTTGGTGTTGTGGTAGTGTCCCGTCTGGTGCCCAATGTAGATAAATGTATTTGATCCTTGTAAAGACTCTTTTTTGGTGCACCAGCCTGTGAAGTGAATGATGCTGTATTGTTGATGAATTGTATCTTGTTTTGAGAACAGAACTTCTGCAACATGTTGTTATTTATGTCAGCTAGACGGCGCTGGTGTCCATAACTCGGTGATATGATGGAGGAGAAGAAAATGGATGAGTTAGGAAAAGTGTGACGTAATCCGTTCAAGAGTGCCAGCAGTTGAGACCCTGTGATTTGTTGGTTGTTCATGGTGTCGGTGATGCCAATATGTACGCTTGCCCTTCTGACGCTATGATTTACAGCCAACCTGCTAATCTTGTCTGTTAGCCGGTCTACACCAGCCCCAGGCAGTGGGATTATTGAAACAATGTCTTTGTCTGATGTGGCCATCCTGTCGCTGTATAAACCTGTCATTAAGGAATCGCCTAGTATAATATGTGTACAGTCAGGTCGTGCTGTCTGTACATGTTGGTTGTCAGAACGTCTCGACCGTTGTTTCATCCATTTCCGATTATCAGCAGTCTTTATGTCTCCATGTGGTTCTCCCGATGTATCTTGTTGGCTTGTCTTGCCCGTTTGCAGCATGTTAAAGCACTGTAATTTTTCTGGTGACTTTTCTTGAAGTACTTCAAACCTATTGCTTATTTTGACGTCAATGGGGTAGACTGCTTGTTGTTGTTTATCTTCGTCTGCACATTGAGGTGTTTGTTGTTTTTTATCTTCCTCTGCGCGTTGAGTTGTTTTCATAGTGATTATCTGTTCTGGGTGGGATTGAGCTTCCCCAAGATTTCCCAAGGATGAAGCGGTTGCTTGAGAATTACATGCTTCATCGGTAAGGTTTGTAGAGGACGCATTCTGTAAGATTTGAACTGTATTTCTCAGCAGCAAATTTTCGTCTCGCAGGAGTGCGACTTCTGTCTTGAGAGCATTGTAATCACTGCTTATCTTGTTGTTTGCTTCAATGTTGGTTGAAACAGTGACAATGAGCGCCTTTAGTGATTGTTCTAGTTCCTCAATGCGCTGTTTACAGTCGCACGAATGTCCATTGATAGTTAAGATGCTATTGTTATCTGAGGCAGGTACTTCTTCAACAATGTCAACATTGGGTTCTATGTTGTTTTGGATACGCTCCATTGGGTATTCAATAGCCAAGAGCGCTGGTGGGTTGGCAGGCCTCGTGTTGCTGTTGTCATGTACACTCATCGTATGAGTAGATTCAGTGAATGTTTGTGTCGAGTTTTCAAGTTCAACAAAATCTACTTTTAGCCAGGAATTAATGTTTTCATTACTGCCCTGTGTCATGAGTTTATTTTTACTGCGGTACAAATGTATCGTGATCACTGGCGTCGTAATCAGATCCTCAACATGGGCCCCGTGCTTATCTTGCCTGTGTTCAATTAGTTCAAGCCTGTAGTAGTTGAGTAGGCAAGTTCGGAATGCCTCATAATAGAGTGTGTTGTTGAAGGAAATAGTAACACACTGTCCTGAGTTGGTGTGTTTGACGACTAGGCCGTTGGGATTTATGCACTTGGATAGCTTATTCTTCACGGCCCTCTCTTTGTTTAGTGTGTAAGTTTTATTGACAGCCGATCGTAAACCTGAGCGAGTCCTTTCACCATTCACTTCCAATACGGAGCACTCTCCTTCCCCTGACATTATTGCATAATATTACGACTAACTAAACTTGAAGAACGCAGCAATCGCATTGTTATCTAGCCACGCCGCGGGCAATTTGAGGTCCCGTGGTTGTATCTGACACGCCTCGTGCACTTGATTGGTTGAAATTTAATAGTGTTCAACTATCACTCAAAATGAATATTAGATATAACCCACATTTTTGCGATAATAAACACTTGTATTAATCTAAAAACTATTTCACCACATCCTCAGAATCACAACGAGCACATTGATATAAAAATCCATGATAGGTGATTCAGCTTGCAGTAATAATAATCCGAGAAGTAAGAGATACAAAAACACGTCTTCACTCTCCGGAGAGCCCTGAAATACGTGGAGGAGGAGGAGGGAGGAGGGTGAAGGAGGAGGAGGAGGGGGGGAGGGAGGAGGAGAACGCAGGTGGGGGAGGAGGAGGAAGAGGTAGAAGGGGGAGGGAGAAGGAGGAGGAGGAATGATGAAGAGGGAGGAGGAGGAAGAGGGATGTGGAGGAAGGAGGAGGAGGTAGGAGGAGGGAGGAGGTAGAGGGAGGAGGGAGGAGGAGAAGGGAGGAGGAGAGGGAGGAGGGGGGAGAAAGAGGAGGTAGAGGGAGGAGGATGGAGGAGGAGGGGAGAGGAAGAGGGAGAAGGAGGAGGGGGAAGAGGAGGAGGGAGGAGGAGGGGAGGAGGTAGAGGCAGGAGGAGAAGAGAGGAGGAGGGAGTTCGCCATTCCGAATTCATACTCGTCTAGGTTCTGTGATTTCGGTCCTTCCATTGATTGTTCTTCCCTTCTACACGACTGTAGATAACTTCCTTACACATAAAAAGATGAATTGTTATTGATATTGCCGTGGCATGGAGGCATATATATCAGCAGCAGAGTTGAACGCCTACGCCAGCCGGCACGGCACTTGATGATGATGATGATTGCCGTGTGACGATTCTGTGTAGTCACGTCATTTTCTTCCCTTTCCCTAGCGTTTTGGTTCGGGGATTCTTTCATCATCATCATCATATATTTACGTACGTATTTTGGGAATGGGAGGAGGTAGGAGGAGGAAGAAGAAAAAAAAATACGACAGTTGGCAGCGCTGGAATGAAAGGAAGGCGTGTAGAAAATTTCATCTCAATCGGATGGGCCGTTCGCGAACGTATAAAGGACATACATACATACAGACAGACAGACGGAGATCCTAATTTATATATAAGACTAGCTGACCCTGCCCGGCTTCGCCCAGACTTTGGTGTGGAGCATCTCATTTAATTCATATAAGTAGTCATATAAGTTCCCGTTCCCGACTTTCTATCTGTCTGTCTATCTGTCTGCCTGACCCTGCCCGGCTTCACCCAGTCCCTGGTGGGAAGCATCTCATTTAATTCATATAAGTAGTCATATAAGTTCCCGTTCCCGTTACCGACTGTCTGTCTGTCTGTCTGTCTGTCTGACCCGGACCGGCATCGCTCAGCTCCTGGTGTGAAGCATCTCATTTAATTTATATAAGTAGTCATATAAGTTCCTGTTCCCGACTGTCTATCTGTCTGTCTATCTGTCTGCCTGACCCTGTCCGGCTTCATTAAATTCATACAACAAAAAAAGTAACTTAAAAGAACGTTCTTTCACACACCATCCATTATTTTTAATGAAAACTCTTTCTAATCACCTGCATGACTACAGTAACTTCTTAAGTAAAAAAAGATGAGTTACAATGTTATGCATTGTGCATCATTTTTATGAAAACTTTGAAAATGCCTTACAGATTGTATCATTATTTATTATAACTCATATGCCGGTACATAACTATGGACAAAGAGTTTATAAATCTTTGAAAACGATGCCACAATATGACTATAAGTTATACAGAAAAGTTATGCCCCTTGAAATAACTTTTACAGAGTTAGGTCCCCTGAGATATATGAAATTATGATGAAAAATGAAAAATGAAATAATACTGAGTAAGCAGGCGATTTCACACTAACAAAATATCACAGTTGGCAGCTCTGGAATGAAAGGAAGGCGTGTAGAAAATTTCATCTCAATCGGATGGGCCGTTCGCGAACGTATAAAGGACATACAGACAGAAATACATACATTTGGACGGAGATCCTTTTTTATATATAAGATTACTTTCAGGATGTAATAACGTTAGCCTTAAGTTATTTAGTTAATAGTAATATTTATAGGAGCATTACTTTCAGGATGTAATAGTGTTAACCTTGAGTTATTTAGTCAATAGTAATATTTATAGGAGCATTACTTTCAGGATGTAATAGTGTTAGCCTTAAGTTATTTAGTTAATAGTAATATTTATAAGGGTTTTACTTTCAGGACGTAATAGTGTTCACCTTGAGTTATGAAGTTAATAGTAATATTTATAAGGGCATTATTTTCAGGATGTAAAAGCGTTAGCCTCTAGTTATTTAGTTAATAGTAATATTTATAAGGGCATTACTTTCAGAATGTGACTGTTGCAGCCCTAAGTGATTTCATTAGCCGGCACAAGTTTGACCTCATTGTTGATGTCGAAGGTGGAGGAAAGTTTATTGTGTGAGTATCACATTTCTGTTACTCCCTCTACATCTCCTTTATGTTACTTGGGAATAATGCTTACCTATACAGTTAAACAAAAGTTAGATGCATGTCCCTTACAGGACGTAACAGTCAATATCAGTATTGTTTGGCTGTTTATGATTCCTAGGCAAGTGTACATTCAGTAGTATGCCATTGCGGGCCAGCGGGCCGAACAATTCAAGAAGCTATTGGTGGCCACTCTCATGACCACGAGCAGCATGACGATGGTGGTGATGGCAGTAACATGGGCTTTCATATGGCTGGAGTCACAGAATTATATCAACGTTGGTGTACAAAGTAATTCAATGAGAATGATCTGAAAAGTCAAGTGGGTTCTGTACACAGACAGTGGATTGAATTGCTGTCACGGTCTGCTGTTTGTAGAGTCACCTTCATCTTTCCATAGTACAAAGCCTGGGCTGAATTTAGAGACCATGTGTTTCCCAGCAGCATGATCCTTCTCTCGACCTGCCTAGTTTACTCCAGAGGAAAGGTAACACCAATATATCTGGAACAAGACGAGCTGAAAAAACTGCCGGATCAGCAAAGCAATGCTCTTACTGTCTGTTGGAGCTTCCATCCTAGACAAGTTGCTGACCAAGGCTTAGGGCCTGGTCTGCCCTGCTATGACATTTAGTCTTTAGGTTACAGTTCCTTGAACTAGGGTAAGGCTTGTACCCTCTCTGTTGTGCTCCTGCACCCGAAGCCGCTGACACAATGTAAGGTGTCTGAATTTGTTGAGCGGCGCCCAACTTTCTGCTCTAACAGAAAGCAGGTAGTACCATCTACTGTCACACGGTAGCTCAGTCATATCTGACTAAGACCTGACTCAATGCTGCATTACTTCTTATTATTTGATATTGTAATGTTCTCACATTGCTCCTTTCTGATTTAGAATACCTCGAAGTGTGGCAGCAAGCAGCAGAACAAGTGATGCCTCTGAACAAACAGATGATGAAGATATCCTGCAGGATCTCTCGGCTTCATTTGCCAGTGCCATGAGCGACATGTATATCAAAGATGCTTGCCGTGGTTCTTCATTCTCGGGAGTGATTCATGGTGTGCAGATGGGAAGTGATGCGCTAGAAGTTGCTGATGCTTGGTACTATCACTACAATACATTGATGGTAGGAGACTTAAACATTCTTGCATTTATTGCTATAAAAAATGTATTTGTCGAACCATGGGTGTAACAAATTCCCCACATTCGAACAATACTTGTGATTATGTGTTTTAATGGTTTCAGCTAAAATATTATTCACTTATTCACTTCATATGATTTCTGCAGCATGCACTCAAAGAGATGCAGCGAAATATCCATCCATCCATCATGTGCCATGCCGGTAAGCGTGGGCGGTCATGTTTTGCCATCTCACTTGATCACCAGAGTCGTGGATCACCTCTGTGTTTCTGTCTCGACCTTGCCACGAGGCCAAGCCATCCAGGTATTTGCTTCTAGGTCTTCCTCTTGGTCTGTTCCCTTCGATCTTACCAGTTGTCACCAAGTTCTCCAATTCATTTCTTCTCATAACATGCCCAAAATATTTTGACTGTCTGCGTCTAATATCTCTAATCAGTTTACGATCTTCATTTGTTTCCTGAAGGACCTGTTCATTGGTCTTTCTGGCTATCCATGGTATTCTTTGCATTTTCCTCAGAAACC
Source organism: Cepaea hortensis (assembly GCA_963921405.1). NCBI lineage: Eukaryota > Metazoa > Mollusca > Gastropoda > Stylommatophora > Helicidae > Cepaea > Cepaea hortensis. The sequence goes on from OY992876.1 coordinate 419,768,417, forward strand.
ACATTTCTACAGCCATCAGATGTTTTTCAGCTTGACTGTTCATTGTCCAAGCTTCACATCCATATAAAAGTACAGGTTCTATGTAGCATCTCAACACGCTTTTTCTCGTTTCAATTGACATCTTTATATTGGTCAGTATGTTTTTCATCTTGCTAAAGGCTACCTTAGACATGTCGATTCTTGTTCTAATCTCTTCAAGGCATCTCCCATCAGATGTTATTACTGTTCCGAGATAATTGTACCTATTCACTTGTTGAAGAATATTCCCATTTACTTGTATATTAAATTGTGGTATTTCGTTCTTCCTAGTAACGACCATAATCTGTGTCTTTTTACAATTTAATTCTAACCCTCGTTCAATGTGTGTAACAACTGCATCTACTAAATGTTGCAGGTCCAGTTCATTGTCTGCAATCAAGACTGTATCGTCTGCATATCTAATGTTATTGATGCATCGTCCCCCAATGTTGATTCCTTCCATATCTTCAATATTTCTGAAAATATTTTCACTGTACAGGGAAAACAGATCTGGAGACATTACACATCTCTGTCTCACACCTCTCTTTATAGGCTGATATTGGCCTACTTCATTGTCAACTCTTATGGCAGCTTGTTGTTTCCAATATTGATTTTTACAAGTCTAAGGTCTTTTCCATCAGTTTGTAGATCTTCAAGCATCCTTATAATGTCGACATGTCTCACTTTATCGAAAGCCTTTGTGTAGTCAATAAAGCAAAGGTGTAGATGTTTGTTTACTTCTATAGATCGTTCAATTACGGTTCTCAGTAAATATACAGCATTTACTGTACTCTTTCCTTCTACAAATCCACATTGTTCTCCTATTTGAGGTTGTATTTTCCTCCTAATTCTTTGCATGATAATTCTTATCAAAATCTTCGTGATGTGACTCATTATACTAATTGTTCGATGTTGATCACATTCCAAGGCTCCTGATTTCTTTGGGATTGCAATAAATACAGAATTACATAATTCATGAGGTATATTTCCAGTATCATATATTGTATTAAGCAGACTGGTAACTTTATCTATTCCATATTCTTCTAAAGCATTAATCATTTCTGTTGTGACGCTGTCTGAACCGTGGGGTCTTGCCAGATTTCATATGGTTAAGAGCATTCTGAACCTCCATCTTCAAAATGGCTGGTCCTTCATTATTATTTTGAACATCGTAGTGTTCGTCTCTGTTGTCGTCATAAAGGTTTTTCACGTAATCTGACCATACATGTAAGATCTGATCTTTTTCTATTATGACTCTTCCATCTTTTGTCTTTAGGCAGCCTGCTGATGTACGTGTTCTTTGATTAGTGAGCTCCTGGATTCTTTTGTGCATTAATTTCGCATTTTTACTGTTGTATTGTTTTTCAATTTCTTCGCAGTTTTTCTCAAGCCATGTTTCTTTTGCCTCCCTACATAAGGTTCTGACTTTTCTGTGAATTTCTTCATATTTGGCAGGATTATTTTTGTTCCGTCTTCTTGTTTCCTTTAGTTGTAAAATTTCTTCAGTCGTCCATGTCTACGGCCCACTTTCTTTAATTTTGGAATAGTTTTTTCTGCTGCACAACTGATTGAATTCTTCAGCATTTCCCATTGATCATCTACATCTTGAAATAGGATCTCTAGATCAGACAATAAATCGAATTTGTTCTTTACTTCTATGTTAAAATTATCTTGTATTTCTTTGTCAGTTTTCAATTTGCACAAGTAATATTTAGGGTTTCCTGCTATATACTTGACTTTCTTTAACTTTACCCTCAATGTGCCTGTAATTAATCTGTGATCACTGTAACAGTCTGCATTTGGAACTGTTTTTATGACTGTTAACGCATTTCGAAACCTTCTGTTAATCAGGATGTAATTATCTGGTTTTTAATCCTGCTGTCTGGACTCCTCCATGTCCATAATCTTCTAGGATTCTGTTTAAACCAGGTGTTTCCTACAACCATTTCTTGTTCTTTTGCCCATTCTACAAGTCTGTATCCTCTTTCATTTCTTTCTCCAAAACCATGGTTGCCTACACTGCATCCATCACCTTGCTTTCCTATTTTTGCGTTGAAATCACCCATTATGATATTTATTTCTGATGTTTTGCAGTTCTTCAAAGCAGACTCCATGTCATTATAAAATTCCTCTATACTTTCTTCACTGCATTCACTTGTTGGAGCATATACTTGAATGATATTTATTTTAAAAGGTCTTCTGTTTAATTTTACTAATAGAACTCTGTCTGACACAGCTCGATATCCTTTGACAGAATTTGATGTTTGTTTATCTAATATAATGGCTACACCTCTTTGGTGTTCTTCTCCCCCAGAGTAAATAATCTTATAATCATCTCCTGTCCTTATCCCTGCCCCTTTTCCATCTCGTTTCCGATATTCCTAATATGTTAATCTTCTCTCTCTCCATTTCTTGATTGATGTTTTCTAATTTTCCATCTGCATTCATTGTTCTAACATTCCAAGTTCCTACTTTCAATGTTATTAATCTTTTGCACCTAGTAGCCTGTTGACGGTCTGGAGTCACCTGGTGCGCATGACTATCCCTACCGGGCGAGGCTGCTCATATGGAGCACCCATTTACGCCGTTTCTGATTATCGATGAGTCCACACAACGGGATTTTCTTGGCATTTATAAAGAAGGTAGTTTGCCATTGCTTTCCTTCCTAGCAGTGACCATACTGGTCAGTGACCGTAGCCATTGTCTCCTCAAAAAGAGATCCTCTGCCTACCGTCGTGAAGGTGAAGACCATAACCTACACCTATCTGTCGGCTGCTCTCTATCTTCATCCACCACCTGCACCCATGGCTTCACGTAACGCTGATCGGGGGGCTAAATGGGTACTCCACCTTGCCCAAGGGTGTCCCGTAGGCTAGCGGAGGGAAGCAGGCGCCTTACTTCTCCTTTGATAGGGGATACCCCTACCCCGCTACCCAAGCGAAATATGCCAGGCCATAAATCGGGCATCATATAATTCATGGCTTCTGTGTTTTAATATTGCTTTTAAGTTAATAATTTATTGTAAAAAGTTAGTTATCAAAAGCAGTGAATGTGATAGTATTTAGTTATATTACTATATCCTTTACAAGTCATCACAGTCAACCTCTGCATGTTTTGGCTGTTTGTGATTTCATGGCAAGTTTACGTTCAGTAGTTTGCCATCGCTTTCTGAACGACCGGCACCCATACCATTTTATAAAAAACCCAACGTAAGATGGTCTACTGCCATGTCACCCGCAGCTGTGTTTGGAACGTGGTATGTGGGATTACGAACTGCGTCTGTAACTCCTCCACCAAGGAGCAGCTAATTCATTGTAATCTAAATATAATTTAAGTTTAATCAAAGTTTCCTGCCAAATGGTGTAGGTGATCATGCCTCTCCGCAAATCTCGGTCCACGTTGTTCTGGATCAATTCCACTGCTGACATTCCCTGAAGTCACTGTCTTAGACCATCAAGCATCATGTTTCTCAGACTGATTTTTCTACCACTGATCTTTCCAGCTGTCACCATGGTTTTAAACACCTCTGTTCTCATGAGTTGAGTTGAGTTTTTCTGTCTGTATGGCAGTGAATGTGAATGGAATGTGAATTGACACATTAGGAAGAGCTTTGAGGCAGCTGATATGTGGTTTCTGAGATGAGTTGAGTTGAGTTTTTCTGTCTGTATGGCAGTGAATGTGAATGGAATGTGAATTGACACATTAGGAAGAGCTTTGAGGCAGCTGACATGTGGTTTCTGAGATGAGTTGAGTTGAGTTTTTCTGTCTGTATGGAACTGAATCTGAATGTCTCGAAAAAGTTGAAAGTCGACAGGGTCGACTTCGTTGCACTAGGTTTTTATCTCATATGGCTCAGTCTCTTTACGCAGTGCAGAAAGTGCAGCATAAAGCACAAACTCAGTAGCTCCAGCGACGAACCCCAGGAGTCTCCAAAAAAATTCATTTGTGAACCAAAGGACGCGGCCTGGAATTGAACCCACAACCTTCGGAGCCTGAGTAAGACAGCTTGACCACTTCACCATGGAGAATCCCGAATGTGAAGTGACACATTAGGAAGAGCTTGGAGGCAGCTGACATGTGGTTTCTGAGACGAGTTGAGTTGAGTTTTTCTGTCTGTATGGCAGTGGCAAACTACTAAATGTAAACTTGCCTAGAAATCACAAACAGCCCAAAATGCTGGGGTTGACTGCAATGTCCTGTAAAAGTTATGCAACTAACTAGCTCGCTTTGTGCAAAAGCATAGTCCAGACACATGCTACTACTTCTAGTGCACTGGACTGATGTTTGCGTGTGGATTATCTTTCCCTATTACCAGCGTCCCTCACTTCAGAGCTACTGGTAATTTACGTCCCCAAGTCAAGGACGAGAAGTTCACATTTTAGTCCAACTGACCGGTGTAGGGGTTGAACCCGCTACCGGAAGTTTACGAATGAGTGTTCTTATCTGTTTGGCCTCGCTGACCTCCACGCTGCTAATATTCTGCAGATGAGTACATACATGACTTGCTGCAGGTACCCTCCTGCCTCAGAGTTGCCTCACATCTGGATGTCGTCTGTGCGCCCTCTCCTTAATATATTATCCAGATCTCGGCAAGGTTTGTATGCGTTTTGTCGCAAACACATTAACAAATATTTATTCATACAAACACCCTCTGTCTCTGTCTGTCTGTCTGTCTGTCTGTCTGCCTGCCTACCTGCCTGCCTGCCTGCATGCCTGTCTATCTGTCTCTCGCTCTCCTCTCTCAAAAATCCTCATTCATATATAAAGCAAAGCACGCACAAGCACTCCTTCCCACACACACATAATAGACACATATATACCTTCACATACACAAATACACAGCCATACATCCACACAATCACATACACACATACACTTCCATTCACACACATAAACATACCCACTCATGTATTTACAATAATACAAATACTAAAATGTTCACTCCTTCCTATTCTCTGCCTGCCTGTCTGTCTGTCTGCCTGCCTGCCTGTCTGTCTGTCTGTCTGTCTGTCTGTCTGTCTGTCTGTCTGTCTGTCTTTCTATGCCCTTCTCTCTCTCTGCCTCTGTCTCTGCCTTTCACTATGCCTCTCTCTCTCTCTCTGCCCCTCTCTCTATGTGCCTCTCTCTGCCTTTCTCTCTTTTCCTCCCTCTCTGCCTCTCTCTCTGCCTTTCTGTCTGCCTCTAGAAAGAACAAAGAAAATGATGGATAGACAACCTCATGGATAAACTAAACAAAAGAAACGACGAGGACATAGACCCAGAAGAAGACAAATAGAATGATGGATAGACAACCACATTGATACACTAAAAAAAAGAAAAGAAGAGGACACAAACCCAGAAGAAGAGCAAAATAAAATTATGGATATACGATCTCATGGATACACTAAACAAAATAAAAGATGAGGACACACACCCAGAAGAAGACAAAGAAAATGATGGATAGACAACTTCATGGATACACTAAACAAAAGAAAAGAAGATGAAGAAAAGTAAGAGAGATGTCTTGATCCAGAGTAATTAAGGCCACATGGCTGGTGCAGCTGCCACAAACTGTGTGGGTTAAGGTTTCCTTTGTGCCCCGACAGAAAACAACCGTCACCTTACCTAGGATTCGAAACTAGGTCTCTCAAATGAGAGCCTAGTGTTCTAGCCACTCAGCCAGGCTCTGCTACTTCATCTCAAAGTGTGATGTTAATTATTTATAGCAATATCCCCTCTTTATCAATGTTCAGCCATAATGTATTCGCTTTGAAATTCTGAAACAGGCATTCAGGGGCAGGTAAGAAATGAGACCGGGGCTATCATACAGAGTTACTCCTTCCAGATTGACAATAAACCCAAGCAGGAAATGACATCGTCCTTCTTTGTACTGACCACACCAGGGCAGCATATAGTGACCATAGAAGCTCCAGGTGAGTTTAAAGGGAAAAGTCCTCTAGTTAAGTCTTATTATGTTACACTACAGCTTTTAAGGTCAGCATGGTGAATTGACAAGAGTGCTCATTCTTAAACATCAGGTGCGCTGATACTGAAGTAGAATATGAATACAATTTGGTGGCACTGCAGTAAAGCTGTGGAAATGTAAACAGTATAAATAACACAAAGTAATGCAGCTTTACAGAACAGTATTAAGACACATACAGGACGTTGCAGTGACTAGCCTTCAGATTTGGTGTGCGGAGGTAATCATTCTTTTGCTGATGGAGAAGGTATCAGGGTGGTTTTATGTATGTTCAGCAGCAAAGTTTCTGATGCTGAAGTAGCGTGTTCAACCCCTACAGCGGTCAGTTGAGCTAAAATGTTGACTTCTCGAACTTGCTTTAGAGACATAAATTACAAGTACCTCTGTCAGATTACGTTCACCTGATGGTGAGGGACACTGGTAATAGGGAAAGCTAATCCACACGCAAAAATATTGGTCCAGTGTACTAGTAGTAGTGTATGGACTACGCTTGAGTTCAGAAAGTGAACGAAAAAAAATAATAAAGTTTTTACTACAATGTTACAACATATAATTAATTGGGTTGAGCATAGTCATTTTTGGCAGGTGGAAATTGAAAAGAGCAGATCTAATAGGCCACCTTCCAGGTACATCGTCATCATGTTCCTTGACAAGCAGCATCATCGTTCATGTACCTCCGTAGATCTCAGTTCCTGTCATTGTGGAGCACTTATGGGGATCAATGGGTGCAATGAAAGTGACCCCCTAAACAAAATCAATTCAGGCATGAAAACTAAATTTAAAAAAAAACAAGAACAAGCACAAAAATTGGTGCCTGAAAAGTTGTGCCTAGCCTGGTCTGTTCTATCATCATCATCATGTGCCATGCTGATAAACGTGGGCGGTCATATTTTGCCATCTCACTCGATCACCATAGTCGTGGATCAGCTCCGTGTTCTTGTCTCGACCATGCCACATGGCCAAGCCATCCAGGTATTTACTTCTCTGTCTTCTCCTTGATCTTGCCAGTTGTCACCAAGTTCTCCAATTTATTTCTTCTCATAACATGACCAAACGATTTTGACTGTCTATGTCTACTTTCTCTAATCAGTTTATGATTTTCATTTGTTTCTTGTAGGACTTGCTCATTAGTTTTTTTCTGTCCGTCCATGGTATTCTTTGCATTTTCCTCAGAAACAAAAACACATTTCCACAGATGTTTTTCAGCCTGTTTGCTCATTGTCCATGCTTCACATCCATACAAAAGCACATGTTCTATGTAGCACCTCGACACTGGATTATATTGGATTATAGGTTGATATGATTTGTTATGAAAGAACGTGGATCAAGTCTGCCCAAACGAGGACTTTCAACTGAGTAAATCAGAATTAATTCTCCTTGTTCTTCATTTACTTCTTGTTCTTCTTGTTCTTTTTGTTCTTCTTCTTGTTCTTTTTCTTCTTCCTCTTCCTCGTCTTCTTCTTCCTCCTCTTCCTCATCCTCGTTGTTCTACTTTTCATCTTCTGCTGCTGCTGCTTCCTCATTTTCTTCCTTTTCTCCTCCTTCTTCCTTCCTTCCCCCTTCTTCCTTTCAACTCCCAATAAGACCCTCAGCTGACACATGCTAAGCTCTTTGTAGACTTGTTGGATTTTGTAGATGAAATTGTCCACAGGATGAGGCATCAATAATTAGAACAAAATCATTTGCATTTATAATCAGTCAGTCAGTTTGATCTCTATTCGGGTATGATCCTTGCACTCTGGACAAGTCCACAGATGCTCAGATCCTTTCTTACCCCCCCCCCCCCCCCCCCCAACATATACACCAGTGTCCGGCGGCTAATAGTGCCAGTTCTGTGTTGGTTGACGAGACCCCTCGTTCTCCCGATGTGCCTCTCGTGTCTGGCCATGCCAATTCTAATTTCGAAGTCTCTCATTCTGGACAATGATATGGATTCACTGAAATTCCTCCGCTCTCGGTATCTCTTTAAGGATGTTAATAACATCGGCACGATCCATAAGCTGGCGATCAGCAGCGGATGCAGAGCCAACAAGTTTATCAGCTATTTCCTTTCCCTCGAGTCCCGCATGTCCTGGAATGACGATGAAGGTGACTCTTTGTACAACAGATCTCCACATTGATTCAGTCCACTGTCTACATACAGAACTTGCCAATATGACCAGGAAAGAGCAGATTATCATGTGTGACGGGAGCTTGTCAGTCAACACGGGACTGGTAGTTAGTCACAGTACATTGATGCATTTAATAGAGAGGAGACGGAGCACCTGTAGAAGTGCCTGGAGTGTAGTAATTATAATCTTCACTTAACTTCCTGTTTCAAGTGAGGATGTTACTTGGTGAAGTAAAGACTATTTTAGGGATTGAGTATAAATAAAGACTTTTTATAAGCGTGGATGGTACTACCTGCTTTCTATTAGCGCTGAATGTTGGGTGGTGCTCAGCAAACCTCACACCCCACATTGTGCCAACGACTTCGGGCTGTGGCATGGACTTTTAGGCCACATTTAGCTCGTTGTCTTCCTACTGGCACGTCAACCCCATGATTGTTACTTTGTTATGGCGCTACTTCTGTGCTCCGTATTTGGTGGTTGGAGATCTCTGCACCATATTTTATTGTCTTCTTAAAACTTTGCTACTAAATCTTGATTGCTTATCCATGTTTGCTACCAACTCACTCTCTTCAGCTCTGACACTAAAATCACAAGTTTAACTGAAGAACATAACAGAAGTCCACACTCTAATTCACAGCTTCATGTTTACGACAATTTATTCTTGCATCTAATCGCACATTTATTCTCAACTAAAATATGAACAGATGCTATCACTCAAATACTAAAATACATTAGGAAGTTACTGAAGATTAAATGGCAAGACAAGATCCCAGACACTGAAGTCCTAGAAAGAGCGTCCATGCCCAGTATCCACACTCTACTAATGAAGAATCAGATTCGCTGGGCTGGTCACTTGACTCGGATGCCAGATCACAGGCTCCCTAAACAAATTTTTTACGGCGAGTTACATTGTGGTAAACGCTCCCAAGGCGGCCAGAGGAAACGCTTAAAAGACACTCTGAAAATCTCACTGAATGCTTTTGGAATTAATCATGACACCTGGGAGACTGCAGCCAGAGACCGAAATTCGTGGCGTACATCATTACGCAAGGGTGCAGTCACTTGTGAGGCAACCAGGACTGCAAGAGCTGTGAAGAAAAGACAGAACAGAAAAACCACTGCAGAAAATCATCCTCCAGACACGTCAAGCATTCTTTGTCCATATTGTCAAAGAACATTTCGAGCCAAAATAGGCCTTATCAGCCATCTTAGAACTCATGGTTCCATACTTTCAACCCCACTGGATGAAATGAATGGTCATCAGCATTCTTGATGGACAAACAACAACAACAAAACAACTAAAATACATTATATAACTGGCACTAGGCTTGTGCCATTTCAGCACTCGTTTTCGACACGTCTGACCTGGACCTTGTCGCAACTCGTAATCCACAATTCATCACAGAATTGTCTTCTCCTGAAACTCATTGCAAAACCTTCTCCACGCACCAACAAACACTCATGCAGGTGTATTTCATTCACACCTTACCCACTCCTTGACAGGCAGAAGAGCGTAATTGGGAAGGTATAAGCCTTATCCTAGTGCAAGGAAATGCAACCTAAAGACTAAATGTCATAGCAGGGCAGACCAGACCCTTGTCTTATTCCAGATGTATTGTTGTTGTCACAAGGTGGTTATGATTGACATAGAGAAGTGGCTATAGTTGTCTAGAGGATGTCAGTGTGAATGTTGTGTTGGACGGCTGATCAACCATGATGAATCAATATCAAACACCAGGCTGCGCACATACTACTTTAATTGTAACTCAACACGATGATATAAGATATTTTCCTGGAACAGTCAATAGTGAAATATATATCTAGATTATAACTTCTCAGGTCCAGCACACTCAGATTATAAGATAACACAGTAACTCCAGCAACCACGCTATTGCCGTTTCTCGGCCTCACGTACTACCCTGTTACGGACTTTTCTCCATCCGTGAATCTAATAACCTCCTCTGAGTCTCACTGTAAGCCCAAGGCAAAGTTCTCCCTAACTTCGCCACAACTCAACTCCCGAACTCAGACCTCTCCTGTCTGGCTCAAAACTCCACTGTCCCTCAATTTTCCGACTTGTCTGTTTATTCCTTCTATCCAGACCTCCCACAATACACACCATTAACCTCTTGATCCCACTTATCAGTTCCCATGAAAATTACATTTAGAATCTTCCTTGTTTCTAGGTTTCCTGTCATGTATTCGCATCTTATCAGTGATTTCCTCTTAACCCTGTATGTGTTCTAACAATCTAACATTACTGAGCTATTACTTTGCTTCTATGCATACGTGATTTTGACTGACATCTCTGTGATATATCCTAATCTAGGGGCTTCTCCCATTCGTGAACGATTTATATGATGCGTACGTGCCTTAACCAACACTTTGTTTGGGCCTACCCCAGTTTGTTGACGATTAATTAACCCTCCTGGTCTCACATTTGCATATTCTTCTATGACCCTGTTAACTTGCTAGCACTAGCAAATTCCTAACTCTGCATTAACCTCCGATTTGCATAAACAAACGTACGTTACAGTTGTTATCTTTCCTCTGGAGTAATCTAGGCAGGCCGAGAGAGGGATCATGCTGCAAGGGCAATACATGGTCTCCACAATTCAAGCTGTGCGCTATAGAGAGGTATAAGTCTATCTCTAGTTGTCACCATGGGTTGTAATGTAGTATTATGCCTGTTTTGAAGCACAATGCAGCAATCTTGTCTGTCAAGATAAGTTTCCAGTTATAGGGATGGAGTATGAATAAAGACTTTTTAAAAAACAGCTTTCATTTTGCAGGAAACAAATCTCTGTCCTTTTCTTTAAGGGTATACCAGGCTGACCTTATCTGTGGTGGTGATGGAAGGCTCACCAGTTGTCCAGGACATTGTCCTCAAAAGAGATCCTTTAGTCCTGGAGTATCATGATTATGACCAGATGACCAGCCTGCTGAGAAATGTTTCTCTCTTGTGTCCGGACATTGTGAAGATGACCAGGTATTTATTTGTTGCAGATTACTATGGTGTTCTTCTCATTTGTTGTTTTGTTTTGTGTTCGCTGGCTTTCTTATTCTTCTGCGTTCATCCAGAGAGTTTTTTTCGGATGTGATTGTGTTGTGCCTGTTTACAGCAGAGCTGCGTTCATGCGCCGTTAGGCCGACACATCTGACTTCTGCTGGCATTTGTTGACCGGGTTAACCTTCCCGAGGTTCGCTGGCTTTGAACCCAAGCATAGTCCATGCATGCGCTACTACTTCTGGTGCACTGGACAGATTTGTGTGTGTGTGGATTAGCTTTCCCTATTACCATTGTACCTCACCTCAGTTTTTTACAGTGAGTTGCGTTGTGGTAAACGCTCCCAATGCGGCCAGAGGAAACGCGTTAAAGACACTTTGAAGTTATCGTTCAATGCTTTTGGAATTCATCACGACACATGGGAGACTACTGCCAAAGACTGAAATTCACGGCATACAACATTATGCAAGGGTGTAGTCACTTTCAAAGCAAATTTGACTGCAAGCGCTGTGGGGAAAAAATGACTGGGAAAAAAACAAACCATTGCAGGAGATCCTCTTCCTGGAATGTCACGCATTATTTGCCCACATTGTCAAAGAACATTTAGAGCCAAAATTAGTTTTCCTAATCATCTTATAACTCACGATTCAAAACTTTAAATTCTCACTGGATGAAATGAATGGTCATCATCATACTTGATGGACAAACACCACAGTCCCTCGCCATCAGGTGAACCCACTCCTTGCATCCCCAAGTCAAGGACAAGAAGTCAACATTTTAGTCCAGCTGAACGGTGTAGAGATTGAACCCGCTACCTCATTATCAACACACCAGGTGTTCAAGAACTAGCGCTCTTATCCATTCAGCCATGGTGACCGCTGTCTTGTCATAACTTCCGTTTGAACATTATATAGAACTATAAGACGAGGACAAACATTATTCTTCGGTCAAATAATGAGAAGAGAAGCATTGGAAAAAAAATGTGACAGCTGGGAAAATCTGTGGGATAAGAAGCAGACACAGACCAAGAAAAATGATGCTGGGTGAATTGTGATGGCGGCCCAGAATTGGTACAGAACACCAAGAACCAAGATGGATGCCAAAGTCATTTTGTAGGACACCTAATGATGATGATATTATGGGGATGAAGTTCGGCACAGGACAGGCCACATGATGTTGATGTTTTTTGTTTGTAATGTAAATACAAGGGCTGTTCCATAATCAACCTCTTATCGGATGATAAAAATAAACCGGTTGCCATAGCGACACTGTTTATTGCTTGCATCATTCAGGAGTCTTGTAGCTCACTACACATCAACCTACAGGCACATTTGTTCAGTGGTTCACATGGGCACTATCATTTTGGAATGGCCTTATTTTTGTTTGTTTATTGAAAAAAGACTAGTTAGTTGTAAATGCCTTTTTATTGTTGAGTGTTTCCTTGAATTAAATACCTGGATGGCTTGGCCACATGGCATGGTCGAGACAGAAACACGGAGCTGATCCACGACTGATGATTGAGTGAGATGGCAAAACATGACCGAACATGCTTATCGGCATGGCACTTGATGGATGGATGGTTTCCTTGAATGTTTGCTTTCATGTTTCTTTGATATCAGCAGGTTAGTCAGCATTTTTACTATTGGCAGCAATGTTGGTTCTTTGGGATTTGTTGTTGATTCTTTGTGATGTGATGTTGATTCTTTGGGATTATTTGCTGATTCTTTGGGATTTGTTGTTGATTGTTTGGGATTTTTTGTTGATTGTTTTTGATTTATTGTTGATATTTGGGATTTGTTGTTGATTATTTGGAATTTGTTGTTAATTCTATTGGATGTTTTGTTGATTCTCTGGGATGTTTTGTTAATTCTTTGCAATTCTTTTTTGATTCTTTGGGATTTGTTGTTGATTGTTTGGGGTTTGTTGTTGATATTTGGGATTTGTTGATTCTTTGGAATTTGTTGTTGATTCTTTAGGATTTGTCGTTGATTCTTTGGGATTTGTTGTTGATTCTTTTGGAATGTGTTGTTGATTCTTTGGGGTTTGTTGTTGATTCTTTGCAGTTTGGGCAAGACTACCTTGGCCTCAGATGTGTGGATGATGCATTTTGGGCTGAATGAGACACAACATGTGCATCCCAGGATAATGTTTGTGGGCAACATTCTCGGCGATGAGATGGCATCCCGAGAAGTCCTTCTGCAGCTGATTGTGCACCTGTGTAATGGTTACCGACAGTATTGGTACATGAAAGAGGTGGGTTCATGTTAGGATTGTGTTTGTGTGAGATGTGTAGGCATTCCATTGGTTAGAGGAAACCACTGCAACACACATTGTATTTATTACGGACACAAGGAGTGGGCTTAGTAATGTGGAGAAAGGAATGTTTCGTGTGGAATGGCTCATCTCGCTTCAGAGTTCACAGATTGTGAGAATTTTATGGATTTTTTGCCCTGGCCATGTGGGAGTGTGGGGTAATGAACAGGCTGGCAGGGAATGTACCTCTTGGTGTCAGATTACCTATGAACAAGAGGGAGGTGGTTGAGCACTTGTGAGACCAGGTGGAGAAGGCGGGGAAACAGATTGATAACCTATATGTGGATAGGACGAGATTGCGGGGGAATGGCAGGGGTTCTGGTAGAATCTCAAAACTGAGAGGGACGACTAGAAGACCTTTCAGTCAGATAGCAGTGGGAACGATTAGTAGTGTGACTCTTCACTGGCTGTTGAACAAGGGGATGGGACGTGGTTGGGAATGTCATGAGTGCAGTGATGTAAATTCTTAGCTAAACTCAACTCAACTCAACTCGTGAAAGAGGTTGGTTCATGTTAGGATTGTGTTTGTGTGAGAATTGTAGGGTAGGATTAGTTTAGTTTCGTTTAGTCGATGGATCAACATCACGGCACACGGGTGTAACCCATAAGTGCTCCGTTCTCCTCCTAACTCAAACCTGAGTTTGGAGAAACTCAGCTCAGTGCACGAACTCCGTAGCACCAGCGAGGATCCTGAAATACTTTGGGTAGATTTTTAACTCAAAATTTTGCCCGGCAGCGCTGTTAGGCTACTCTTTTTCAATTTCCAACTGCCAAGGGATTTTTTACAAGCGCCAATACACACGGGCGTCCGATCTCACTGCCCAGAGACCAGGGGGGCATTTTATTACTAGAAGTCCACGTGAAATAAATCTTGGTCCTCACCGGGGCTTGAACCTGGGACCTCCAGCACTCGAGGCGAACACCATACCTCGAGACCACGCAGCCCCCTAGGGTAGGATTAGGGTAGGGTAGGATTGGTACATGAAAGAGGTGGGTTTATGTTAACATTGTGTTTGTGTGAGAAGTGTAGGGGACGGAGTGCGTATGGGAATGTCCTGAGTGCAGTGATGTCAGTTCTTAGCTCAATTCAATTAACTCTATTCTCATTTTTATTGACCAATGGGTACTCAGTGGGTAATGTGATCCCTATCATATTGGTCGCCGTTTTTTCCCAGGGTGATTCCTGGTGCCCATTTTGTACCGTCAAATTGGGTCCATTAATATTTTAATTATGGTTTGATTTATAAGCCCTCGGCAGTTATAGTAAGTTTGAATAAGACGATTGATTATCCCATGGCGCTTAATCGATTAAAAAAATCTGTGTCAGTGGGGGTTTAGACACTACATCATCAGGTCAACTTAACAATTGTTTGGGACTATCAAAGTTACATAAGGGTCTTAGGTTAGTGCAAAGATGTTGTTTCTCACAGGCTGTAACATACTATTTTATTTGTTTTCGGTGTTATGTTTTTCTAGATCCTGGACAAAATGCATATCTATATCATCCCAGCCGTCAACGTTGATGGAGCTAGACTTGCCAAGTTGGGTGCTTGTGATGAAGGAAATGGGCATGCCAATACTCAAAATGTGGACTTGGATACAAACTTTTACAGTGAGTGTCAGTCAGCAGAATAGGACAAACAAAAACTGTATTCTATCTTCTTCTTTTGTTCACTTGAAATGTGTCTATAACTGCAATGTTGTCTCTTGTATGAGTCTCACTCTCTTGTTTAGTTCACCCAGTGGTCCATAGAGTATCTTCCGCTGTTGTTTCTCTAGACCAGAAGGTTTGCCTAGATATGTTGTATTTTGGGCAGTCTTGGAGTGTGTGATTTGCTGTCTGCGGCGCCATTATACATGTGCACATGGCTGATTCACCAATCTTGAATTTTGTATACATGTGGTTGCGTAATCTATTGTGTCCTGCTCTGAGGCGCAGAATAATGACTTGTTCTTGTCTATCCATAATGTGGTAGTCATCTTGAGCAGGTTTTTGGTGGCTTTCTGACTGATATGATTATTCTTTTTTTTTAGGTGGTATGTAACAAATTTATGAATTATGTACTTCTGTTTTTATTGCAATCCCAAAGAAATCAAGAGCCAAGGAATGTGATCAGCATAGAACAATTAGTATAATGAGCCACATTACGAAAATTTTGCTAAGAATTATCATGCAAAGAGTTATTACGAAAATACAACCTGAAATAGGAGAACAATGTGGGTTTGTAGACGGCAAGGGTACAGTAAATGCTGTGTACATGCTAAGAACAGTAATTGAACGTTCTATAGAGGTAAATAAAGATATACATCTTTGCTTTATTGACTACACAAAGGCTTTCGATAGAGTAAGACATGTCAACAGACCTACAAATTGATGGGATAGACCTTAGAGACTTGTAAAAAACATATATTGGAAACAACAAGCTGCCATCACAATTGATAATGAAGTAGGTCAATATCAGCCTATTAAGAGAGGTGTGAGACAGTAATGTGTGATGTCTCCAGATCTGTTCTCCCTGTATACTAATAATATTTTTAGAAATGTACAAGATATGAAAGGAATCATCATTTGAGGAAGAAACATCAATAACATTAGATATGCAGATGATACAGTATTGATTACAGACAATGAGCAGATTCTGCAACATTTAGTAGATGGGGTTGTTGTACACAACTAGGATTAGAATTAAATTGTATGAAGACACAGATTATGGTCATCACTAGGAAGAACGAAGTACCACAATGTAATATACAGGTAAATGGGAATATTCTTAAACAAGTGAATCAGTACAATTATCTCAGAACAGTCATAACATCTGATGGGAGATGCCTTTAAGACCAGAATCACCATGGCGAAGGTAGTCTTTTGCAAGATGAAAAACATACTGACCAATAAAAAGATGTCAATTGCTTCGAGAAAAGGAGTGTTGGGGTGCTACACAGAGCCTGTACTTTTTGTATGGATGTGATGTGTGGACAGTGAGCAGCTAAGCTGGAAAACATCTGATGGCTGTGGAAATGCGGTTTCTGAGGAGAATGCAAAGAATATCATGGACAGACGTAGACAGTCAACATTTTTTGGACATGTTATGAGAATAAATAAATTAGAGAACTTGGTGACAACTGGCAAGATTGAGAGGAAGAGAACAAGGGGAAGACAGAGAAGTAAATACCTATATGGTTTGACCATGTGGCATGGTCGAGACAAGAACACTGAGCTGATCCATGACTGGTGATCGAGTGAAATGGCGAATACCGGTATGGCATATATTGGATGGATGTAACAGGTATATCAGGCTGTTCTTCTTTTGCTCCTTCCTTAGCTAATCGATCAGCTCTCTCATTTCCAGGCACTCCACAGTGAGATGGTATCCACTGTATGGTGACCTTACGCTGGCTGCCAAGTTAAGCCAAGTCCATAGTACTGGCACTGTATTGTATTAAATACATTTGGGGGGCTGAGTGGTCTCAAGGTATGGTGTCCACCTCGAGTGCTGGAGATCCTGGGTTCAAGCCCTGGTAAGTGCCGGGATTTTTTCACGTGGACTTCTAGTAACAACATTTCCCCTGGTCTCTGGGTAGTGGGATTGGACGCCCGTGTGTATTGTTGCGCACGTAAAAAATCCCTTGGCTGTTGGAAATAAAAAAAAGACTAGCCTAACGACACTGCCCGGGCAAAATTTTGAGTTAAAAATATACCCAAAGTATTTCAGGATCCTCGCTGGTGCTACAGAGTTTGTGCACTGAGCTGAGATTCTCCAGACTCAGGCTTGAGTTAGGAGTAGAACGGAGCACTTATGGGTTACACCTGTGTGCTGTGATGATGCTCCGCCAACTAAACTAAACTAAACTGTATTAAATAAAGAACATTTTGTGAAATAAATCCTTGTCCTTGAACATTAGAAAAAGAGTTCTTGCATGTTACATACAACTAGTTTTAACATATGACACCAAATCCCGGACAATTAGTAAACAGGCGAACAAATCCCTGGAAGCCTTGTAGATGTGGTTTTATAGAAGAAGCTGAAAATTCATTGGACAGCCAAAATGAGCAGTCTGGACATTTTGAACTCAAGCGTAGTCCATACATGTGCTACTTCTGGTAGCACTGGATTGATTTTTGTGTGTGGTTTGGCTCTGCCTATTACCAGTGTCCCTCCCTATTAGGTGAACCAACTCCGACTTCAGTGGTACTTGTAATTAACTTCCCCAAGTCAAGGACGAGATGCCAGAATTTTAGTGCAACTGATTTGTATGGGAGTTTAACTCGCTATCTCGGCATCAGCACACTGGAAGTTTAAGAGCAAACGCTCTTATCCATTCACCCATGCTGACCTCCACTCCGTCTGATATAATGTTCTACTTTCAGTAGCCTTTCCCGAGCAATTGTTATTTACTCTGGCAGTCCAAGGTATTTGCAAAATAGGTCTCAGAAACCAAATCACCCAAGCACTTCCTAATATTTCACATAATTTTTTCATTTCACGGTGGGCTGGACAGTTGCGTAAGGAATTAATACACATAAATATTAATTGTTTCTGAACCCTTGAGCCAGCCAAGTCTGTGAATTGAGGCATTGAAGTACATTTTGTTCCTTTAGCAAGGTGCTGACGTCATTTGAGGTGAAAGGTTCGAATCTCTGTTTGGTAACTGTAGCTTTCAATTGTTATGTTGCATAGTGTGTTCTCTAATCTCTGCTTCTTCTGATTCTGTGAGCATCAATTAATACTTATGAATTTGTTTACATGCCATATGGGAAATAGCCTCTATTCATATATTGTTAACAAATGGGAAATAGCCTCTAGTCATATGTTTGTTAACATATAGGAAATAACCTCTATTCATATATTGTTAACAAATGGGAAATAGCCTCTAGTCATATGTTTGTTAACATATAGGAAATAACCTCTATTCATATATTTGTTTCATCCATCCATCATGTGCCATCTTGGTAAGCATGGGCGGTCATGTTTCGCCATCTCACTCGATCACCAGAGTCGTGGATCAGCTCCATGTTTCTGTCTCGACTATGCCCCATGGCCAAGCCATCCAGGTATTTACTTCTCGGTCTCCTCCTTGGTCTCTTCCCTTCAATCTTGCCAGTTGTCACCAAGTTCTCCAATTCATTTCTTCTCATAACATGCCCAAAAAATTGTGATACAAAAGTACAGGTTCTACGTAGCACTTCAACACCCTTTTTCTCATTTCATTTGATATCTTTTTATTGGTCAATATGTTTTTCATCTTGTAAAAGGCTACCTTCACAATGGCAATTCTTGTTCTAATCTCTTCAAGGCATCTCCCATCTGATGTTATGACTGTTCCAAGATAACTGTACCGATTCACTTGTTTAAGAATATGCCCATTTACTTGTATATTATATTGTGGTATTTCCTTCTTCCCAGTGACGACCATAATCTGTCTTCTTACAATTCAGTTCTAACCCTAGTTGTTCACTGTGTGTAACAACCGCATCTACTAAATGTTGCAGGTCCTGTTCATTGTCTGCTGTCAAGACTGTATCATCTGCATATCTAATGTTATTGATGAAGGGCAGAATGTCAGACGGGCCTGCGTTCCCAATTCTTAACCCTTTGAAAATAAAGATTTTCGTTCGTTCGATGTATCATCCCCCAGTGATGATTCCTTCCATATCTTCTATATGTTTGTTAACATATGCGAAATAGCCTCTGTTAATATGTTTGTTAACATATGAGAAATAGGCTCTATTCACTTGTTTGTTAACATAGGGGAAATAGCCTCTATTAATATGTTTGTTAACATTTTCTGTGCCAAACCAAAAGTAGGTTTGAACCAAACAGAAATGGATGGCGAAAAATGGGAAGTAGGGGTGTGTCACAATTATGTCATGATTGATTGATTGATTTAGGAATCGACATCACAGCATTCGGGGCATTCCCATAAGCGCTCCGTCCCCATCCTCAGCAGCCAACGAAGAGTTCCAACACTAATAGTACCAGTAGCAATCTGATTATATGTCCGTCTCGCCTTTCCTCTGAGCGTTGAGCATCGGCCAGATCCCCTCGTCACTCCTCTCTGTCTCATTCTTGCCAGACCATGGTAATCCATTTGCTCCTCCGAGGTGTGCACGTGCTCCCACAAGGCCGCAACCACGTCTGCCTTGTCATGTATCAATACTCCACCAAGTTCTGCAGAGCCAGCCTGTTCATTTCCCAGCACACCGGTATGCCCCGGAAAAAAGATCCAGGCGATGCTTGTCACCCGTGACCTCCGAAGCGAAGCAAGCAACAAGCCACTCTGCACGAAGCCTGCCCGTCCTCACCCTCGTCAGCATGCTTTCTGAGTCAGTTACAATCACGATGTGTGTGTGTGTCGTATTCTCCATCCAGCGGAGAGCCGCAGTGACCGCCTCCACCTCCATTCTTAAGCTGGATGTTGTGGTATCATATGCCAGGCTCTCCTGCCCCAAACGTCGACCATTGTCTTTGGCTGTGAACCCCCAGCCACTTTTCTCACCTCTTGACACCGAACCATCTGTGTAAATAATCACATCACCCAAGTGGGGATCAAGTGCTGGTATAGTGTGAAAAGCATTCTCTGCTCTGTGTCCATTGCAGCCATGGTTTTAAGTGCACTGAGTCCCTTTTGAGATCTTGTCACAAACGTCTCCACATGGTCCTTGAAGGATAGGCTCCTGTCAAATGTGATCCCCAGATACTTCAGTTTGTTCTCTCTGCTGACATTTCTACCATCTATCGCGAGGCTTGGGACATCCGCTCTCATAATCCTGTTGTCCAGAGAGCACCACAAAACAGCCGCCTTTTCGAGTGGATTACAGCACTCATTTCAGTGCACCAGTCAATCACTTTGTCTACTGTCGCCTGTAGCTCCTGGGCTGTTTGCTTCCTATCTCTCCCCTGCCTATATGCAAGAATATCATCTGCAAATGTTAGTATTCTTCCAACCCCTGGTGCTTCTAGGTTTGCAATCTTGCTCGTATACACATTAAAGAGCACCGGTGAGACTGCAGATCCCTGTGGCAGTCCCTGGGTTAAACTATGTGGCTCTGAGGTCCATGCACCCAGACGGAGAGCAACCCGACGAGAGTGCAGGACGGCTGCTATCCAGTTCACCAACCAGGGATTGACCCCCTTCTCCATCAGTGCGGTCATCAAAATATATCGAACTCTATTGTATGCATCCTCGAGATCAAGCGCTTCCGCCATCATTTCTTGTCTACTCTGGAACCCCTCATAAACGTCAAAGGCTGCATTTGACCAGGTATCTTTTCCTGGCCTGTAGCTCTCCAGGCGTCTTGGAAGAAGCTTCCCTCTTTCCAAAAACTCTTGCAGCTTGACAGCGACTATCTTCTCTAGAACCTTCCCAAATGTATTTTGAAGGGTGATGATTCTAAAGCCGCTAAGCTTTGACTGATCCTTGAATGGTTTTGGGAGAGGGATGAGATAGCTGTGCAACCAATCCTGCGGTACTGATGCTGTCCTAATGCTCTGGTTAAAGCAGTCGGTCATCTCCTCCAGGTCTGCATCGCTCAAACCCTTCATGTGGCCATACCTGACCCCATCGGGCCCTGGTGCCGTGTCTTTTGCCTTTTACAAAATGTGTTTAACATCTTCCACCCGTATGATGTCTTCATACTGCATATTCTTCGTGGGGCCAGATAACTCCTCTCTAACTGCATCCCTGGTGTCCACATCATTATGATTGGTCTGCTCTAAAAATCTCTGGAGAAATGCCTCCCCTTTCTCTTTGTCTGTTGTCACGCGCACACCATCATCTCTATAAATTGTTCCCACTGTCATAGGCCGATCTTTTCTCTGCATTTGCCTGTGCAGTTTCCAGAATTTTCGCAGTGTTTTATCACCTCCAATCTCCTTCATGAAACATTCCCATTTTAAGGCATTATTTATATTTCCAATTATGACATAAAAGTTGGTAATATGGTAGCAGACATGTTGTATTATAACGCAGTGACACCATGTCTATGATATATAAGCCTATGGCAGATACTGGAAGTTGCTTAAGGAGATTAATCATCTCATGGAACTTATCAGTTAATTTCTCAACATTGTATTTAAATTCTCCAGATGATGGGGGTCATGAGAAGTCACAGGAGCAGCTGGAGACTAAAGCTGTGAAGAAAGCCCTGGAACAATCCAGATCTCCGATTGTTGTTAATGTCAGAAGTGGAAGTAATATAGTTTCATACTTCGGAACTGTGGATAGAGGTAGGAATCACTTTAATATATACATTTATGTGCAGTCTAACTCCGTTACCCCTTTCTTTCTGTCATCATCATCATCATCATCATCAAGTGCCCTGCCAGCTGGCATAGATGTTCATCACTCTCCACAGATCTTGGTCTTCGGTGTTCTGGATCAACTCTGCTGATGATATTCCTCCATGCTACTGTCTCAATCCATCCAGCATAATTTCTCTTGGTCTCCTTCTCTTCACCTTGATCTTTCCAGTTGTCAAGATGTTCTCCAATGCCTCTCTTCTCATCATGTGACCAACGAAAGCTTTTGTCTCTTTCTTATTGTTGTATTTAATGTCCTAGTTTCATTACCCTCTTTCAGGCAGTCGTTAGTTACACTGGCAGTCCAAGGAATTCGCAACATTCATTCTTTCTATATAACCACATTTTAAAAGCTTCAAAATGTACTCTCACGTTGTTTATTCATGACAGCCCGCTAGAACCCTTAGGGGGAGCCACAGTTGCAAAGTGGCTAGCATGCTTGCCTGCCAGCCTGGTTGTCATGGGGTCAAATTCACAACGAGGCAGATTTTTAAAATTAATCTGTGCTTCCAGGTCAACCTAGACTAAATTGGAAAGAAAACTGGCAGTTTGCTGTCAGAAGTAATAAATGCATGTGTCTTAGGGGTATATGGCCAAGGTTGATAGCTCATGCTTAACTTTACTACCAGCTGTGGCGGCAATTTTGGACCTTGCTTCCATCTCACTATCCAAGGTTGATAGCTCATGCTTAACTTTACTACCAGCTGCGGTGGCAATTTTGGACCTTGCTTCCATCTCACTATCCAAGGTTGATAGCTCATGCTTAACTTTACTACCAGCTGCGGCAGCAATTTTAGACCTTGCTTCCATCTCACTATCCAAGGTTGATAGCTCATGCTTAACTTTACTACCAGCTGCGGCGGCAATTTTAGACCTTGCTTCCATCTCACTATCCAATCTTCCATCGGGTGTAAAAATGCTACCTAGATATTTAAAGTCTGAATAAAATTAGTGGAACTGCAGTAAAGCGGTGGAGGTGTAAACAATATAGAATAGCACAAAGTAATGCAGCTTTACAGAACAGAATTACAGAAAACACAGGAGACTGCGGCAACTAGCCTTCATCAGCAAACAAACAATTCACAAAACTCAATGTAAAGTCACTGGGATAACACTACAATGACCACATTAAGGCATGAGAATGGATTGAGAAAAATGGATACATGCAAAATGAGAACATTGAAAAGAAAATGAAAAAAAAAAATATGCTACTTGTCTCAGGCTGTGATACTAACATGAATCTCAACGTTGATAATCTTATAAAGGCATCCCTGAGAGTCTGTGGTGTCATGGGGACAGGTTAGGAGGTGGGAATGATCCAATGAAGATCCTCGGTCAATGCCTGGAAGTGGTAAATGAAGACGGGGAGGAAGGTAAGGCGGGAAACTGGAAGCATTGGAGATATGGTGGGTCGAGAGTGAAAACTAAGAAGGACTGCCTTGGTGGATGCCCATACAGTGTATTAGTGAGTGCCAGTAAAGGGTTGTTTGAACTTTGAGACTTGATTTTCTTTTATGTTCTTTATTTGTATGTGTTCAAAGTGTTTTGACTAGAAATTGGTAAGAGCCTTGGGGTTCATATTGAGGATTAATGGACAGTGTTTAGTGCAGGAGAGCCTGGTATATGATACAACAACAGCTAATCTGAGAATGGAGGTGGCGGCAGTCATGGCGACGTTCCCATGGCTGGAGGACAAACAGCACACAAATGCTGTAATTGTAACAGACTCACAAAGCATGCTGAGCTGGGTGAAGACAGGTATGCTTCGAGCGGAGCAGCATGCTTCAGTGTAAAAGTGTAAGATACGTTGGATCTTTACCTTGCTGGTGTGTTGAGAAATGAGCGGGCGGACAAATTGGCTGGGTTTGCACATCTGAGTGGAGTTTTGGTTCACGATATGGCCGATGTGGTGGGGACCTGTTGAGATCATGTGTATAGTGTGGAAGAACAGATACACCATCATTGCCTGGAGAGAATGGTGCATCAGGGAGTTGCCAGAGGATCTGGGTGACACTCAGTGCCCCAAATAAAGGCCAGACAGACATACAATCATACTGCAGCCTGTACCATTAGTAATGGCCCTCTTTGCTGGCTGTTGAAGATGAGGACAGAGCACATATGGGAATGCCCGTGTGGTGTGATGTCAGTTCTTGACTCATTGAACTTGGTAACAGAAGAATAGGAGCACATAGACTGTTATTTAATTTGTTTTATGAATCTTGTTTTAGATTAAATTATCGCCTTTATTCTTTTAGATTTAACCCTTTACAGGGCAGACACTTGTCCGTTTTCTAGCCCTGAACGGGCAAGATTTTTTCAGGTTCGGGAAAATTTCGGGTTGCGTTAGTAAAAACATCACAAATAAGGTGTTAGTCAACCGATTTTAGTTAAATAAACAACACAATGAAGGGAAAAGCATGCAGAATATGTTACTCACGTGATTGTTGTCGGTAATCCATATATGAACACAAATATTTATGAAATACGGCATGTTGCTTGTGATTTTCTGTCATCTATACAGCAATTTACAAACACATTTTCAGAATCATAATCACTTTATTTAAAGTCCGACTCAGACTGCTAATGCAAAGTAACGCTTTGCACTGATATCTAGCTCCGATTAATAGTCAACTTTGTGCCCTTTAATGTCATTTAAATTGAATCTAGCGAAATCTCGGCTATCACTTGAAGAATCGCCGAAATCCGTTTTGAAAAACAGCGTAAAAATCCCGAAAACTATCAAAAATTGTCCGTAAAAGTCCGTTCAAATTCATACTATCGCGTTTACAAATGGCGGCCACGTTGTCAAGCTATCGGCGAAAGCAAAAGTAGCCGTCGGAAGTGTCGGAAAGCCGAGAGATCGCGATTTTACAATGCATAATAGTATCGGCCGGAATCGGCCGCTACGATCGTTTTATGGAATTGGCCGCTATGACCTGTAAAGGGTTAACTAACACCTTTATTCTTTCAGATTTATCTAACACCGTTATTCTTTCAGATTTAACTGATACCTTTATTCTTTCAGATTTAACTATCAACCTTTATTGTTTCAGATCTAACTACTGCCTTTATAAATGGTATCCCCGAGAAGCCCACCAGATTTGGGTGTCCTGGACAGAAAGGTAAATATATTGTTGGAGTCCTTGACTGATCAATTCTTGTTTTTATTATAATAAGTTAAACTGCAGGAAAGCTGTCAAAATACGATGCACTACTGATATAAATAAAAATAATATGCACTACTGATGAGCTCAAACGAGAGCGAAACTCGAGTATAGTGCTTCCATATTGACGTGGATAGGCCTTAAGTTCATACCGGAATACGATCAGCATTGCCAGTAGTGGGTTGTGCTCAATATTTAAATTTCAAATCCCGAAACAACCAAATAAATCAAAATACGATGAATTAATCTATAAAAATAGAAGTTGAAAAATATCAGTTAGTTAGTTAGTCGACAGATCATCCTCATTGCACATCGAACCATTCAGTCCATAAGTACTCGGATCCCCTCCTCAGCAAATCCTGCAGCGTGTAGCGGCTAACGACACCAGTTCTGTGTTGGTTTATTAATCTTCTTTGGCTTCCTGCATAGTATTCTTGTTTGGCCACCCCTCTTTTAATTTGTTGTTCTCGCAGTCTGGCCATGTATTGTAAATTCACAGTCATCACTTGGTGCACGCATAAGTCTTACTTCTCGTAGTGCATTCAGAATGTCAGCCTGGTCTATGGCGTGTCCGCCCTCCACAGTAGCCTCACCTGCGATCTTGTCAGCCCGCTCATTTCCTTGTACTCCCGCATGCCCTGGCACGAAGATGAAACTAATCTTTGCCAGCCGAGACCGCTCCAGAGACAGCAACCATTCTCTTCGGATCCACCCCACCTCTATCCTCTTGATCATGCTCATTGAGTCGCTAAGGAAACATGCTATAGTGAATGTCTGTTTTGAGCCATGTTATTGCTTTACTTACTGCCATGACTTCCATAGTCAGGCTACTTTTGGTCTCGGTGAAAGCACCACAGTCCTCCGTAAAGGCTCATGAGCTTCTCACATGTCGGACGACCGACCCATCTGTGTAGATGACAGCATCACCGTCTAGCGAATTCTTGAAAATCAACGTTTGTACTTCAGCCTCCACAGCAGCCGGATTTTCTTGTCTGCATTTTCTATCTAGTTGGATGCAAACTGAAAAGCATGTGCAGAAATGTGTTGGCACTTGTACCCACTCCTCGCCAGGTTCTAAGTCCTCAAGTGAACACACCTGTTGAAGAATGTCTTCGGCTTGACCCATCCACGACCGTCCTCTTTTTAACCTGCTGCCCTTCACCTTCATAATTTCACTATGCAGTGGATGTTGTGTGTTTGCGTTAACTCTGAGGTAGGCACGTGCTCTGCAAATTTGTATTCTGTTTTCAATGGTTGGAAAATCAAGAAGGTAGCGCATCGCCCTGCATGCTGTATTTCTTGTACATCCAAGAATAATTCGCATAGCTTCATTCGGTATCCTTTCCACCCTTTCTATCTGAAAAAGATCAGTTTAATCACAACACAATCATATTTGTCAGAATGGGCATTATTTCTAGAAAGCCTTCAATAGGAGGCAATTACACTAAAAAGCTAATTCAGTTACGCAAAATAGTTATATCTTGCTGCACATAGATTTAATTGTGTGTTCTGGAGTGAAAGATATGTTTTGGGGTAAGAGATTTTATGTTCTGGAGTGAAAGATTTTGTGTTCTGGGGTGAAAGGTTTTGTTTTCAGGGGTGAAAGATTTTGTGTTCTGTGGTAAAAGATTTTGCGTCCTGGGGGGAAAGATTGGTACTTCATTTTTAATTCACCGCAAACAAAGAAATTGCGGGAGTTCCCAGGAAATCATGTGACATCGGGGTGATTCCATAGTGTGTGTAGGGGTGCATTTATTAATTACCTATACAGTCATATAATTGTTGTTGCAAGTAGAAAGCAAGAAAATGCTATTGTATAATGTATTTATTGGAATAAAGCATCATACAAATTGAATGTGTTGTCGATCACTTCCTGTTGAGTGTGTGGTGGACTGCTAGACCGATCGATGGATGCAATAAATGTTTCTGGGCCCGGAGGCCCCTCATTGTCATCAGAGTGTGTATCCATATCTTGTGCTATTCGTCTTATCTTGTGTATGTCCCATCTGTCTGCGCTCATCTTTGATGTATCTGGGGGCCAGTTTGCGAAGACATGTAGTTTTGGGTACATCTTGCCACAAACACACTTGTTGACCGACCACAAAGTGAATTCCGATATCCCTATTCTGAAAATCGACGATCCCACCAGATCTAGGTCAGTGCTAAAAATAACTGCGGTTTGTTTGTAGTGAGTTAAAAATGAAGTACCGAAAGATTTTGTGCTCTGAAGAGAAAGATATTTTGTTCTGGGTTAAAAGATTTTGTGTTCTGGGTTAAAAGATTTTTCATTCTGAGGTGAAAGAGTTTGTGTTCTGATGTGACAGATTTTGCATTTTGAGGTGACAGATTTTGCATTTTGAGGTGAAAGAATTTTTGTTCTAAAGTGAAAGATCTTTCATTCTGAGATGAAAGAGTTTGTATACTGAGGTAACAGATTTTTCATTATGAAGTGAAAGATTTTTCGTTCGGAGGTAAAAAAAAGTTTGTGTTCTGAGGTGAGAGATTTTGCAATTTGAGGTGAAAAATTTTATGTTCTGAGGTGAACAAATGATTTTGTGTTCTGAGGTGAAAAAAAGATTTTGTGTTCTGAGTTAAAAGACTACATACAAGTTGTCTTGAGGTGCCATGTTTATCATATAAATACCATTCTTGTATAGTTTCTTGTTTTGTTGATTTATTCATTGAATTATCTTGTTTGCGTATTGAGAACATGCATTTCTTGAATTGTTATTCACTATCTGCGGTCACATTGAATGTAAGTTATGATGCTCATCATCTGAAAAATTATCCTGGCTGCAAACTTCTTGAACCACTGTCACCCTTTCATGTACATGGATGTTGCACACTCATTTAATCTCATTTCACCTCATCTCATCATCTCATCTCATCTCATCATCTCATCTCATCTTGTTTCTCTTGTACCCTGCGGTCATTATTCATTAGTCACAATTCCAATTTCACAGTAACGGGTCGTCCCCATTGTGCTCCGTTCCTGTGCCAGTGAATATCACACAAAATGCTCCTCACTGCCCCATTTGAAAAGTGGAACAGGAGTCTCAACAAACCACAGCCCGCTCAGATATACCATGCATAATGCCGCAGCCAGAATGCCAACACAAAAATCCTCCACAAAAAATACAGTTCATCGTCGATGGAAGCGGCAGTCACTAGAAAACCAGCGACGGCACATTATTGCATAAGGCATTCCAGTCAGTTCAGTGACAGGCCGGCCACCATAATTCCAAACATGCTTTTAATGTTACAAATAACCTCGAACAGATGTAATGAAAGCATTCCACATGAAATTCACAGCTCACAGTGTTGCGCCACGCACTCAACTCCGTAGCAACATGACAAAACCATACACTTCCAGTCCAACATGAGGAAAATGTGAATGAAAACCATAGACACAAGCATAAAAACTTCAGAGACCTTATAACCGTCCAAATCCCTATCCTCTATGAAGCATAAACCGCAGGAGAGTGGCCATTTATGGGCTTTCATGTCAGGGTTGCCAGATTGGCTTTCTTAACACCAAATCTGATAAATCTGGTTTTTAAAAGCAGGTTTATCGTCAAAATATCATTTGGCGATTTTGTTTTTTTCTTGGCTTTTAAAAAAATTTGTAATGGCATAACAATAATTAGGTATAAATGCCTCTTTTTTGAATTGCTCAAGTTAATTTTTATCTTGTTTTAGCACATTTTAGCTAAAACAAATGCAAAACAATAAGCTTAGCTTATACTGCTTTTGTTTCATTCTCGAGAACAAACGTAACAACTAACAAGTATTAAACGCATATGGTTTTTGTACTGTACTTGTACTATTCTATGCGCACTCACGCACTGCGCAGTCACCTTACTGTTCAGTTAAGTTTTCAAATTCATTATACCTTCATGGCAAGTATTTCTTATTATTGAGCCCATCATCATGCCAAAGTGGAAACCATCTTATGACACTAATTGGAAATACAATGATCAATGGGAAAAGACATTGTGTGCCTCAAGAAATCCACTGATGGTTCTGAATCAACATATTGCAAATTGTGCCGGTGTAATATTGTTCCAAGACTTTCAAATCTTGCAAATCATAAAACAACAAAAAAACACAAGTGGAAGGCGTCATCTTCTTCACAAAAAACACTTTCAGTGATGAAAACAAGTAAGAAATTTGGTAATAAAGTCAAATTAGCAGAGTTACAAATTGCTGTTAGCATGGCCTGCCATTCTGCCATACGCACCATCGATCACTTAGGTGAAATAATGGTAACCCATGGATGTAGCAGCACTCTCGGTCAGATAAAATTGCACCGAATGAAGTGCATATCACTAATATGAAAAGTTATTTCACCATCTTTAAAATCTGATCTAATTCTAGATCTGCAAAACAAGATAGTCCACTGATGTCTTGACCCAAAATATTTGTGCATTTTAGTTACATACCTCAGCGATAAAAGAAATGAAATTACTACTCGTTTTATATATTCTAAGGAATCCTTTACTGAATCTCTCAACAATGAAAAGAAATACTTATTTGAAGAAGAGGTTTTCATGTACTGTAAATATATTTGTAATAGATATTGTTATTGGGCAATGTTTTTTTGTTTTTTTTGTTTTGGCTTTTTTATTTCCTGACTTGACTTTATTTGATCACAGTGATCTGGCAGCCCTGCTTCATGTATCGAGATTCTCATGGAATGGACTTTTATTCCCTCTGTCCATTGTTTATATGGTTGGTCTCTTCTTCTGGTTCTGTTTGGCCTGTACATTATTGCTTGTTGTGGTATAGTGTCAGTTGGTAATCTAGTTATATGGACAAACAATTTCACTTGCTGAACTTAACATAACCCACAAACAATATGTCACTGTCAATGGAAAAGAGAGTTAATCAGTCTTCAGGAATCCCAGTGCAGTCAAAATGCTATAAAACGCCATCCTCATCAATTTCTCAACACCTCACAAATTTTTAACATAGCGTGAACAAAGAAAAAGCGTTTCATATGCAGTATGTGATAAACAATAAACGATTTCTCAAATATAGTGAGGCATTAACAATTAGACGGTTCCAGCTGGTTTTGTGCTGACATAAAGAGTGTGTTAAATTTGAAATTACCGTGGAGGGATAACAGATGTTCTACATTCAAACAATACCTGTGACTATGTATTTTAAGTGTTTCAGCTAAAGTATTATTCATTTATTCATTTCATATGGCAATGATATGGTATATAACTCTGCAATATGCACCTGGTGAGACGCAGCAAAATATGCCAGGCAATAAATCATGCAACATATTGTTTGTGGTTTCTGTGTTTAAAAATAACACTTCAACATTAAGGTTATAAAGTTTGCTTCATGTCCTTTATAGGATGCTGCAATCAACCCCAACATTTATTGGTTGTTTGTGATTTACTAGGCAGTGTTAGTTGTAGTTTTCCATTGCTTTCTGAACAACCGACATCTCATGTTATCAAAATCAACACAAAGTGGTCTGTTTCAAGATCTTCCACAGCTGATTTTGAAATCTGGACTTGGTATATCAAGGAATCGTGAAACCGCGCATCTCATCATCCCCTAAGCCACAGTGGTGATATATTGTAGATTATGGATGCCATCACACTGTGTTTGGGAGGCCAGCATGGAGAGCACTTGTTCTTAAACATCCAGTGTGCTGGTGCTGAGGTTGGGGGTTCAACTCCTACACCGTTCAGTTGGACTACAATGTTGACTTCTCGTCTTTGACTTGGGGACGTAAATTACAAACACCTCTAAAGTCGGCGTGGGTTTGCCTGATGTTGAGGGACACTGGTAATGGGGAAAGCTAATCCACATGCACGATTCAGTCCAGTGCTACAAGAAGTGGCATGTATGGACTACGCTTGAGTTCAAAAGTGAGCAAGCGCATAAAAAAAAAAACCTAAAAAATCTTACTTTAAATGCATGACTTCTTTCCTTTCACTCTTCCATAGTGGTGTCTTCACCAACAGCTGTAGAGTACGAGCAACAACTAACACATTCTGGAAGTTTCATGGTGAGTGATTCATCCTTGTTTGTATAACCATTTGTGAATACTGTTATGTCCCTGTCACGACCAATTGCCTAGGGATTATAACATTTATCCCCCAATAATCACACATGAAAGATCTCCAACTGAGACTGTCCAATGATATTGTTCAACACAGCGGTCACTGAACAATCCATCAGTAAGGCTTCAAAATAAGACATTTACTGAACATTCATGATGATTGCCTGTGAGACCAGGTGGAGAAGGTGGGGGAATAGATTGAGAACCCATATGTGGAAAGAATGAGATTGTGGGGGATCGGCAGGGGTTCTGAAAGAATCTCAAAACTGAGAGGGTAGACCAGGAGAACTTTCAATCAGATAGCAATGGGAACAATTAGTAGTGTGAATCTTTGCTGGCTGTTGAACGAGGGGACGGAGCACGTATGTGAATGTCCTGAGTGCAGTGATGTCAGTTCTTAGCTCAACTCAACATAAAGGATGAGCAATCAGATGAGTGATTAAGTCTGTATCTGTCATTCAGCTGTACAATCATAGCAGTTAATTAATATTAGAATTCCTCATGATAATGATTATTCACGCTGGACATATCTCCTGCCGCCATTGACAGTATGCTATAATCCTCTGTTAGCTTTTAAATGTTTATGGTTATCTGTGTATTCTCTCAGCCAAAACCTTGCATTTACCTCCTTTCTGGAATATCATTCTTCTGAATCCCTGCACATGGCAGTGTCTGCATAACACAACCCCACATACCAAGAGGTTACTTGAATACCAAGAGGTTACCTGAATTCCAAGAGGTTACCTGTATACCAAGTGGCTACCTGAATACCAAGTGGCCACCCGAATACCAAGTAGCTACCCGCATATCAAGTGGCTACCGGAATACCAAATGGCTACCTGGATATCAAATGGCTACCTGAATACCAAGTGGCTACCTGAATACCAAGTTCATACTCAAATACCAAGTGGATACCTGAATGCCAAGTGGTTACAAGAATACCAAGTGGCTACCCGAATACCAAGAAGCTACCTGAATATCAAGTGGTTACCCGAATACCAAGTGGCTTCCCAAATACCAAGTGGCTACTCAAATACCAAGTGGCTACTCAAATACCAAGTGGCTACTCAAATACACAACAGTCAAAATACCAAATTAGTGCACAAAAGAATTCAGGAACTTACTAATAAAAGAACAAGTACATCAACAGGGTGTCTAAAAACTAAAGATGGCAAAATCATAATATAATTTATTTTTTTTTAAAATCATTATAGAAAAAGATCAGATTCTACATGTTTGGACAGATTATGTGAAAAACCTTTATAATGATTACAGAGAGGAACAGTTTGATATTAGATTTAATAATGAAGGACCGCCAATTTTGGAGATGGAGGTTCGAAAGCTGGCAAGGCCCCAGGTGCAGATAACATCACAACAGAAATGATTAAAGCTTTAGAAGAATTTGGACTAGATCAAGTCATAAGACTGCTGAACACATTATATGATACTGGAGATATTCCTTCTGAATTATGTAACTCTGTGTTTATTGCAATCCCAAAGAAATCAGGAGCCTTGGAATGTGATCAACATAGAACAATTAGTATAATGAGTCACATCACAAAGATTTTGCTACGAATCATCATGCAAAGAGTGAGGAAGAAAATACAACCTGAAATAGGGGAAGAACAATGCAGGTTTGTAGAAGGAAAGGGTACAGTACATGCTGTGTATATGCTGCGAACAGTTATTGAACGTGCTATAGAAGTAAACAAGGATATACATCTTTGCTTTATTGACTACACAAAGGCTTTTGATAGAGTTAGACATGTCAACATAGTAGATATGCTTGCAGATCTACAAATTGATTGGAAAGACATTAGACTTACAAAAAACATATATTGAAAACAACAAGCTGCCATAAGGATTGATAATGAAGTGGGACAATATCAACCTATTAAGTGAGGTGTTAGGCAGGGACATATAATGTCTCCAGATCTTTTTTCCCTATGCAGTGAAAATATTTTCAGGAATGTAGAAGATATAAATGGTATCAGCACTGAAGGACGAAACATCAATAACATTAGATATGCAGATGATACAGTATTGATTGCAGACAATGCACAAGATCTACAACAATTAGTAGACGCAGTTGTTGAACACAGTGAGCAGCTGGGGTTGGAATTAAATTATAAGAAGACACAAGTTATGATCGTCACTAGGAAGAACGAAGTATCACAATGTAATATACAAGTAAATGGGAATATTCTTCAACAAGTGAATCGGTACAATTATCTCGGAACAGTCATAACATCTGATGGGAGATGCCTTGAAGAGATTAGAACAAGAATCGCCATGCGGAAGTAGCCTTTAGCAAGATGAAAAACATTCTGACCAATAAAAAGATGTCAATTGAAACAAGAAAAAGAGTTTTGAGGAGATACATAGAGCCTATTCTTTTGTATGGATGTGAAACTTGGACAATGTGCAGTCAAGCTGAAAAACATCTGATGGGTGCAGAAATGTGGTTTCTGAGGAAAATGCAAAGACATGGAAATGCATGGACAGACAGAAAAACCAATGACCAAGTACTATAGGAGACAAATGAAAATCATAAATTGATTAGAGAAATTAGACGTAGACAGTCAACATTTTTTGGACATGTTATGAGAAGAAATGGATT
This sequence comes from Cepaea hortensis, assembly GCA_963921405.1. Lineage (NCBI taxonomy): Eukaryota > Metazoa > Mollusca > Gastropoda > Stylommatophora > Helicidae > Cepaea > Cepaea hortensis. The sequence goes on from OY992876.1 coordinate 419,801,994, forward strand.
GGAGAACTTAGTGACAACTGGCAAGATCAAAGGGAACAGACCAAGAGGAAGACCGAGAGGAAAATACCTGGATGGCTTGGCCACATGGCATGGACGAGACAGGAACACTGAGCTGATCCACGACGCTGGTGATTGAGTGAAATGGCACGTCATGACCGCCCACGCTTTCCGGCATGGCACATAATTGATTGACCCAAATACCACGTGGCTACCCAAATACCAAGTGGCTACCAAATTCCAAGTGGTTACCAAATTCCAAGTGGTTACCCAAACAAATATACTAAGATGGTCAGTCCCTCCAGCAAACTGCCGCCTTTCTCTTTCAGAAACTTTGGCAGGACTCCACTAGACAGGCTGTTTCCTCCACAAACTGGCGCCTACCTCCTGTGGAGGTTATTAGACCAACTAATGTACTTACAACAAAATATCAGTCGGTAACCATACATCTCATACACAGACAATATTGGTGTGGTCGGGTGCAAATCAAATTGACATCTCGCCGACAAATATTCTTTGTTTCGTTTCATTTGTTCAGGATCCCTTTCATGACACATGGATATCTCCATAAGTGCTCCAGTCTCCCATGGAGCACATAAACAGAATTTCCGTAGTGCTTTAATTCTGTCACATTCGCAAGGATCCAGATATGTGCATAACAGAAAATTATGTGCTTTAAATTTTTTGTGGGTCGTCATCAAGTACCATGCTAACTGGTGTGAACATTCATGTCTCTCCATAGATCTTGGTCCTTGGTTTTCTGGATTAACTCTGCTGATGATATTCCTCCATGCCACCATCTCAGGGTATTCAGCATCATTTCTCTTGTTGATTATTCCTCCATGCCACTGTCTCAGTCTATCCAGCATCTTTTCTCTTGATGATATTCCTTCATCCACTGTCTCCCATCCAGCATCATTTCTCTTGATGATATTCCTCCATGTCACTGTCTCCCATCCAGCATCATTTCTCTTGATGATAGTCCTCCATGTCACTGTCTCTGATCCAGCATAATTTCTCTTGATCAGCTTCCTCCAATCCCCTCTCTGTCCATCCCACATCATTTCTCTTGGTCTCTCTCTGCCCTTCTTCCCACTAATCTTTTCAGTTGTTCATATCTTTCCTGATGCCTCTCTTCTCAATATATTTCCAAAGAATGCTATCTCCGTCTTTTTTATAGTTGTGCCACATCACAGCACCCTAGAAGATTATGGACATGGAGGAGTCCAGACAGCAGGATTAAAAACCAGATAGATTACATCCTGATTAGCAAAAGGTTTTGAAATGCGTTAACAGTCGTAAAAACAGTTCCAAATGCAGACTGTTACAGTGATCACAGATTAATTACAGGCACATTGAGGGTAAAGTTAAAGAAAGTCAAGTATACAGCAGGAAACCCTAAATATGACTTGTGCAAATTGAAAACTGACAAAGAAATACAAGATAATTTTAACATAGAAGTAAAGAACAAATTTGATATATTGTCTGATCTAGAGATCCTATTTCAAGATGTAGATGATCAATGGGAAATGATGAAGAATTCAATCAGTTGTGCAGCAGAAAAAACTATTCCAAAAGTAAAGAAAGTGGGCCATAAGACATGGATGACTGAAGAAATTTTACACCTAATGGAAACAAGAAGACAGAACAAAAATAATCCTGCCAAATATGAAGAAATTCACAGAAAAGTCAGAACCTTATGTAAGGAGGCAAAAGAAACATGGCTTGAGAAAAATTGCAGAGAAATTGAAAAACAACACAACAGTAACAATGCGAAACTAATGCACAAAAGAATTCAGGAGCTTACTAATCAAAGAACACGTACATCAGCAGGCTGCCTAAAGACAAAAGATGGAAGAGTCATTATAGAAAAAGATCAGATCTTACATGAATGGTCAGATTACGTGAAAAACCTTTATGACGATAACAGAGACGAACAGTATAATGTTCAAAATAATAATGAAGGACCAGCAATTTTGAAGATGGAGGTTCAGAATGCTCTTAACCACATGAAATCTGGCAAGACCCCCGGTTCAGACAGCGTCACAACAGAAATGATTAATGCTTTAGAAGAATATGGAATAGATAAAGTTACCAGTCTGCTTAATACAATATATGATACTGGAAATATACCTCAGGAGTTATGTAATTCTGTATTTATTGCAATCCCAAAGAAATCGGGAGCCTTGGAATGTGATGAACATCGAACAATTAGTATAATGAGTCACATCACAAAGATTTTGCTAAGAATTATCACGCAAAGAGTTAGGAGGAAAATACAACCTGAAATAGGAGAAGAACAATGTGGGTTTGTGGAAGGCAAGGGTACAGTAAATGCTGTGTATATACTGAGAACCATAATCGAACGTTCTATAGAAGTAAACAAAGATCTACACCTTTGCTTTATAGACTACACAAAGGCTTTTGATAAAGTGAGACATGTCAACATGATAAGGATGCTTGAAGATCTACAAATTGATGGAAAAGATCTTAGACTTGTAAAAAACATATATTGGAAACAACAAGCTGCCATAAGAGTTGATAATGAAGTAAGCCAATATCAGCCTATTAAAAGGGGTGTGAGACAGGGATGTGTAATGTCTCCACATCTGTTTTCCCTGTACAGTGAAAGTATTTTCAGAAATATTGAAGATATGGAAGGAATCAACATTGGGGGACGATGCATCAATAACATTAGATATGCAGATGATACAGTCTTGATTGCAGACAATGAACAGGACCTGCAAAATTTAGTAGATGCGATTGTTACACACAGTGAACAACTAGGGTTAGAATTAAATTGTAAAAAGACACAGATTATGGTCGTCACTAGGAAGGACGTAATACCACAATGTAATATACAAGTAGATGGGAATATTCTTCAACAAGTGAGTAGGTACAATTATCTCGGAACAGTAATAACATCTGATGGGAGATGCCTTGAGGAGATTAGAACAAGAATCGCCATGGAAAAAGTAACCTTTACCAAGATGAAAAACATATTGACCAATAAAAAGATGTCAATTGAAACGAGAAAGAGAGTGTTGAGATGCTACATAGAACCTGTACTTTTATATGGATGTGAAGCATGGACAATGAGCAGTCAGGCTGAAAAACGTCTGATGGCTGTAGAGATGTGTTTTCTGAGGAAAATGCAAAGAATACCATGGACAGCCAGAAAGACCAATGAACAAGTCCTTCAAGAAACAAATGAAGATCGTAAATTGATTAGAGAAATTAGACGTAGACAGTCAAAATTCTTTGGGCATGTTATGAGAAGAAATGGATTGGAGAATTTGGTGACAACTGGTAAGATCGAGGGGAAGAGACCAAGGGGAAGACCTAGAAGCAAGTACCTGGATGGTTTGGCCTTGTGGCATGGTCGAGACAGAAACACGGAGCTGATCCATGACTCTGGTGATCGAGTGAGATGGCAGAACATGACCGCCCATGCTTACCGGCATGGCACATGATGGATGGATGGATGGCCACATCACGGTGCATCTCTCATCCTCTACCACATGGATGTGCAGGTGGGATGATCCCATCCTTTAGTAAAAGAGCCATCCTGGCATTTCCCAAACTCACTAGCACTCCTAGAGGACTTTTCCCATGTGGATATCTTGCCTGAGCAACAGCATGTTTGTCCTGCTCTTCTCAGTTCCCAACTGCCGCAGGACTTTAATGTGTTCAACATGCTCACTGGTCCTCCCAAGTTTTTTACCTTTGTCCAAGAATGCTAGATGTCTGATACACTATTTTAGGATGACAAGTTTTTTGCCCTTGTCTGAGAATGCTAGGTGTCTAATCCACTATCTCAGGATCAGGAGAAGGTGTAGAATCTTTTTTTGTTTCTTATTGTGTAGAAATGCAGACTGCCAACACCGTGAGACTGGTCTGCTTGAGCCTGAGGTTGGACACCACAAACACTGATCAACTCTGTCCCCATTCTCTGAATAATACCGGCAAAATAATTTCTCATGTAATTTCAGTGGGTGTCCAGCAGTTGGTATTTCTGTTTGTTACATATAGTATTATTATTACATACGGACGGACGGTGCTTGTGTTCTACAAAGACAGTTTATGTGCTCTATGATGACAGTTCTTGTGTTCTATGATGACTATGCTTGTGTTCTAAGATGGCAGTGCTTATGTTCTATGATGACTATGCTTGTGTTCTATGATGACAGTTCTTGTGTTCTATGATGACAGTTCTTGTGTTCTACAATAACAGTTCTTGTGTTCTACAATAACAGTTCTTGTGTTCTATAATGACTATGCTTGTTTTGTGATGACTGTTCTTGTGTTCTATGATAATTCCTGTGTTCTATGATGACAGTTCTTGTGTTCTAATGATGACAGTTCTTGTGTTCTATAATGACTATGCTTGTGTTCTGTGATGACAGTTCTTGTGTTCTATGATGACAGTTCTTGAGTTCTATGATGGCTATGCTTGTGTTCTGTAATAACAGTTATATTGTTCTATAATGACAATGCTTGTGTTCTATAATGACTATGCCTGTGTTCTATGCTTGTGTTCTATGATGACAGTTCTTGTGTTATATTACAGTCATTGTGCTCTATGATGGAAGTCCTTGTGTTCTGTGATGCCATTTCTTTTTCTTTTCCTATGTTGACAGTTCTTGTATGATGACAGTGATTGAGTTCTATGACATTGCTTATGTTCTATGATAATATAGCTTGTGTTCTATGGTCACAATGCAAGTGTTCTATGATGATAGTTCTAGTGTTCTATGTCAGTCCTATGTTCTATTATGACAGTTCTAGTGTTCTGTGTCAGTCCTTGTGTTCTATGATGACAGTCTTTGTGCTCTATGATGACAATCATCATCTTCAGCACTAACATGAGGTTGGTCTTTATGTCACCAGTCCTACTTGCATTACCACGAGCACCGGGCTGCTGTCGAGGTCAACTTGGGATGTTGCAGGTACCCTCCCCCTGAGCGGCTGACCGAAATATGGAAGCAAGCTGACCAGGCTTTCATGTCATTAATTTCTGAGGTGAGTCGTGTAAGTGCCATGGCAGCACTATCATCTGGTGGCCCTGCATTCAAATCTCGTTTAAGTCAATTTTTGTTTTCTGCTGGCCATATAGCTCCTACATCTAAAACAATTAAAAATAAACAGAGATGCTGCATAAATAATATATAATAATAACAAAGACTTAGAATATTTCATTCTAATGTTAAATTAGCACTGTGTATTTCCTTAGTGATTTTAAACACAGAAACAATATGTTGCACGATTTATTGCCTGGCATATGTCGCTGCATCTGGTCAAGTGCATACTGCAGAGTTATGGATCATATACAGTGAATAAATGAATAATACTTTGTGCAATCCAACAATCATGTTCAATGGCTAATAGTTCCAGTGCTATGTTGGTTGACGAGGCCCTTCATTCTCCTCTTGTGTCTGGCCATCCAATTCCTATTCCCAAGTCTCTCATTCTAGACACTGATGTGGATTCATTGACGTCAGAGTCCTCTGCTCTCAAAGGGCATTAATAATATCATTGGGTTAAAGATTGTGTTAAAGGATTCAGTTGAAGGGTTGTAAACATGCCAAATGTATGATTAGTTGTTGGCCTGTCTTCTTTGTTTTGAGATTAGGTATTTTGTGATATATATATCATATATATATATATATATATATATATGTGTCAGGTCTTAGTCAGATATGACTGAGCTACCGTATGACAGTAGGCGGTACTACCTGCTTTCTGTTAGCGCCGAACGTTGGGCGGCACTTACCATACCCGACACCCCACATTGTGCCAACGGTTTCAGGCGGAAGAGCGCAATTGAGAGGATACAAGCCTTACCCTAGTGCAAGGACAGTTAGAGCATTGCTTTGCTGATCCAGCAGCTTCTGCAGCTTGTCTTGTTCCAGATGTATAGGTGTTACCTTTCCTCTGGAGTGAACTAGGCAGGCCGAGAGAGGGATCATGCTGCATGGGCAACACATGATCTCTATATTTTAGCCCAGGCCTTGTGCTATGGAGAGGCAATAACTCCATCCCTGGTCTTAACCGGTCTCGGAATCAAAGCGAGAGGCAACTGTTACGGGTTATAAATCCCTGTCAATTGGCGTAGACATGGGGCGCCATGCGTTGCCTCTGGCGGTGGGAGACACCTACAGGTGTCGCTGATCAGCTACCGCCCGCCTCAAGCTGGGCAGCCCCCAGCCAATTGGGTGCTGATCCGCCACAGCCTGCCTGCTCCAGTGGGTGCTTGGGGCTAGGACAAAATCTGAATCGCAGGCTGTAAAACCAATGCACCAGGTACTAATAAAAAGAAAAATAGAAACCTCCTAGCTATGGCTTGCAACCTGGAACGTGAGAACCATGTGTCCAGGATTTTCCACTGACTTGACCAATATTGACGATGTGAGAAAAACGGCTGTGATTGATGCCGAACTCAATTGTCTTAACATTGATATTGCTGGCCTGCAGGAGACTCGCCTTGCTGAGGATGGGTCACTCAGGGAAAACAATTACACCTTTTTTTGGAAGGGTAGAGGGCAGGCAGAAAAAAGGCAACATGGTGTGGGCTTCGCAGTGAAGAATTCGCTACTGGGAATGATTGAAATTCCAGCAGGAGGTAATGAAAGACTATTACCCCTGCGCTTGGCAACCTCTTGTGGTTTTGCCACCATTATTACTGCATATGCACCGACACTCGATTCCTCTGATGATGTGATTCGTTCTATGAGGCGTTAGACTCCGTGATTAAGGCAGTTTCAAAATCGGACTACATTTATATGCTCGGTGATTTCAATGCTCGTGTGGGCAAGGACTCAAGTTCATGGCCAGTGTGCCTTGAAAAATACAACATCAGTCGCATGAATGAAAATGGGCAAAGGCTGCTGGAGCATTGCACCAGAAATGACCTATGTATTACAAACTCCATTTTTAATACAAAAGAGCTGCATAAGGTCACATGGAAACATCCAAGATCCGACCATTGGCACCTGCTGGACTTCATCATCACACGGAGACAACATCTGAACCATACATCATTGACTCGAAGTTACCACAGTGCTGACTGTGATACGGATCATTCTTTGGTTGTTGCAAGGGTTAGACTGAGACCAAAGAGAATCTACACAGCTAAACACAAATCTAGCCCCAGGATTAATATTATTAACACTCATGATCCTAAAATGCGCTTTCAGTTTCAACAGCAACTTGAAGACGCTTTCACTGATACACCAGAAAATTATACAGTAAGTGAAAAGTGGGGTAAATGTAAGGAAACTCTATAAAACTGCTGTAGGGGTTTATGGCACTGTGGATTATAAGAGGCAGGACTGATTTGCGGCAAACATCCAGATTCTGCAGCCCTTGATTGATAAGAAGAAGATAGCTCTCTTAAGAAAACAAGGAAAGACCAACACGTAACACTCTGAGTGGGCTAAAGCAAGCTAGGAAGGATGCGCAAAAGGCTGCCAGGCAGTGTGCAAATGACTATTGGATCTGCGAGGCCTGCCTGCCACTGAGCCAGTTTCTTGAAATCACCTCCAGTGGCGACCTATGGCACTTCTAACCACATTAAATTCTCTGCCTACTACACTTTGTGACTGTCCAGCTTATAAACGTCCAATGATGATGAGTCGTTCTGTAGTGAGATGAGCCATAGTTGCGCATTTAATTTTCAACTGAATTTATTCGAGGAGCGTCAATCTTTTATAGGCATTCAATAATATGGTCAGAGAGTTTTGTGTTCAGTAAGTTTCACAGGGTTATCATTAACCTGTCACGAGTTATTGTCAAAAATTTTGTTTTGACCTTGACCTCTTTCATGACCTCACAAATCTTGAGGTGAGTATAATTCAGGTAACCACGAGAAGTTAATGACCAGATGGGCACAGTCGATAGGTTGATTGATGTCCAATCGGCAAATATCTTTTATAAAAGTAACACCAAAAATGTTGTGTTTCTGTTTTAGAACAGTATACATGGGGCCTTCAAATTAAAACCTTAAATATTTTTTTTTTACTCTGGGGCCACTATTCACTGAGCCTGACCCGGTTGTAATCAGTCTGTCACAGAAGTCACGCCATTTTGAAACTTCCTACTCCACTCATACACTAGCTGAACTGACAGGCATGACAGTGGTACTGGATTTTCATTTGCCAATGAATTTCTACAGGTTTTACCCCTTCACTGATAAAAAGATGAAAAACAGAACGCTGCTCCTCTTTGGTGCATGTCAAAAGTGGGGCAGCCATCCTTAAACTGTCCTTATGACATCACTGTGTTCATCCACACTGTGATGTCACATGCTTAACACTCCTGACACCCTTAACAATATTGACAGGTTACAAGACAGTGGCATGGTTATTATAATTTCTGTCACACTGTTCAGGTTTTTCATGTGAAGCTCCCCCCCCCCCCCCCCCCCCCATATGTTTATGCAGTGTATTAGAGACATTAGACATAGACAGTCACAGTTTTTTGGGCATGTTATGAGAATAAATGAATTGGAGAACTTGGTGACAACGTAATATCGAGGGGAACAGACCAAGGGGAAGACCTAGAAGCAAGTACATGGATGGCTTGGCCTTGTGGCATGGTCGAGACAGAAACACAGAGCTGATCCATGACTCTGGTGATCGAGTGAGATGGCAGTGAGATCGAGTGAGATGACCGCCCACGCTTACCAGCATGGCACATGATGGACGGATGGATTGTAATTTCATTTAACTGAGAATGTCATGTATGTTTGTAATGATGTATTGTCATATCATTTGACTGAGAATGTCATGTTTGTTTGTGGCGATGTATTGTCATTTTGTGTGATTCTGAGATGATGTATTTGAGCTGCCTTTAACTTGTCTTTATATTGCAACCCAGTCTAGGAAAGGAATATTTGGGGTTGTGGTTGATGCAGATTCTAAAGTACCCCTGGCAAGAGTTCAGGTGGAGGTCATGCCGTCTGGATACATACAGCACACGGATGACCTTGGGCGCTTTGCATTTTACTTGCCAAATGGGACGTACACTTTGAAAAGTGTGGCTGCCGGTCATAAAGATACAAAATTGGTAAGTCTCTTCAGTTGACCCAAAATAAAGATACAATAACGATAAACATCCTAATTTGATCAGTCATACAGATACAAGTAAGTGTAAGTGTTTCAAGGTAATCAATAATAATGTTTCAAGGTAATCAATAATAAAGACAACAATTGTAAGTGTTCCAAGTTAATCAGTCAAAAAGATCCAACAGTGGTAAGTGTTCCAAGTTAATCAGTCACACAGATACAACAATGGAAAGTGTTCCAAGTTATCATGCATAAAGATACACTAATAGAAAGTGTTCCAAGTTAGCACATATAAAAACAACAATGGATAGTGTTCCAAGTTAATCAGTCATAATGATATACAATTGTAAGTGTTCCGAGTTAATCAGTCAATAAGATACACCAATGGTAAGTATTCCAAGTTTATCAGTCATAAAGATACAACAAGGGTAAGTGTTCCAAGTTAATCAGTCATAAAGATACAACAATGATAAGCTCCAAGTTAATCAGTCATAAAGATACAACAATGGTAAGTGTTCCTAGTTGATCAGTCATAAAGATACAACAATGGAAAGTGTTCCAAGTTAATCAGTAATAAAGATACAACAATGGTTCTGTCGCCCTGCTACTGAGTGAGTGTGTGGTGTGACTCTGTGAGCTGTGATATTCACGTGGAATGCATTTACATGTCCGCTTTTTTTTTGTACAGTGACCTGCATGTTCAGAACAATGGCTACCGGCTGTTGCTGAATTCACTTATTTGCCTTTTCGGTGCACGAGTACATTTTTCAGGAGACTCCTGGGAGTCAGCGCTGGAGCTACGTAGTTAGTGCTTTATGCGCCGCTTTTGGCGGATAGAGGCAGAGCCATGTGAGAAAACCCGGGTCAATGAAGTCTTTCTGGTGACTGTCGATTCCATCGACGATGAACTGTGGTTTTTGTGGAGGACTTTTGTGTTGGTATTCTGGTGGCAGCATTATGCACAGTGTTCCTGTGTGGGCTGTTGGATTGCCGAGACTCCTGTCTGTTCCACTTTTCACATTGGACAGTGGGGAACATTTAGTGTGATATTCATTGGCATAGGAACGGAGCATAATGGGGACGACCCGTTGCCGTGAAGTTGGAACCTCAACTAACTAACTAACTAACCGATATTTACATGACATATCCATGTATGTTATGTATAAATGACATGCTTTTTGAATAAACAGCTCCTGAGAAAAACGATGTGGTGGATTACTTTCTGAACGCCCCTCGTATATTTAAGTTTGAAGGATTTATCTCATTGCTTTAGTTTATTTTGTCTGCCTTCTGCAGAATGTACCTGACGAGATGCAGTGAAATATGCCAGGCAGTAAATCATGCAATCTTTTGCTTATGTCTGCGTTATTCAAAATGACTTTATTTGTATCAACAAGGATGTCCGAGTCTTGCTTGGACCGAACGCCCACGAGGTGATGCTGCTGACGGAGTCCAGCACGTGGATGTTCGGGATGTCACCCCTGCTAACCGTGACTATTGTTGGTAAGTTTCCATTTGTAGAGTTGTTCACAGATAAACTAATATGGAGAAAGAAATATATTTAAATATTGAGCACAACCCACTACTGGCAACGCTGATCGTATTCTGGTATGAACCTAAGGCCCATCCACGTTAATATGGAAGCACTACACTCGAGTTTCGCTCTCGTTTGAGCTCGTCAGTAGTGCATATCCTTGACCGGATCCGGAAACAAGCCCCGGATCACTGGCATTTGAAGCGGGTGTGTAACCACGCGGCACACGCTGGACACAGCCAAATTATCATAACAGAATATTACAACGTCACCCATCGTAGGCTATGCTCAAGATTGCCCAATCGCCGCGACTGACGTCCGCCAATCGATGTGGACCCGAACGATCAGGACTTCTCACTGGCAAGGCACACCAGGCCGCTTAAATCCAGTGAGCAATAATCAAATTGACGTTGATGGGCCTTAGGTTCATACCAGAATACGATCAGCGTTGCCAGTAGTGGGTTAAGCTCAATATTTAAATTTCAAATCCCGAAACAACCAAATAATCAAAGTACTATAGGCAGTAGATGACAGTTTGTTGTTGTTGACATTTCCATTGCTCATCTGCAGTGAACCTAAATATTCCAAACTGTTCACTTTCTGTTAAATCTGTCCATTTATAAATATTTATGTTGACATATATTTGTTTTGTCGCTTGCAATTTTTGGTTTTGTTGCTTTGAGATATAAATGTTTTTAAATTTAATCTCTCTCTCTCTCTCTCTCTCTCTCTCTCTCTCTCTCTCTCTCTCTCTCTCTCTCTCCTCTCTCTCTCTCTCTCTCTCTCTCTCTCTCTCTCTCTCTCCCTCCCTCCCCTTCTCTCTTCCTCTACCCATCCCCTTCTCTCTTTTCTCTCTTTCTCTTCCTTCCCCCTCTCCACCCCTCCCTACCATAACCAGATAAATAATCAAAACATAATTTACCCCTTTAAATCATGGTTAATGTGCTAGCTTGCCAAATAAATGGTCAGGGTTTAAACCCCCTATCACTGTCAGCATTTTGGATTCTGGCCAGTATAGCTCTGAGATTGATCCAGTCTTATTATCTGGGTACCATATCATTTTCAGAATTTTCTGGGAATATCTGAAAAGAAAATGTGGTGAGAAAGGGCACTCGCCATCTCATAGCTTAGAATATGTGAAGTCATGATACTTCCTACCCCATCGGCAGTGTTTGCTGTACTTTGATCTTGTTGTATTTTTTGTTTTAAGTCTAGCTTGAAATTAGCTGCTGGCGATGTGGAAGTAGACCCCTTGCATTGATTTTGATGCTCCGAGCGTTGGTTGTTCAGAAAGCAATGGCACACTACTGCCGAGTAAATCATAAACATTCAGAATTCATCGGGGGAATTGTCATGATTAGAACGCAGATTCTCTTTCTCAGCATCATCATCACCACCATCCTCATCCTCATCAACATCATCATCATCAACATCATCATCATCATCATCAGCATAATCATCATCATCATACAGTGGCTAATCATGTGCAGAACTTTGTCGCAAAATATTTGGATTTTGCATTGATTTAGATAGTCCTAGCGCTTGTTGAGAAAGCAATGGCAAACTACTGATTGTAAAAATTGTCGCATAAATCACAAACAGCCAAAAATGTAAAGGACTGCAACTAACTTTTTAACTCTTTATCTCTTGTCTCCCTGATATTCTCATACAAAAAAGTTTAGTTTCTTGAATATATTTAATGTAAATTTATTCCTGTTTAGGGTGCTTTGTCCTCCTACTCGTCATCTTCATCACTGTGGTGATGTGTTGGAAGAAATCTGGCAACATGCAGTTTGATGAGATGGGCTTCCGTCAATTACCCAACGCAGATTATGACGATGACAGCGATAGCTTGGAGTCATTTGTGATGGACAAGAACTCCTATCCTTTGAAACAGCTATCCCACTTTGCGTCACAGGGGACCAAAGAGTATCATGATAAACCCTCAAGTGATGATGATGATGGGGAGTCCAGTTTGTTTGAGAGACCACTGGTCACTAGAAATTAACTTTGCCTTTAATGCCTTGTAAAACTGCAAAGGTCACTAGAAAATAACTATGCCTTTAATGACTTGTCATATTGCCAAGGTCATTAGAAAATAACTATGCCATTAATGTCAAACTGCAACAGTCACTATAAAATTATATATTATTTTTTTATAATTATATATGCCTTGTCAAACTGCAAAGGTCTCTGGAAAGTAGCTATGGCCTTTATATGCCTTGTTAAACTGCAAAGGTCACAAGAAAATAACTATGCTTTGAATGCCATGTCAAATTGCAAAGGTCATTAGAAAATAACTATGCCATTAATGCCTTGTCAACCTGCAAAGGTCACTATAAAATTATACCTTTATGTGCCTTGTCAAACTGCAAAGGTCACTAGAAAATAACTATGCCTTTATATGCCTTGTTAAATTGCAAAGGTCATTAGAAAATAACTATGCCATTAATGCCTTGTTAATTTGCAACGGTCACTATAAAATTATACATCACGTCTGTTTAAATGAAAATTTAACTGTTTCCCTACTGGAAGAAAGTTATTTTTCTATGGGTTCATTGTTACATTATCTTATATTTCTCTGGAGAAAGATAATTATTTATTGATGAAAGTAATATTTTTTTTTTTTAAAGAAAAAGCAGTTTTCTGTGGAAATATAATTTTTTTTTTAAAGAAAATTACAGCTTTGAGAAAATGTAGCTAGTTTAATGTAGGGATGTAACTAGCTTTCTGAGGAAATGTAAGTAGATTTTTGAGAAAATATAAGTAATTTTCTGTGGAAATATGGGCAATTTTCTGGGGAAATTTGACTAGTTTTCTGTGGGAAAACTAATGAGTTATTTTTTTTTTTTTGGGGGGGGGGGGACACGGGGGGGGGGGGGGGGGGGGGGACTAAATTTTGTGGAAATATGGTTGTCTGAGGAAATATAGCAGGGTTTCTTAGGATATGTAGCTTTCTTTGTAAATGTAGCTAGTTTTATGAGAAAAATCTGAGGAAATATATTTACAGTTTTTAAAGAAATCTAGGTAGTTTTCTTTGGAAATATATAATATAATGTGTTGGTTATCCGATTAGATGTAACTAGTTTTCTGTGGAAATGTGCCTTCAGAAAGAGTAATGTAGAAGATCTATCAGTGTAGATCTACATAAAATTTAAGGGATTGGCATAAGAGAGACGACTTCAGAATAGATGCGGATGTCGGACACAATAATCTTTAAGGTGCATAACTACAAGCGATACATCCCCCCTTGAAAGAGTAACAAAGAAAATCTATTGGTGTAGACATAAAATATAAGGGATTGACACAAGGGAGATGACTACGGAATAGATGCTGACGTTGGACAAACTGATCTCTGAGACGCTTAACTACAAGTGAGGCAGTTCCCTTAAAAGAGATATAAAGAAGAAGAAGAATTATCAGAAAGCTTTATGAATGGTCCAAATGTTGAAATACTTGATGATGATGATGATGATGTGTTAACTTTATTGATGCTAATTAACTGTTGTGTTTTGATAAATATAATTTTGCAAGGAAAATGAGTTATATATACTATGGTTCTATACATCTGATGACTATCATATCAAATCAATACCCTATTTTGACAACAATCCCTTTCAAATTAATATCCAAATGGTGGCGGATTCAGTCACATGATTATTAATCTGAGACTGGGGTGGGCTTTTATTATAACTTCTCTTCTGAGGTTGAATGGAGGCACAGGCAATGGACAATGAATGAATGATGACTGTGAAATGGGAATGAACAAACAGCAACAGATTTGCTGTATGGCAGTGAATCTTGGAATGAACAAAAAGCAACTTTTGCTGTATCTCAGTGAATCTTGGAATGTAAATTAACAAATTAGGAAGAAATTGGGGGCGACAGAGATGTGGTTCCTTGTACTGCCAGAGTAACTAACGACAATTGCCTGGAAGAGACTAATGAAACTAGAACATTATATGCAGCTGTACTTTATTATTCGGCACCTCCATAGCGAAGTGGTCAAGCTGTCTGCCTCGTGCTCCGAAGGTTGTTGGTTTGATTCCGGGTTGCATCTTTCTGTTCATTTTTCTCAGAGATTCCTGGGGTCGCTGCTGGAGCGTTGGAGTTTGTGTTGTGTGCGACACTTTCGGCAGGCTGCCCTGTGGAAAGAGCCTGAGCCATACGGGAAAAAACCTGGTGCAGTGATGTCAGTCCTCTCAACTTTTATGATATTTTGATACTCTATTATAAGAAGAAATAAACACCCTGGAAGGTAACCCGGCGAACAAATGCCTGAAGAAGGCAGATGTTTTGGCCGAAAGGTGCAAATATCGCAGCTTTACTGTAAACAGGCACAACACAATTATGTTTAAAACAATATTCCAGACAAACGCAGAAGAAGAGGAAGAAATAAATTAGAGAACATGGTGACTACAGGCAAGATTGAGGGGAGAAGAACATGGGTAAGACAGAGAAGTAAATATCTGGAAGGCTCGGCCACGCGGCATGGTCAAGACAAGAACACAGAGCTGATCCATGACTACGGTGATCATGTGAGATGGTGAAACATGACCACCCATGCTTATCAGCATGGCATATTATGATGATACAAATGAGACAAACTGCATTCTTTGGTCATGTGTTGGGAAGAGAGGCACTGGAGAACATGGTGACAAGTGGATAGATTAGTGGGAGAAGAGGGAGAGACAGACCAAGGCAAATGATATTGGATGGATTGAGAGGGTGGCATGGAGGAATATCAGCAGAGTAGATCCAGAACACTAAAGACCGAGATCTGTGGAGAGACATGAATGCCTACACCAGTTAACAAGGCACTTTATGATGATGATGTGTGTAATGATTGGTGTGAGATTTTGGGAGGCACGCAGAATTAACATTATTTTAAGAGGGTCACAAATTGGCCATGATGGTCTGTCTTACATGCAGCCCTTCCTCCCATTTACGTTTCAGACATATAATTAATTATCGTCATCACCCAGTGCCTTGCCGGCTGGCGTGGGCAATCATGCCTCTCCACAATTTGCAATCTCCGACAGCATGGATCAATTCGTGTGTTGACCCCCTTCCTTGCCATGAACATAGACTGTCAAGAATCTTCTCACGCTGTCTTCCTCATCTCTCTTTCCACAAATCTTTATGGTTGTCACGACATGTTCCAGTTTTTATCTTCTTATAACGGGACCAAACAACGATGACTGCATCTTTCTGATGTTTGTGATAAGTTGTCTTTTCGACTCAGCTTCCCTTAAAACTTCCAGATTGCTCATTTTGACTGTCCAGTTCATTTTCAGCATTCTTCTATAAAACCCCATTTCCAAGACTTCAAGGATGTTTTCTCCTGTTTACTAATTGTCCAAGATTCACAGTCGTATGTTAAAACTGGTTCTATGTAACATGCAAGAACTCTCTTTCTAACTTTCAAGTACAGTGACTTATTGCACAAAACGTTATTAATTATATGTTGTGTATTATGCTGTTAAATTAATTTGGCAGTAAGCTGAAACACTGTACATATGTTTTAGTCATTAGTCGTTGTTCCAACTTCATGGCAATGGGTCATCCCCATTATGCTCCGTTCCTGTGCCAGTGATCACACAAAATGCTCCTCACTGCCCCATGTGAAAAGTGGAACAGACAGGAGTCCCGACAAACCAACAGCCTGCACATGTATACTGTGCATAAGGACACCGTCAGAATATCAACACAAAAGTTCTCCACGAAAGACACAGTACATCGTCGATGGAAGCAGCAGTCACCAGAAAACCAGCAGCTACACATTAGTGCATAAGGCAGTCCAGCCAGTTCTGTGACAGGCTGGCCGCCATTATTCCAAACATGCAGTTCACACTACAAACAACCGCGAACAGATGTAAAAGTATTTCACACGAAATTAACAGATCACACTGTCGCTTCATGCACTCAATTCAGTAGTAGGGGGACAGAACCATGCACTTCCAGTCTAACATCAGGAAAATGCGAATGCAAATGGTAGTCATAAGCATGAACACTCCAGAGGCCTTAACTGTTCAAATGCCTATACTCCATGTTGGCGACCGGAACTGTACGTATGTTTTGATATTCCTTGGTACTCATTTTAGGCTGGGTCGACCTGGGAGTCTATGTCAATTTTAAAAATCTGAATCCGCTTTGGTTTGAACCTATGACCTGCAGGCTGGCTTCTAGCCGCTACGTCACCACAGCTCTCTCATCACATTCAGTCAGTCAGGTGCCATCTCCACAGTGAAGGTTGGCAGCAATGGATCTCCAACGTTTCTCTCATCCTGATTATACATTTTGTCAGATTTATGTTCGTCCATCTCTTGATGTTATCTTCCCACTTTCCCATTGTCTACCTCTTGCCTTGATTGTACATTCTATCAGACTGCTGTTCATTCATCTCTTGATGTTATCTTCCCATTTGTAACGTTGTCTACCTCTCATCTTGATTGTACATTCTGTCAGACTACTGTTCATCCATCTATTAATGTTATCTTCCCACTTGTATCGTTGTCTACCTCTTGCTGTTTTGCCTTCAGCCTTACCCTCCTGGATAGATTTGATAAGAGTATTAAGTCTCTAAACATGGCCGAAATATTTCATTTGCCTCTTGTTTATAACACTCTTTTCATTCCCAGTTGTTCTAGAACCTTTGTAGTTGGTTGGTTTATCACATTGGCATTGATGTAATTAAATGTTTGACCAAACATACCTTGCTTATTTATAAGTTGATAATTTTGTACGGCTCGTGAACGATGTTCCAAATATCCAAATGGCCCTTGGCAAAAAACAGTTTCACCACCCCTGGCCTAGCATCATGTGTTATTTTTCTGTGTTAGCTGCCTGGGGATCTTCTTCTTTACACTCTAAGGTGACTTCCTGAAATGACTTTCCCTTCTGATGACGTTATGCTCTCTAGGTATGCAATTCTCTCATGTGCTTTACTTGTTGATTGTGTATATTTTAATAACGAAGACACAAGCAATAGATTGCACATTTTTTTGCCAGGCATATTTCGCTGCATCTCACCAGATACATACTGCAGAAATCACACAACATAAAGTAAAGTAACCAGATAAATCCTTCAAACTGAAATATACACAAATTCACGCAGTAATTTCAATTGTCTGCCACGGTAATTTTAAACTTACTATCATGTCTTTCTGTTTTGCACAAAACTGGCCTATATAGATTAATCATGATGACTTCTGCGAGCTCTAACAAGCGACTATTTTGTGTGTTAAACAACACACAAAATGCATTATCTCTATCAATCATGTGACATTAACATTACTGTACGAATATATGTATACTTCAGCTTGAAGGATTTATCTAGTTACTTTAGCAATAAACCATGCAATCTATTGTTTGTGTCTTCGTAATTCAAATTGACTATGGGAAAACATTGTTCTGACTGTGTATGTATTTATTGTATCCAGATGGTTATATTGCATGCATTTTATTCTTGGTATTTATTGAATTTGTTCTTAGCACCATGCACTTATACGTCTCAAGCAGTATAAGGATCATTTTTTTAAATGTATAAAGATTGCTTGAATGTATAAAGATTCCTTGAATGTATAAGATTGCTTGATTGTAATAAGATTGCATGATTGTATACAGATTGCTTGATTGTATAAAGATTGCTTGATTGTAATAAGATTGCATGATTGTATTCAGCTTGCTTGAGTGTATACAGATGGCTTGATTGTATACAAATTGCTTGGTTGTATACAGATTACTTGATTGTATACAAATTTCTTGATTGTATAAAGATTGCTTGATTGTATACACATTTTTTGATGTTATAAAGATTGCTTGATTGTATACAGCTTACTTGATTGTAACATATATTCCTCCTTGACTGATGTATATAATATACTGGCACTGATAGGACCAGCCCAGCTGCTGAGCTGGTCACTTGACTCGCATGCCAGATCACAAGATCCCTAAACAAATGTTTTACAGCGAGCTGTGCTGCGGTAAACGCTCCCGAGACGGCCAGAGGAAACACTTTAAAGACACTCTGAAGATCTCACTAAAAGCCTTTGAAATTTATGACCCTTGGTAGACTGCTGCTAAAGACCAAAATTTGTGTTGTATGTCATTACACAAGTGTGCAGTCAATTGTGAAGCAACCAGGACTGCAAGAGCTGTGAAGAAGAGGCTGGACAGAAAAACCACTGCAGGAGATCCTCCTCCTGGAATGTTAAGCATTCTTTGCCCACATTGTCAAAGAACATTTCGAGACATCTTAGAACTCACGGCTCTATCCTTTCAACCCCACTGAATGAAATGAATGGTCATTATCATTCTAGATGGACAAACAAGAACAGCAACTGATAGGCACACATAGAAGACAAGGGATAGAAGTAGAAATATGTAGACACTCAACAAAGTGTCATCTCCACAATGAAGACTGGCTCCAGCGAATCTCCAACACTTTGTCTTTTATTTAAGTGGGGCACTTGAACAGCCTGATGATTTTTATTATTATTGTGTGGCCTACTCAAGCCTACTTCCTACCTATAAGCCTGACTGCATCTCATTGTTTCTAGTGCACTCTGAAGATCATGGGTTCGATTCCGGACTATGTTGTTTGGTTCAAGAGTGCAATTTTCTCAAAGACTCCTGGGGGTCATCGCTGGAGCTACGGAGTTCGTACTTTGTGCAATTCTTTCAACAGGCCGCCCTGCAGAAAGACACCAAGCCATATGAGGAAAAAACCAGGTTCAATGAAGTCTTGTCTTTTAAACCCTTTTATTTTGCTTTGTGCTTGTGCAGGGGTGGGGAACCTCCAAAAAACGTCTGGATGGAATGGGACAGTAGCTTGGGGAAATATCAAGGACTGTGATGTGTGGAAAGACATGAACACCTATGCCTGTTGACCGAGAACATGATAGTGATGACTACAGCAGACCACTGTGAGATTATACAAGATACGAGAGAACCAGCAACTCTTATACGTGTTTCTGTTATTAGGTGTTACATAAGTCATATTATTCCCCCTTATTTTTTTTTTGCATACAGGACATTTCTGTCAATATCAGCATCTTTCAGCTGATTGTTGATTTCTTGGCAAGATTACGCTCAGTAGTTTGCCTGCCATTGCTTTGTTAGCGACCGGCTCACATACCCTGTAAGTTACCAACGTGCTGAGAACCGCTACTGATTCTCGCGCAGGTTACATTCCTCACGTGGATATACAGGATTACGGAGAAAGTCGTTAACACCTAGACCAGGAGACCGGCATATTACTCCCTACAAAATATTAATCATTGTGTTCCTCTTGTACCTTACTTGTCAAGGTGAAGAATAGACCGTGGAAGAGTGTCTGTTTAAGGGCTTTAGGTATTGAGATTCCCATGGACTGTTATTCTCTCTGTCCATCGTTTACATGGACACATCTTCGTCTGGTTCCATTTGGTTTGTACATCATTGCTTGTTGTGGTACACTGTTGGTAGTCTAGTTATATGGCCGAACCATTTCACTTGCTGTTATGTTTTAAAATTTATCGCTGCTATAACCTCCACCTTAGTCCTGATTTCATCATTTCTGATTCTCTCTCTTCTTGATACATCGAGTATTCTTCTCAGGAATCTTTATTTCCATTGTTATCTTTCTTTTCTCTATTTTTGTCATTGTACAGGTTTAGCATTGGCAGCATAGAGTTGGTAGAAAGATTGTGTTATAATAGAATGTATTTTGTTTTTAAAGAATATTAATAAACATGTGAAATTGGAACCAAAAGGAGCTCATGAAATGCCATGTTGTTTTCTTCACCTTGTTATTTGTAAATAAAAAGATAATTTCTTATATTTGTACAACAGTTTTGCAAATTGTTTTTCATGAAATCATGGTTGTCTTCATCTCGATCTGGCTCATCTTCTTCTTGGTCATTTGTCTACTTCTCTTCTTCATTATCATCACTTCTCCTCGAGAAGTTTCTCAAAATTGATAAGAACGCTTGCTCTTAAATATTTGGTGTCCGGTGACAAGTAGGTTCAACCCCTACACCGGTCAGCTGGACTGAAATGTACCTTGACTTGGAGACATAAATTTCAAGTACCTCAGAAGTCGGAGTGGGTTTGCCTGATGGCGAGGGACACTGGTAGTAGGGAAAGCTAATCCACACGCAAAAATCAATCCAGTGCAATAGAAGCAGCAACAATTGTATGGTCTATACATGACGTCGAAGACAACAAACAAATTACTTCTCCTCTTATTCTTTGTTATGATCAGATTATTTCCATCTTCCCTCTGCTGTTTTTTTTTTCCACATCTCCTGTTCTTATTCTCATTCTCGGAGTCTCCGTGGAGACGTTATTAAGCTGTCTGTTTCACGCTCTGAAGTTCATGGGTTCAATTCTGGGCTACATTGTTCGGTTCATGAGTGCAATTGTCTCGGAGACTCCTGGGGGTCGTTGCTGGAGCTACAGAGTTTGCCCTCTGCGACGCCTTCGGCAGGCTCCCCTGTGGAAGGAGACCAAGCATATGACATAAAAGCATATGATATAAAACCCGGCGCAATGAAATTGACCCTTTTGCCTTTCAAACCCTTTACACCCTTTTTATTCTCATTGTCCTCTCTTCCTTTTCTCCTCGTTTTATTATCCTCCTCTTTTTCCTCTTCTCTTCATTGTTTTCTATGCTTCTTATTCTCTTCCTTCATCTCATGAAATATTGCTTTTGTATGTCTTTTCAACATTTAACTTCCTTGTATCATCTTCCGATTCATCATCATCAAGTGACTTGCCAATAAGCATGGGCAGTCATAGTTCCTCATCTCATACAATCTCCAGGGCCACATATTGGGTCTGTATTCTTGTCCTGATTATCTTATAATGAAAGTTAGTTGCATGTCCCAATCAACTCAGAATCAGAATTGAACCCATTGTTTGTGTGTGATTTACTGGACAATGTTAGTTCAACCGTTAATTATTGCTTTCTGAATGGTGGACGCCACATATTTTTGTTTTTGGGCGCTCACTTACTTTAAACTCAAGCCTAGTCCATACACGTTACTTCTAGTAGCACTGGACTGAATTTTGCGCGTGGGTTCATCATCATCATCATCATCAAGTGCCCTGCCAGCTGGCGTAAGCATTCATGTCTCTCCACAGATCTTGGTCTTTGATGTTCTGGATCAACTCTGCTGATGATATTCCTCCTTGCCACCGTCTCAATCCATCCAGCATCATTTCTCTTAGCCTGCCTTTGCCTCTCTTACCTTCAAAGGTTAGCTTTACCTATTACCAGTGTCCCTTGCCATCTGGCAAACCGACTCTGAGGTACTTGTAATTTACATCCCCAAGTCATCTGAAACGATCACCAGGGCCTCAGATTGGGTCTGTATTTGTGTCCCACTTATCTTATATTTACAGCATGCCCTCTTTAGGACATCCCAGTCAACCCTAGCATTTATTGCTTGTTTGTGATTTACTAGGCAATGTTAGTTCAGCAGTTTGCCATAGCTTTCTGAACGGCCGACGCCTCATTCTATCGAAATAACGCAAAGCTGTCTGCTTCCACATCAGCAGGAGCTGATTTTGACCCCTTCATATTGGTATGTCGGGGAATTGTGAAACTGCGGTGCACTATCCTCAAAGCTACAACTGTCTGACAGTTCATCGTCATCATCATCATTAAGTGCCTTGCCAGCTGGTGTCGGTGATCATCAATCAGTCAGTCAGGTGCCATCTCCACAATGACAGTTGACTGCAATGGATCTCCAAGACTGTCTGTTACCCTGACTTTACATTCTGTCAGATTGATGTTCGTCCATATCTAGATGTTATCTTCCCACTTGTATCGTTTACCTTTAGCTCGCTTGCCCTCAACTTTGCCCTCCAGTATGGTTTTTATAATAGTGTTATGTCTTTTAACGTGGCCGAAATATTTCACTTGCCTCTTATTTCTTTCTTTCATCACTCTCTTTTTGTTCCCGGTTTTTCTAGAACCTCTATATTTGATTGGTTTTGTTTCCATGAAATATGACATATTCGTCTGTATATCCACATCTCCAGGACCTCTATTCAACTTTCTAGTTGCTTGTTCAATGTCCAGGCTTTCATACCATACAATTGTGTTGAATATACGTAACATTTGACAATTCTCTTTTTTAATGCGTGGGCTATCATGCTTCTTCGCAAACTGCAATCTCCGTCAGCTCGGATCAGTTCATGTGTTGACTACCTTCTGTGCCATGACACAAGGCTGTCAAGAATTTTCTTTCGGAGTCTTCCTCTATCTCACTTCTCACAAATCTTTCCAGTTCAAGTTCCAGTTGACAATTAGCTAACATGTTCCAGTTTTTGTCTTCTCATAAAGTGGCCACAGAATTATGGCACCTCTTTCTGATATTCATGGTAAGTTGTTTGACAATTAGCTCTTACAAATACTGACCCACCGACTTATAAGAAGACTGAAGCAACAATGATCTCTATGCATCTCATAAAGGAGCCATTAGCAAACACAGATTGAGAACCTCTAATTTTGGTTCTTGTAACTTAGATCAAGGTTGCCAGGGAGACGGGGTCCGAACCCCTTGGTGGGGTATTGGTGCGTATCTGGCTGAGTGGCTAGAATGCCGGGTTCTCCTTTGGGAGACCCGGTTCGAATCCTCAGTAAGGTGTGGAGTTTTTCTGTCTGGGGCAAAAAGAAAACTAATTTGCACAGTTCGCAGTGACTGCACTAGGCATGCAGCCTTAATTCCCCAGGCGCAAGACCACCTCCCCTCCCGGTCCTACACCGCAAGATCCTATAGGCAGTAAATGACAATGACAGTAAAGGGGGGGGGGGGAGTCCTTTGCTATCTTGTGTATAGTGCATAAGATCAGATAGATCATCATGGCTTGGAGAGAATGGTGCTGCAGGGAGTGACCAGAGGATCTGGCCGACACTCAGGACTCCGAGGAAAGGCCAGACGGACATATAATCGGACTGCTACTGGTACCATTAGCATCGGGACTCTTCACTGGCTGTTGAAGATGAGGACCTAGCACGTATGGGAGTGTCCCAAGTGCAGTGATGTCGGTTCTTGGCTCAACTCTAGACGATGAGACACAATGGAGGTTGAAATGTGTTTGGAGAACATGCAAAGATTACAATGGATGGACAGAAAAACCAACTAGACAGTCATTCTAGATCTAGTCCATACACGTGCTACTATTACATCTAGTGTACTGATTTTTGCATGTGAATTAGCTTTCCCTATTACCAGTGTTCCTCACCATCAGACAACCCACTCCTACTTCATAGGTACTTGTAATTTACGGCCCCAAGTCAAGGACGAGGGTCAAAATTTCAGTCCAGCTGACCGGTGTAGGGGTGAACCTGCTACCTCGGCATCAGCACACCGGGTGTTTATCTAGAACCACATGGAAACCGTGACTGATTAGAACAATTAGACGTAGAAAGTCAAGTGGGGGGGGGGGGGGTACTCTATGAGGAGGCCAGCTACGAACTTCCCGACACTGTAGCGAAAGAGTTCCAACCCCACCTTTTGGCGATTTAGGTACAGACCGCCTTGTGATTTTCACACAATGATATGAGTAACGGTTGTTTTGTTACACTGACAAACTACTGAACGTAAACTTGCCAAGAAATCACAAGCAGACAATAAATTCTGATGTTGACTACGACGTCCTGTAAAGGATAAACAACTAACCTTTTATGATGAGCAGTTAACTTTAAAAAAAAACTGAGTGACAGCTAGTAAAATTGATGGGTTAAAGGGAATGGAAAGGCAATGAGATACGCACTCGGATAGCTTGACCACATGAGCAGTAAACTTAAAAACTTAACGACAGCTATTTAAATTTATGGGTTAAGGAGAAAGGAAAGGCCAAGAGATAATTCCCCGATAGCTTGACCACTTGGTATAATCGGAAAGGGGCTACCAACAAACACAGACTGAGAACCTCTACTTTTCGCAAAAGGTCGCATTTCAGAAAATGAAGAGTATCTTGTGCAATAGGTAACTATCACTGAGTGTAAGAAAGAGAGTGCTGAAATGCTTTGTAGAACCAGTTTTGCTGTATGGCAGTGAATCTTGGAATGTAAATGAACAAATTAAGAAGAAATTAGAAGCAACAGAGATGTGGTTCCTGAGACGAATGTTGAGAATTCCTTGGACTGCCAGAGTAACTAACGATGACTGCCTGAAACAGGCTAATGAAACTAGAACACTATATACAACAAAAAGAAAGAGACAAACAACTTTCTTTGGTCATGTAATGAGAAGGGAGGCATTGGAGAACATCGTGACAACTGGAAAGATCGAGGGGAAGAGAGGCAGAGGCAGACCAAGAGAAATGATGCTGGATGGATTGAGACGGTGGCATGGTGAATATCAGCAGCAGAGTTGATCCAGAAAACCAAAGACCGAGATCTGTGGAGAGCCATGAACGCCAACGCCAGCTGGCAGGGCACTTGATGATGATGATGAACTTAGATTAAGCTTTGCCAGTGAAGTCAGGAGACCTGCTAAGAACTTGTCCATGTTAATACACCCATTAAGTCCTGGTTCCTTGGTGACCCAGTTTTCTGTAGAGATAACCAGGCGTATTCCTTACAGTTACTCCCTTGCTAGGCAACGTGGGTGTCTGTTACCAGCATCTTTCTTCTCAGCATCTCATTTTTCTCTGAGTTACCTCCCCCTGGTCTGTTCTTTTGTTATTTCTTTGTTTATGTAGTAGTTTGCCGTTGATTTCTGAACGACCGGCACTCATACCATTGTTTGGAAACCATCGCAAGGCGGTCTACTACCAAATCGCTGGCAGCTATGACGAATATTAACACGAGACTATAATTTCCCCGTAACTAGAATGAGTAAATACCTCTAAGTCGTAACAAGGAGTCTGCTCATGAGTGTGACACGGTGGCTGTAACAAATATACAAGGGTAAATAGATCAGGAACCTGTGACAGGTCTATCGAATCGGTAGGGAATTGAATTGACCCTAGAAAATACTGCTCATGAATCATGGAGGAAATTGGAGGAAAGGCGCTAGACAAAGACGTTGGAACTTTAATAACCCCTCCACGACGCCTAGCGGCATAAGTGGAAGACGACGACGACGACAACAAGAACAACAACAACAAATGATCAACACAGAACACGTCACAACCATCTCCTTCAGCGCAAATAGAACTACATTCCTTATCAAGCACATGACTTTCACATGCTCACAACACTTTGTTATTACTCACGTGTCAATCTCGTTCAGCGAAACATAACAGTATGCGGTATTGTATGTCTAGCGCCGTAGAGTGTTCCTCTTTCAGGACTTCAGGTCATGCGACAATCCAAGAACAGGTTTGGCCATGTGATTCATTGACCCAATTACCCACGCCAATGCATGAATTTGTAGTTGGAAGTACCTACTAGTATGGTTGAATTAAGATGTGTCAAGAACCGACATAACAGCACTCTGGACATTCCCATACGTGCTCCGTCCTTATCTCCAACAGCAAGTGAAGAGTTCCAATACTAATGGTACCAGTAGTAGTCTGATTACGTGTCCGACTGACCTGTCCTCGGAGTCCTGAATGTCGGTCAGATCCTCTGGCCACTCCCTGCAGCACCATTCTCTAAAGGCTGCGGGGATCCATCTGTTGTTCTGCACTATACACACGATCCAAAAGAATCCCGATCGCGTCTGCCTTATCCTGCATCGATACCCCACTGAACAGTGCAGACCCAGCCAATCTGTCCACCTGCTCGTTTCCCACCACATCAGCATGACTTGGAGAAAAAATCCAACAGATGCTCTCTATTTTTATGATTGAATGAAAGCCTGCCACACTGCCCGAATCATGTCTGTCTTCACCTTTCTGATCAAACTCTCGAGAGTCCGTTACATTCACGACATGCTTGTGCTGTTTCTCCTCCAGCCAGCGGAACGCCGCCGTGACTGCCTTCACCTCCGTTCTCAAACTTGATATTTGCCTACAAATTAAGAACCCATAGTGTTCGTGGCTAGCCACTGTTGAGCAATGACTAGCACTCCTGCCTCCTGGCCTTGAAGTCATGTGTTCAAATCCAACCAAGGCGGATGTTTTAAAATTGATAAGGGATCCTAGGTGGACCCAGTCTAAAACAGGTACCGGTAAATTTCCCGGGGTAGTAAAGTCTGCCGGTGTTATATTGACCACATTACCAGTCAAGTACAGATTGGTGTATAAAGTATGTGGCTAGCACCACAGACCCGACAGTCCTCTAATGGCAGAAAGGGATCTTCTACTTTACAGGACGTCACAGTCAACTAAAGCATTTTGTGTCTGTGGGTGTGTGGCTGTTTATGATCTCTTGGCAAGATTACCTTCAGTAGTTAGCCATTGCTTTATGAAAGACCGGGACTCATACCATTTTATAAATAAAAAAACAATGCTAGGCGGTCTGCTGCCAAATCGCCCGCAGCTTTTTTGAATTGTGTCCGTAACTCCTTCGCTACAGAGCAGGAAACTTGGTGTACGTTTCCGAAGCCGAACTGTCTGTGTGAACTTTTTAGAATTTAGATACATTTCGGGCGATAACTGAGTCAATCTAATATAATTTACATAAATTTGGGGCGATATTCAAGTCATTCTAATAGAATTTAGATACATTTTGGACGGCATTTGAGTCACTCTGATAGAAATTAGATGAATTTAGGATGATATTTAATTCACTCTAATAGAATTTAGATAAATGCTTTGATATGTGAGCCTCTCTAAGAGAGCTTAAATAAATTTTGGGCGATATTTGCAGCTTTTAATTTTTATATTTTCTAGTGTGTCCTCCGAGAAACACCTAATGGAGGTTGAAATTTGGTGTTTCGAGAAAATGCAATGAATACAAATGGACGGACAGAAAGAAGAACTAGAGAGTCCGTCTAGAATCTTATGAAGACCGTGACAGATTAGAACGATCAGAAGTAGACAGTCAAGATATGGTCAAGGTAATATGCTGCCTGGAATTTCTGCAGAATCATGTCAACAAAAGGTTCAATTTTAGTTGCACCCGCTGCGTCTGGTTCACATACGAGAAGCATGGTGTGATAAATAGATTGAAATCGATTCCTGGAAAACATCGTGGCATACCAAGGAGTATAGAAATGTGAAGCAGTACTCCAGTAGTCCTTGATCCATGGTCTTCGATCAAGTCCCATAGAAATAAAAACAGACGTAAACTTCAACCATTCGTGCTTCGTGAGTGGGGTCCAGGATTGCAGACGAGAATGTTTTCTCTTAGGAGTGTTCTGTTTCAATATCTTTACTGCATAGTCATTTACATTTGTAATTAAACAGTCTACTATATGATCGTCAAAAAACACATTCAGAAAATCCATTGGTGTTTGAAGTTTATAAAGTTCAGGATTGACGTGAATCCTCCGAGGACGAATCTCAAACTTAGGTTTTGTTTTCCCTTCTGACACATCATGCCATGTCGATGCTGTTGAAGAAGATGGTAGAGGTGCTTCAGGCTCTAAAATTAAAGAGTTTTTCCCTCCAGATTTATTCTTTTTTTGTACTGTTTGCATTTGTTTGCGCTTTGTAGTAATTCTGACTTGCTGATATTCATTGTCAGACCCTGTAGCATAATGTCTACAGACGTTCGCATCCCCAGTCCATTTACATGTCTCAATAGATTAACCAACGTAAGCCGTTTTGATAACTCGGTCTAAGAATAGCTTAGAAGATTCTAGATTGAGGGAGGGTAGATGAGAGGTGGGGACTCCATTTGATTGGTTGACCCTTGGGCGAGTAACGCTAATACTTAATTAGCCCGCCAGTCGAAGATTTGATTCCATCCAGCTAAGATGTGCTCAAGATGCAGTGGTAAAACATGCCGAACCATTCTCTAAGATGTAGATTCTGCACCTCAGGTACCACAAATCATTTAATATGTTATGTGTAAGCCTGATGATAAGAGAGTGAGACGAATGGCAGAGTATTTTCTTGAGAAAATGTGGAAATAAAGACAGAACTTCGTTGTAAGTGACACTAAAACTGCCGCTCCAACCTGTCATGTCTACCACAGTGAAACATTTTTACCATGTCTATTGTCTGTCTGATTTGATGATTTGCATATGCTTGTGACTGTAAACTACGCTCAATGCATATTGCAAAACCTATGTGCGCTCTGAACATTCGTTGAGTGCCTATCATGACCATTCTTAACCAAACTGTACACTGCTCTTGCGAGTTACTTTTGGCAGTTTTGTTTCAGAATGTGTGATGCAACATGTAACTTTTCCCTTATAATGGCTGAGAATGTTTGAGTGAATGTGATGGTAATTATATAATTAACCTCTCATATTTGTAAAAGTAAAGACGCTTATTATATCCATGTTTGCAGGACTGCATTGCACTTTTGAAATTACAAAGTTCCTGTAATGTCTGGTGACTGTGTTACGCTCAAGTAAATTGCCAAAAGCATTCATATAGATTTGCCTAGGATGCAATTTCTCTTTGACGTTATGCACTGGTCCTTTGCAACAATGGTTTAGGTTTATATGAACTACATTCCAATAAGGAGCAATATGTGGCATAACCTACAGTGTCTAGTCAGTTGAATACATGTAAAGGCTCATGCTATTTGTCAGGGAAAATTCATGTTTTCTTTCATATGTGTATTCCACGTGTGAGAGCATTGCTTCTGCAATATCGCTTGGTACCCGCTGCAGTAGATATTACTACTGTTTAATGGGAAAAGAGCACAACAAGATGATGATGTTGGTTTGATGGTGCTTGGGAACCTGGTCTAGCTTGAGGGGAGGAAGTTTGGCATTGCGGTGTGAGTGTGGAGGAGATAGGGCATTCTGTGTACCAAGGTATCACCTTTATGCAAGCTAATTGGTCCATTGCCATTAGTTAATGATATTGCCAAGTGCAGTCATGAAAGATGCCTGTCTTCTATCTATCTCATATCTGCCTTATGGTGATTGGTTCAGCAGAGGTGCCTCATGAAAGGGTTCATTTTGTGCTGTTTGCTTCATGTCTTGCTTTGAAAGGCTAGTGCATGATTGCAGCCTTACAATGCCTACTTCTTAATGCTTAATCACACTGTCTGTTCTCATGGTACACCGGTCCCCGTGATCTACTTATTGTGAGAATTTATATAGACAAATAATTACAAGGTACTTGATACTGGTGTGAGGCTGCCCCTGAGTAAGCATATGTGCCTATGATTTCACAAAATTGGGGATGAACCTTGAGAAAGGATATCACCCCACACCACCAAATAAAATTGCACTTCATCACTAGTGAGGGGCAGGTGTTCGAATATCACTCTCCTCTCGTCCCCTCCCACTCCTCTCTGAATCTGTAATGGTACTACATAACCATGACAATGTTTAAACAGATGTAAAACACATGTTGTGCCTTTGTTTATTAACAGAGAATGAGGAAGATGGGGAGGCCTTCAATTACCAGGACAACTCCAGGGAAGTCCTGAGCTCTAGCCTGAACTCCAGCTTAATACTGGCTGAAAAGCTAATGGAGAAGAAGGATAGAACATAGAGCAAATTCACAAATGGATTAATGCTTAAGTGTGGTGATTTCAGTACCATCAGAAACCTTGGCGGGAGATAGACTGGCAGGGAAGAATGATGGGACATAATAGTTTTAGATCTACATCTACTGAAATGTAAACTAATCCCAATTATCAACTTTGCGAACAGTCTACTCACCCTTCGGAAGGACATGTTTGTCTCTTGCTTCGGACTAGTCAAAGTAGGGAATAGCCTAAACTGGAAAAACATTATGGGGAAACTGAAACCTGAGACATTCCCAACACCTTCATAGGTGCTAAAAGACGGTACACGGATCAGTATAGCAGTGTCTCCATATACTTGTGCCCGGCTATAGGTTTATCATGTGTTACCCTCATTTGACGGTTGGAAAGGTGATAGCATGGTTTAAGAGTTTGTGGTGTAGGATATCTTGATGAAGTAGTGATGTGAAGGAGGAGGGTTTGTTTTAGATTAATGCTTCTGTGGGGGATATTGAGTGATGTGTTTGGGTTTTCATAATCATTGTCAATTATAATTTGCATATAAACTGATTGAAATGTAGATATTTGGCAATATATGAAGCCTGAGTATTCACTTGACCTCAGCAGACATTAATAAAATGATGTTAGTAAGAGAACAGTTTTTGAGATACATGTCTCTGTGGTTGTCTTGTACACTGTTGTGAATGAATTGTCCAACTGTTGTCAAGCATCTTCATGGTGACTGTTACTCTACTGCTGTTGTGGTTACTGGTATTGTGGAAGTCCTGTGTGGTTGTTGTCAAGTATCTTCCATGATGTATGACTTGTCTAATCTGTTGGTGTGATCATTCTTTGTGAATGTGTGTCCAACTGTTGCCAAGATCTTCTCATGTTGATGTCTTGTTCAACCGGTGTAAAGTACAGTTGTTGTTGTTGTTTATGTTCACTACAATGGTTCAATTGACGATGTGGTCATTTGTCCAAGTGTCTTGTATCACTTGAAATAATATAAAAGAGATCAGAATGAGGTTGGCGACCAGAGCACAGTCAACTAGATAGATGAGGAACTGCTTTTCATTTGTTACTGTGGCTAACTGCCAAGATCTCTATATAATCTAGAAGAGAAATCATCTACAAAAATTCTGTGTTGAAAGTAAACTTAGGTCTAATTTCTCACAGTGGGGGTACTCGATGAGCCAAATTCTAAATGGTTTCTCTACAAGGGTTCTGTGAGAATAAATATCAATGCCTCTAGACAAAACTTGCTGTTACTAACCTGTATCTTTTATAGAGAGATATTCTTTATAGAACTTCACTCATTGGAGCTTCTGTAATTATCTATAAAGACCCACAAAAAACCTCACAGACCCCTCAGCTGATGACAAACTTCCACTGTCGTAGGTTTCCCTATCACCACGTGCTAAAACTTTAGATTCACTATAAGATCTACAACTATCAGAATCTTCATTCAAATCGGAATCACTATCGTCTAAAATCGTTTCAAATAATAATCTTGCTTGGTCTGATGTGAGTCTACGAGGCCGCAAACTAGAAGGAGGCGTTGCCATTTTTAAGAAAATTCAAAAGAAACTTTGAAAACAGTTCTTTCTAATACAGAAAATGGATCCCAGTGTCTTGTATCACAATGCCGGAAGCGAAATCTTTCGCTGTAAAGTTTAATTCAATGGGACACTAACAATTGTGGACTGGAAATGAGAAATGGATCAATTAGAGCATGATACATAACAGATCTATAGGTAGGCTCTTGGGTGTCAAATTTGGGTTACGGGGTCTATCAATAGGCCTCTGGCACGCAATCAGTTTTAATAGACATTGAAATGGACCCGGAGTTGCTTGAGTTGATTGTTAAGAGTCGTGTTCCACTAGTTTTTAGTTTGCGTGTGGTCAGAAGCAACGAGTGACAGTTAAAGGTAACTAACTATAATGGTGGTTCTGAATGTGTAGCTCTACATCAAGTCAACGGAGTGGAGAATCAAGAGAAAGAAGTCATAACATGAATATAGTTACACTTGATAAAGACGAGTCAACATATCAGCAACACATATATATCAGAGACGAGTCAGCCTTCAGTCAAACGCCGAGTGCGTATGACCCTGTTGTGAGCAGTCAGGCACTCTCTATAAATGACAACTAGCGGGCATTAACGCACCCTTTATCAAGACCAGGAGTGCACCAGTGAATAAAGATCATTATCTCGCTCCCTGGCATTTGTGGTATTTGATATTGTTTACATTTCCTCAGCTTTATCGCAGTTTTACTAATTTTCTTCTTATTAAATGGGTATCGGATAATTTTGGATAGGTCCTGGAAATTGTCAGGAAATTCGAGAAAAAAAAATTCAGAGGAAGAAAATCGGTCAGTTCATCTCAGTATGCTGGAGCCAAGAATAACTGAAGACCAAACACTCCAGATCCCATTTTACTTTATCTTGTAATAATAAACACAATTTTGTTAGCAGATCTGTGTTACCAGAGTTAAGATTACTCTCCAATAAATGCAGAGTTGTGAATGTGAAACCGCGGTGTCCCATACTATTACCAACTATTGACATGTGATAAATTCTGTTAGAGTTTTACGTTTTGTCACTTTCTCTGTAATCACAACGCATGCCAAGAAACTGATAACCGTTCTCTTTCACGCAAAACTTATCTCTCTCGTCATAAGATTCAGAGAAATATGATATCGTGACCTCTCGTAGAAGAATAGATATCCCGAGAGGTTTATAAGAAGCAGCCAGACAGACAAGATACTCCATTGCAAAGACATTAGTGCTGTCTCGAGTAAGGTTTCCAAGTTGAATCATATACACCGATAAAATGGACTTACGGTTTGTGTTGTTGGTTTCTGCGCTGCTTCTTTCGACATTTCTGGTAGAAGCGGTGAGTTGGCTTGTTTTGTTTTTGACATATAACCTCATATCTATTAAATGACGAAAAATGTTATGGCAAAGGCAGCCTTTTACAAGATGGAAAACATACTGACCAATAAACAGAGGTCAATTACAAGGAGGAAAAGAGTGTTAAAGTGACACATAAAACCTATACATTTGTGCCAATGAGCAAACAGGCTGAAAAACATCTGATGGCTGTGGAAATGTGGTTTCTGAGGAGAATGCAAAGAATACCATGGGCAGACAGAAAAACAAATGACCAAGAAACAAATTACAATCGTAAACTGATTAGAGAAATTAGACGTAGACTGTCAACATTTTTGGTCACGCTATAGGAAGAAATAAATTGGAGAACTTGGTAACAACTGGCAAGATCGAGATGGAGAGAACAAGGGGAAGGCAGAGAAGTAAATACCTGGATGCTTGGCCACGTGGCATGGTCGAGACAGGAACACTGAGCTGATCCACGACGCTGGTGATCGAGTGAGATGGCGAAACATAACCGCCCACGCTTATCGACATGGCACATGATGATGATGATGATGATGATGATGATGATGATGATGATGATGATGATGATGATGACTTGTTTTGTTGATGAGCGGTGACGTAGCGGCTAGACGTTCGGTAGTCTTGGGATCGATTCGCAACTGAGAGTTCGAAACATAAATAAAATTGTCCTGACCTCCCAAGTCGATCC
The DNA here is from genome assembly GCA_963921405.1 of Cepaea hortensis. NCBI lineage: Eukaryota > Metazoa > Mollusca > Gastropoda > Stylommatophora > Helicidae > Cepaea > Cepaea hortensis. Next base: position 419,835,684 of record OY992876.1, read on the forward strand.
AGCCTTACAATTTGGTACCAAGAAATGTCTTCGGAAGTAAAGGCTGTCGGTGTGATACTGGCCACATCAGCCACTTAGTGTCGCTTGGTCCATTAAACAGATGTGTCTAGCACCATATGCTGGATGAGCTCTAGGTGCTAGCCAACAAGTGAACAACAGGGTGTATGTTAATAACTGTGCTGTGTTCGAAAATACTGCCCGTCCAAGTCGTGTATTTATCCATTATGTTGCAAGTACTTTACAGAGGGTGAATACAAAACTTGTATCGGCAATATTTTCAAACACTGCAATCAATCAATCATGTGCCATGCCGAAAGCGTGGGCGGTCATGACTCGTCATTTCACTCGATCACCAGCGTCGTGGATCAGCTCAGTGTTCTTGTCTCGTCCATGCCATGTGGCCA
>OY992876.1:419841087-419958587 GCA_963921405.1 Cepaea hortensis
TCTCCGATTTATGGAACACCTGTAGTGTCTCCCATTTATGAAACACCTGTAGTGTCTCCCATTTATGGAACACCTGTAGTGTCTCCCATGAATGGAACACCTGTAGTGTCTCCCATTTATGGAACACCTGTAGTGTCTCCCATTTATGGAACACCTGTAGTGTCTCCCATTTATGGAACACCTGTAGTGTCTCCCATGTATGGAACAACTGTAGTGTCTCCCATGTATGGAACAACTGTAGTGTCTCCCATGTATGGAACAACTGTAGTGTCTCCCATTTATGGAACACCTGTAGTGTCCACCTTTTATGGAACACCTGTTGTGTCTCTCATTTATTGAGCATATGTAGTGTCTCCCATTTATGGAACACCTGTAGTGTCTCCCATGTATGGAACACCTGCTGTATCTCCCATTTATGGAATTCGTTTAGTGTCTCCCATTTATGAAACACATGTAGTGTCTCCCATTTATGGAATTCATTCAGTGTCTCCCATTTATGGAACACGTGTAGTGTCTCCCATTTATGGAGCATCTGTAGTGTCTCCCATTTATGGAACACGTGTAGTGTCTCCCATTTATGGAGTACCTTTAGTGTCTCCCATTTATGTAACACCCGTAGTGTCTCCCATTTATGGAACACCTGTAGTGTCTCCCATTTATGGAACACCTGTAGTGTCTCCCATTTATGAAACACCTGTAGTGTCTCCCATTTATGGAACACCTGTAGTGTCTCCCATTTATGAAACACCTGTAGTGTCTCCCATTTATGGAACACCTGTAGTGTCTCCCATTTATGGAACACCTGTAGTGTCTCCCATTTATGAAACACCTGTAGTGTCTCCCATGAATGGAACACCTGTAGTGTCTCCCATGAATGGAACACCTGTAGTGTCTCCCATTTATGGAACACCTGTAGTGTCTCCCATTTATGAAACACCTGTAGTGTCTCCCATTTATGGAACACCTGTAGTGTCTCCCATTTATGGAACACCTGTAGTGTCTCCCATTTATGGAACACCTGTAGTGTCTCCCATTTATGGAACACCTGTAGTGTCTCCCATTTATGGAACACGTGTAGTGTCTCCCATTTATGGAACACCTGTAGTGTCTCCCATTTATGAAACACCTGTAGTGTCTCCCATTTATGAAACACCTGTAGTGTCTCCCATGAATGGAACACCTGTAGTGTCTCCCATGAATGGAACACCTGTAGTGTCTCCCATTTATGGAACACCTGTAGTGTCTCCCATTTATGGAACACCTGTAGTGTCTCCCATTTATGGAACACCTGTAGTGTCTCCCATGTATGGAACAACTGTAGTGTCTCCCATGTATGGAACAACTGTAGTGTCTCCCATTTATGGAACACCTGTAGTGTCCACCTTTTATGGAACACCTGTTGTGTCTCTCATTTATTGAGCATATGTAGTGTCTCCCATTTATGGAACACCTGTAGTGTCTCCCATGTATGGAACACCTGCTGTATCTCCCATTTATGGAATTCGTTTAGTGTCTCCCATTTATGAAACACATGTAGTGTCTCCCATTTATGGAATTCATTCAGTGTCTCCCATTTATGGAACACGTGTAGTGTCTCCCATTTATGGAGCATCTGTAGTGTCTCCCATTTATGGAACACGTGTAGTGTCTCCCATTTATGGAACACCTGTAGTGTCTCCCATTTATGGAACACCTGTAGTGTCTCCCATTTATGAAACACCTGTAGTGTCTCCCATTTATGGAACACCTGTAGTGTCTCCCATTTATGGAACACCTGTAGTGTCTCCCATTTATGGAACACCTGTAGTGTCTCCCATTTATGAAACACCTGTAGTGTCTCCCATTTATGAAACACCTGTAGTGTCTCCCATGAATGGAACACCTGTAGTGTCTCCCATGAATGGAACACCTGTAGTGTCTCCCATTTATGGAACACCTGTAGTGTCTCCCATTTATGGAACACCTGTAGTGTCTCCCATTTATGGAACACCTGTAGTGTCTCCCATGTATGGAACAACTGTAGTGTCTCCCATGTATGGAACAACTGTAGTGTCTCCCATTTATGGAACACCTGTAGTGTCCACCTTTTATGGAACACCTGTTGTGTCTCTCATTTATTGAGCATATGTAGTGTCTCCCATTTATGGAACACCTGTAGTGTCTCCCATGTATGGAACACCTGCTGTATCTCCCATTTATGGAATTCGTTTAGTGTCTCCCATTTATGAAACACATGTAGTGTCTCCCATTTATGGAATTCATTCAGTGTCTCCCATTTATGGAACACGTGTAGTGTCTCCCATTTATGGAGCATCTGTAGTGTCTCCCATTTATGGAACACGTGTAGTGTCTCCCATTTATGTAACACCCGTAGTGTCTCCCATTTATGGAACACCTGTAGTGTCTCCCATTTATGGAACACCTGTAGTGTCTCCCATTTATGAAACACCTGTAGTGTCTCCCATTTATGGAACACCTGTAGTGTCTCCCATTTATGAAACACCTGTACTGTCTCCCATTTATGGAACACCTGTAGTGTCTCCCATTTATGGAACCCCTGTAGTGTCTCAAATTTATGGAACACCTGTAGTGTCTCCCATTTATGAAACACCTGTAGTGTCTCCCATTTATGGAACACCTGTAGTGTCTCCCATTTATGAAACACCTGTAGTGTCTCCCATTTATGAAACACCTGTAGTGTCTCCCATTTATGAAACACCTGTAGTGTCTCCCATTTATGAAACACCTGTAGTGTCTCCCATTTATGGAACACCTGTAGTGTCTCCCATTTATGGAACACCCGTAGTGTCTCCCATTTATGAAACACCTGTAGTGTCTCCCATTTATGGAACACCTGTAGTGTCTCCCATTTATGAAACACCTGTAGTGTCTCCCATTTATGGAACACCTGTAGTGTCTCCCATTTATGGAACACCTGTAGTGTCTCCCATTTATGAAACACCTGTAGTGTCTCCCATTTATGGAACACCTGTAGTGTCTCCCATTTATGAAACACCTGTAGTGTCTCCCATTTATGAAACACCTGTAGTGTCTCCCATTTATGGAACACCTGTAGTGTCTCCCATTTATGAAACACCTGTAGTGTCTCCCATTTATGGAACACCTGTAGTGTCTCCCATTTATGAAACACCTGTAGTGTCTCCCATTTATGAAACACCTGTAGTGTCTCCCATTTATGGAACACCTGTAGTGTCTCCCATTTATGAAACACCTGTAGTGTCTCCCATTTATGAAACACCTGTAGTGTCTCCCATTTATGGAACACCTGTAGTGTCTCCCATTTATGTAACACCGGTAGTGTCTCCCATTTATGGAACACCTGTAGTGTCTCCCATTTATGGAACACCTGTAGTGTCTCCCATTTATGAAACACCTGTAGTGTCTCCCATTTATGAAACACCTGTAGTGTCTCCCATGAATGGAACACCTGTAGTGTCTCCCATTTATGAAATACCTCTCGCAGGGCGAGTCAACAGTGTAACTGCTTGGCCACCGGAACTCCCTGTTCCTGCTGTCACAGCATGTTTCAGTTTACACATCATAACGTGGCAAAATAACTATAACTTATTCTTTCTCATATTTGTGATAAGTTGTCTTTGCGACTTAGCTTCCTTCAAAATGTCCAGTTCGCTCATTTTTGCTGACCATTTAATTTTCAACATTCTTCTAAACCTAGAAGCATTATGATGCCAGACGGAAGATGCACATAAGAGATTAAGAACATAATTTTTTTTTTTTTTTTTGGGGGGGGGGGGGGGTATCCTTTACAGAACATCGCTGTCAACATCAGCATCTTTTAGCTGATTGTTGATTTCTTGGCAAGATTACGTTCAGTAGTTTGCCATTGCTTTCTGAGCGACCGGCTCACATACCCCGTAAGTTATCGACGCGGAGAGAACGGTTACCGATTCTCGCGCAACGTCACGTTACTTACGAGAGTATACGAGATTACGGAGAAAATCGTGCAACCTCTAGACCAGGGAGACCGGCAAGAACAGAATAGGGCAAGCAAAAGCTGCATTTCAGAAAATGAAAAGTATCTTATGCAATGAGTCACTATCATTGAATGTAAGAAAGAAAGTGCTGAAGTGCTATATAGAACCTGTTTTGCTGTATGACAGTGAATCTTAGAATGTAAATGAACAGATTAGGAAGAACTTGGGAAGCAACAGAGATATGGTTCCTGAGAATAATGTTGCAAATTCCTTGAACTGCCAGAGTAACTAACGACTATTGCCCGAAAGAGGCTAATGAAACTAGAACATTATATTCAACAGTAAGAAAGATACAAACAGCTTTCTTTGGTCATGTTATGAGAAGAGAGGCACTGGAGAACATCGTGACAGCTGAAAAGATCAAGGGGAAAGAGGCAGAGGCCGACCAACCGAAATGATGCTGGATGGACTGAGACGGTCGCATGGAGGAATATCAGCAGCAGAGTTGATCCAGAACACCCAGCACCGAAATACACGGAGAGACATGAACTCTTACGCCAGCTGACAGAGCACTTGGTGATAATGATTCTTCTATAAAACCACATTTCCAAGTCTTCCATGGATTGTTTCGCCTGTTTACTAATTATTCAGGATTCGCAGCCGTATGTTAAAACTGGTTCTATGTACCATTCAAGAAATCTGTTTCTATCTTTCAAGGGCAAGGACTTATTGCGCATGTTCTTCATTTGACAGAATGCAGTTTTCGCTGTCCTATTATGTTTTTAAAAAAAATAAATCTCTGTGATGCATCTTCCATCAACTCTTTCTGCATCTCTACGTATTTTCACGTTTTTGCTACCACAGGACAGGGGACAGAAACAAAGTGATTGTAAAGTCGTTTGATGACCAGCTTACTGCCGCTGGTTTTAAAAAAGTTGGCCTTCTTTATGACTTCTCCAGCACACCCGCAGTAAGTGCGTGCGTAAGACCTTAGTTTATGTTAACATAATAGTTTAATGTGTTAGTTTATGTTAACATAATGATTTCATATTTTAGTTTATGTTACTCACTTATGCGGCTAAACGAAAACAACAACAACAACAACGACAACGACAACAACAAGTGAACAACAACGAAATATGCATTTTAAATGTATGGGCAATTTACACAAATCATTACTACATGAGTCACTAATATTAATAATTGATGTGACAATTTTTACTAGCTATGGGGACATACTGTACTACCAATAGGGTACTGGCTATTATACTAGGGTTTTATTATTATTATTATTGTAATGTTATTATATTTTATATTTTATTTTTATTGTCTTATTTTTATTATTATTATTGCAATATTATTATTTATTATATTTTTTATATTAGTATATTATTATTATTATTATTATTATTATTATTATTATTATTATTATTATTATTATTATTATTGTTATTATTATTATTACTAAGGGGGGGGGGAGATATTCTATACTAAGATAATGTTCGAACAGTTTACGATTGTATGTATAGTCAACACTGGGAGGGGGGGGGGGGGGGCTACCATGACATTCTAATTTTCCGACTCCAAATGACGACAGCTCATCGCTGAAAGAGCGAGCACACCTCGACTCACAGCCAACTAGACACTCCTAAAGTGATACCTTCGTTAGCCAGGATCCACATCCGCTTGAATCCACAGTTATGGAATGTGGACAGAACGAACGAACGAACAGCGAACAAACTTTATTTTCAAAGGGTTAAGAATTGGGCAAATTGGACATAATTCTCGCCTAGCCATTGAAATAGCAGCAAACGTTTCAGAATTGTATATTAACCACCGCTGTATCTTATATAGAAAATCATGTGTGTAAATAAAATCGATGAAGAATCCTGGACAGTTAGTAAACAGGCGGAAAAAAAATCACAGAAGCATTGGAGATGTGGTTTTGTAGAAGAATGCTGAAGATTAATAACACAGCCAAAATGGGCAATCTGGACATATTGAAGGAAGCTAAGTCGCAAAGACAACTTATCACAAACATCAGAAAGAGGCAGTCATCGTTTTTGTTTGTTTGTTTGGCAACATTATGAGAAGACAAAAACTGAAACATGTCGTGAAAACTGGAAAGATTTGCAGAAAAAGAGATAAATGAAGAGAGCGTGAGAAGATTATTGAGTCTTATGTCATTGGACGGAAGGGAGTCAACACACGAATTGATCCATGCCATCGAAGATCGAAATTTGTGGAGAGACATCAGCGCCCACGCAAGCCGACAAGGCACAGGATGACGATGATGATGATGATGTTAACACAAGCAAATGTATTTCATTATTTGTGTACTTCATCAGAAGCAGGTATTAAGACAGTTAAATGTAAAATAGCCAAAGTAAATCAGCAATTTACAAGATGAAGGATATTTTCTACATTTTATCTTTGTAAATCGAGTTGAGGAAGTAGAGATATTGACAGATTCAATGCCAAACAATAAGTTGGTTTCGGAAAAAATAAAATGGATGGCAGGAAATGAGAAGTAGGAGTAGTAGTTACATTTTGCCATGGAGTTGGCGTGGATCAAAGACCACTCAGTGCAGGTGACCTAGAGTCTTTGCACATTTCAGTGACAGACGTGAAGATCGAGTGGATTGTGAACCACTCTGCCGGAAGTAACCTGAGCGAAGGTCAAGCACGGACTACAGGTCCGTGAGAGATCACTGACGTCTGGACCGCGTTCGAGGTCCATCTGGCCGCCACGTTTGTACACATGGAACGTTTTTGAATCTGTGGACGAATGTCGACGTCAGTGCTTGTTCGAGCGACAGATATACAAGATAGAGATCGAGTGCAAGTATTGTTGTTTTAGTGACATTGATGTGACATATGTTGTAAAAGAAAGACATAATACACCGTGTGAAAACAGATGCAGCTGTCGTGTTATGAAGAAGTTATTGTTAGTATAGTGTTGACTGTTATGTGATATATACGTGGTGATTTAGAGAAGGTAGACAGAGTATTACTACCCATCAACTCCAGGGCAAATAAGAACAATAATAGAACATGCATATTACATATGCCCTATCTACCTGGAGACAGTAGAGTGACTTATGTCAACAGTTACAGGTGCCCTAATTCGTTAGCAACTGAGTAACATCATCTCATCCAGCGGCAACACAGAATAGCTCAGTGGCAGTAGAATCGCCAGTCGTAATCCACCCAGCAATAACTTACTGCCGACTCATTTGTGATTTATTTCGCTCCATCGCAATACAGTGCGCTCATGATAGCACATCATACATATCACCAGCGCTCATGCCATCCGAACACATATCCCGCCCATGTTGACATGAGCGGGATATGTGTTCGGATGGCATGAACGCTGGTGACACATCAGGCTGTTCTTAATTTGCTCCTTCCTTAGCCGATCGATCAGTTCTGTCGTTTCCAGGTACTCCACAGTGGGATGGTATCCACTGTATGGTGACCTTATGCTGACTGCTAAGTTCAGAAAGTAGTGTTCTTAGTACTGGCAATTTCTCAGACATCATATCGTTTTCGTTGAGGTGAGTTTCTTGCAAGCACCATACGCTTACCTTTTCTTGGTCCAAGATGTTTTCTAGTTCTATTTTTTGTTGTTGCTGACTCCCTCCGCCTTCCAATGCATTAACTTTAGTCTTTGTTTGGTATGGCCAGACGCTCTTTTCTCAGGTCCCCTGGCTCCACAGGACAACTGAGAAGGACCTCCAGTAGCTGCGGTTGGACACTTTCGAGGCATAGGGCCCGGCACTGCACCTTCCTGGGTGTCCAAAGCAGGGCGAGCACCATAACATTTAGCAGTAGTCGACATATTTCATTACGCGTGATTGCGTGGCATCCCGATTTCTGTGGTGCGCCTCCTGGCTGGTTGCCTCCGTCTTCAGCACCCTTCCTTTGCTAGAGCAGACTGTGGTCTTACTCGAGTTTAGGTGTGTAGGCACGCACACACATGTCTGCGCAGACATGTATGTGCATAAACATCTAGAGCGTTCTGGTTATTTATCAGAGCCAGTGACTCGCCCCCGCCCCTTCTCCTGTTAATTAAAACAGTTCCGCCACGAGAAGGCCAGGAATTGGACTTTTGCTGCTTAGGTGATGAATGCACGAGCCATTGGGGTATTTATGCAAGGTTGGGCGCTCACTCCAACCCCGCCCCCGGCTACATACAATAACATTTGGAATTATGTAATGCAAAAATGCGAATTTATCGATTTTCGATAATAGAGAATTATTTATTGACATGTAAAAATTTAATAAGGATGATTTTATGAAAAAAAAAAAAAAAAAACCAGATATTTCTCCGGTGAATAAAATGATTTATTTTGCAAGAAAATATTAAATTTAAAAAGTTTTTTGCTGTTATAAATTAATTCCACATTTACAATTTTCAAATTAATTTATGTGTTGTAGTAATCTTGATATATTTCTGAAATTTATTCTGAGCTTTCTACTTGTGTTCCGAATATTTTATTCTCACACAGCCGGAAGTAGGTTTTGCTTCATTTCCGTTTTAAAGTATTGTAGAATTCTAACTGTTCCAATTTTATTAAAACAATGAGTGTCAATAACAAACGTAAGATTGAAGATGAATGCCGTGTTTTTAATGATGAATGGACAACTAAGTACTGTTTTATAAAGGTTGGTAGCAAATCTATTTGCTTGTTGTGTCATGAGTCAGTGGCTGTCTTCAAGGAGTACAATTTAAAAAGACATTATCAAACAAAACATTCGGATTTAGGATACAATTTAACAACCGAAGGGAGGGGAAGAAAATGCCTGGAGTTGGTGAAAAATTTGGAGAAACAGCAAACTGTTTTCACTAAACTGTCTTCAATTCAAGATGCTGCAACTGAAGCTAGTCTTGTGCTGAGACACAGAATTGTAAAACAGAACAAGCCATTTTCTGATGGTGAGTTCATCAAGGAATGTTTCCTAGATGCAGAAAACTTTATGTGTTCGAGAACAACAACAAAAATGAAAACAGATGTGACAACATTACTTTATCAAGGAGAACTGTGGTCAGACGTGTTGACAAGATGAGTGACAATTTGATGCATAAATTTCAAGATGCAAGTAAACAATTTTTGTGGTACTCTCTTTCATTGGACGAGAGTACCGATGTACATAATACTGCCCAATTATTGATATTTTTACGCGAATAAACACTTCTTTCAAACTCACTGAGGAGTTACTAAGTGTTGAGTCACTCACAGACACAACCGCAGGCCATGATATATTCAGTACTGTTGCTAACTGTATTGAAAGAACTGGGTTGGTTTGGAACAAGATGGCAAGTGTTACAACTGACGGAGCTCGTGCTGTGACTGGAAAAAATGTAGGTCTGGTAAAGTTGATAAGTGATAAGATTAAAGCAGAATATTTAGACCACACATTATTACCACTTCACTGTGCGATTCATCAAGAAAGTCTGTGTAAAACTGTTTTGAATACCAAGCATGTTATTGACCCAGTTGTCAGTGTCATCAAACTCATCAGATCAAGAGGACTTAATCACAGACAGTTCAAGGCATTACTTGACGATTTGGAAACTGAACATTCCGATGTCCTGTACCACACCAGTGTTCGATGGCTGAGTCTCGGCAAGGTGTTGAGGCGAGTGTGGGAACTCAGAGAAGTCATAGCGATGTTCCTAGAGATAAAGGGTATTGAATGTGACTTTAATACTAACATTGTCAATAAAGTGTGGAAGTTATACTTTATGTTTGCCATTGAAATTATGGAAAAGTTAAATGAACTGAATGTCAAACTTCTGCGCAATGGTGTGTTTGCACATGAATTGTATGTACATGTAAAATCATTTCAGGCAAAACTCTCACTGTTCTCCAGACAAGCAAGTGAAAAAAGATTTGGTCACTTCCCTTTGCTAAAACAAGAAATAATTTTTGGTGAAATGACTGAAAAGTACAAAGCCCAATTAGATGCATTGATTGAAGAATTTGGATGGAGATTCCAAGATTAGAGCCACTTAGAGCCACAGTTCAATACTCCCAGTTCCCCTTTTAGTGCAGAAGCTGATACAGCCACAGAGGACATACAGTTGGAGCTGCTTGACTTACAAGCAGATCATGACCTGAAAGAGAAATTAAAGTCAGATGGTTTGCTGAATGTCTATGGATCTTTATCACAAGAATCATTTCCCAACTTGAAAAACTTTGCAGCTAAACTGTTATCATTGATTGGATCAACACACGTTTGCGAACACGCATTCTCTTGCTTGAAGATCAACATATCTAAGAATAGGTCTTTATTGTCGGACTGAAACTTGCATGCTGTCACGCGAATTTCAACAAGTAAACTTGCTCCAGATTACAAGAATATTGTCAAAAAATGCAAGCAGTTGCATACATCTCATTAGAAATCAACAATTATAGTGACATTGTAGTCGGTTTGTGTCTAAATTAAAGCCATTGATAGATAATAAAGAATATTTGTTATAATAACAAGCTGTAAAATCTTGTTAACAAATTAGTAAAAGTTTTTGTCCATATTAAAGTGTATAAGTAAAATAAAATTGCAATAATTAGTTATTTATGCTGCTTAATAACCTATGAGAAATTAATAATTCCTTATTGTGATACGTTGCTGTAAACAAAATGGACACTATATATATATATATATATATATATATATATATATATATATATATATATATATATATATATATATATATATATATATATATATGTATGTATGTATATATATATATATATATATATATATATATATATATATATATATGCACACACACACACACACACACACACACACACACACACACACACACACACACATATGCGACACACCTGGCAATAGCTTTACATTTGTCAATGCGTCCCTACGCACAAAAACGTTTGCCCACCCCTGTTCTAAAGCATTAATCATTTCTGTTGTGATGCTGTATGAACCGGGGGTCTAGCCAGATTTCATGTGGTTAAGAGCATTCTGAACCTCCATCTTCAAAAGTAGTGTTCCTTCATTATTATGTTGAATATTATACTGTTCTTCTCTGTTATCATTATAAAGGGTTTTCACATAAACTAACCATACATGTAAAATCTGATCTGTTTTAATTATGATTTTTCCATATTTTGTCTTTATGCAGCCTACTGATGTATATGTTCTTTGATTTGTAAGCTCCTGAATTCTTTTGAGCATTAGTTTGGAATTTTTACTGTTGTGTTGTTTTTAAATTTATATGCAGTCTTTATCAAGCTACGCTTCTTTTGCCTCCTTACATAATATTTTGACTTTTCTGCGAATTTCTTTATATTTGGCAGGATTATTTTTGTTCTGTCTTCTGGTTTCCATTAGTTATAAAATTTCTTCAGTCATTCATCTCTTACAACCCACTTTCTTTAATTTTGGAATAGTTTTTTCTGCAGCAGAACTGATTGAATTCTTCAACATTTCCCATTGATCATCCACATCTTGAAATAGGATCTCTAGATCAGACAATATATCACATTTGTTCTTTACGTCAATGTTAATATTATTTTGTATTTCGTTGTCAGTTTTCAATTTGCACAACTTATTTTTAGGGTTTCCTGTTATATACTTGACTTTTTTTTTTATCTCTACCCTCAATGTGCCCATAATTAATTATTTGTGTTCACTGTAGCCGTCTGAATTGGGAACTGTTTTTGAGACTGTTAACACATTTTGAAACCTTCTGCTATTCAGGGTGTAATCTATCTGGTTTTTAATCCTGCATTCTGGACTCCTCCATGTCCATAATCGTCTAGGATGCTGTTTAAACCATGTGTTTCCTACAACTATTTCTTGTTCTTTTGCCCATTCTACAAGTCTGTATCCGCTTTCGTTTCGCTCTCCCAAACCATGGCTGCATACACTGCATCCATCGCCTTGATTTTCTACTTTTGCGTTAAAATCACCCATTATAACATTTATTTCTGATTTTTTTATTTTTTTTTATTTTTGCAGTTCTTCAAAGCAGACTCCATGTCATTATACACTTCTTCTATACTTTCTTCACTGTATTCACTTGTTGGAGCATATACTTGAATGACATTTATTTTAAAAGGTCTTCCGTTTAATTTTACTAATAGAACTCTGTCTGACACAGCCCAATATCCTGTAAAAGAATTTGATGTTTGCCGATCCAATATAATGGCTACACCTCTTTGCCGTTCTTCTCCCCCAGAATAAATAATCTCACAACCCTCTCCTGTCTTGATCCTTACCTCATTCCACCTCGTTTCGCACATTCCTAAAATATTACTTTTCTCTCTTTCCATTTCTTGTTTGATATTTTCTAATTTTCCATCTGAAATTATTGTTCTAACATTCCATGTTCCTACTTTCAATTATATTAATCGTTTGCGCCTAATAGCCTGCTGACGATCTGGAGTCTCCTGGCGCATATGACTATCCCTTCCAGGCGAGGCTGCTCCTATGGAGCACCCATTTTCGGTTTTATTGAAGAATGGTGAGAAAACAGTGGACGGTGAGAAAGAGCAACGAAGATATCTTGAAAGAAGTTAACTCACAAAGACCACTGGCTACTGGCATCAGAAGCAGACAATCTACATTCTTTGAGCCTGTCATGAAGAGTTGAACACTGGAATGTGTTGTCACAACAAGAAAGTTGGATGGGAGAAGAAGCAGAAGGATACCAATAGAGAAGATGCTGGAAAGTCAGCCATCATATCATGGAGAAACATCGGTATCAGATGTTTTGTTTGTCGCGCTCGCTTTGAGCTCAAGCGTAGTCCATACACACAACTTATAGTAGTGCTTGGCTGAATTTTGTGTGTGGATTAAATTTCCCTATTAACAGTGTCCCTCGGCATCAGGCGAACTCACTCCGTCTTCAGAGGAACTTGTAATTTACGCCCCAAAGTCAAGGAAAACCCAACTCAATGCGGTTTGCTGCCGCATCGCCCGCTGCTGTGTTTCTAACGCTGTATGCGAGTTTACGAATTGCGTCCGTAACCTCTTCGCCACGGAGCCGATAGCGACTAAATTACGAACGTTTACCCAAAAGGCAGGATTGCTTGATTAAATAGTCGTATATTTCTCATCTCATCTCATATCATCATGTTCTTATTGTACCTTGCGGTGTCGAGGTGAAATATAAACAGCCGGAGAGTGTCCGTTTATGGTCTTCATATATCGGTGGTCCCATGGACTCTACTGTTCCCTCCGTCCATCGTTTTGCATGGTCGACCTCTTCCTCTGCTTCCAATTGGTCTGTACATAATTGCTTATTGCGGTATACTCTTAGTTGGTAACCTACTTGCTTGGCCAAACCATTTGACCTTCTAATAACATCTTTTTTTTTTTTTTTTTAGGCATACCCTTTACAGGACATCACTGTCAACACCAGCATCTTTCAGCTGTATGTTGATTTCTTGGCAAGATTACGCTCAGTAGTTTGCCATTGCTTTCTGAGCGGCCGGCTCACATACCCCGTAAGTTACCGATGCGATTCGAACAACTGCTGATTCTCACCGTCATCACGTCACCGACGAGAGTATACGAGATTACGGAGAAAAGTCATAACTTCTAAGCCACGAAGCCGGCATCTATTAAAATCTAGCGCTGATAGTATAACCCTCACTTTAGTCCTGATTTATTATTTTTGATCTTATCTCTTCTTGATACATTGAGTATTCTTCTCAGAATCTCATTTCTGTTGTTGTGATTTTTTTTTTGATTTTTTTTTCTGTCATTGTCCAGGTTTGGCATTGATAGCATAGAGTTGGTAGGAAGATTGTGTTGTAAAGTGCTTTCTTAGTAACTATTGATACATGTTTGTGTTTTAGTATTGGTGCCATTTGTCCAATGAGTTGGTTTGCATATATTTTCGATCTCGTCTTCTGATTTGCCATTTGATGATATTATACTTCTCAGGTACTTGAAACACTTTACTTGTTTCAAGGGATGTTCGTTTAGGTGAATTGTTGTTGTTTTTCTTCTTTAGTTAGAGTCATTACTTCTGTTCTACTTGTGCTAATTTTCATGTTATGTTCCCTACACATTTCGTTTAGACTGTTCATGTGGTCTTGTAATTCAGCTTCTGATTTTGCTATTAGTGCTTTGTCGTCCGCAAACAGGAGTTCTCTAATGGTTAGATTTGCAGATGGTTCTTCTTCTGTGTTCTCGTCATGCGGTATTCTTGCTGTCTCTGCTTGGCTGGTTTCTTTGCATATGATGTCTATATATGTTATGAAAAAGAGAGGGGGCAGGGCACAATCTTGTCGTACTCCGGATCTTATGGTGAAGGGTTCTGCGTGTCCTCCAGTTGCTCTCACTATGCATTCACTGTTGTTCTATAAGCTTCTACATAGGTTTGTTAGATGTGTACTCACTCCATATTGTTTAAGGATTTCCCACAGCTTGTTTCTATCAAATGCCTTTTCTTTGTCGACAAAGGCTAAGTAGAGTGTTTCATTAAATTCGATCGGTTTTTCTGTAAGTTGTCTAGGAGTAAAAATGGCTACTGTGCGTCCTTTGATTTTCCTAAATCGAAGTTGTGTTTCGCTTAGCTGGGGTGCTATAGTAGTTCGTAATCTGTTCTCAAGACGTTTGCAAAATATTTTCCCAGTATGACTCAAAAGGGAAATGCCTCTGTATTGTGTGCAGTCGTATATTTATTGCAAGGAAATTTTACTTGATGTGTTCACAGGTATTGTCCATCACAGTGTATGAGAGTCACAGTAGACGGCCTTGCTACGTCCTTGACACGACCTTGACCAACGAGGAAACCATTAACATATTGACTGAGAGAAACGTAAGTGTACTTGTACAGGGTGCATTTTTAATGACTGAGCAGTGTTTAAAAATATTGCCTGTCATAAGTTTTGTATTTACCTATTATGTTGCAGGAACTTTAAAGAGGCTGAATACAAAACTTGGACCTGCAATATTTTCAAACACTGCACAGTCATTAAAAATACACTCTATATGTGCGAATATTAAACTAATATCGAGTTTACTAATTCATGCAATTTCAGTTCCAAGTAATTATTTTTTTTTAAAGCCTGGACAATGAATAAAGAATTAGAAAGTCTAATAGAGACCCAACCGCCTCCGTAGCGAAGGCGTTACGGACGCGGTCCGTAATTCCGCTTACCTGCCTTCGAAATACAGCTGCGACCGATTTGGCAGCTGCGACCGAGTTGGTACGGGAGCCGGTTGTTCAGAAAGCAATCGCAAACTACTGAACGTAAACTTGCCGAGACACCAACAACAGCAGAAAAATGCAGGTGTTGACAGCGATGTCCTGTAAAAAGGATATGAAAAAAATAGAGGCCCTGGAGATGTACATATACAGAACAATATGTTATATTTCATGGGAACAAAAACAATCAACTACAGCGGTTCTAGAAAAACTGGGTAGGAAAAGGAAGTTGATGAAAGAAATAAGAAAGAGACAAGGGAAATAGTTCGGCCACGTTAAAAGGCATAACACTCTTTTAAAAACCATACTGGGGGGTAAAGTTGAAGGCAAGCGAGCAAGAGGTAGACAATAATATACAAAATTAACCAAGTTGACTGGCATTTTGCCGTCTTGCTAGACAATAGTTTATAACACTGAGTTAGACCTCTCCATAACATAAAGTCTGGATTGAATTTAGAGACCCTGTTTTGCCCATGTTCCCTCTCTCGGTCTGCCTAGTTTACTCCAGAGGAAATTTAACACCAATATGCCTGGAACAAGACAAGCTGCAGAAGCTGCCGGAAAGCAGTGCTGTCCGCCTGTCGGTGCTTTGATCCTAGACCAGTTGCCGGCCAAGGCCTTGGGTCTGTCCTGCCATGCCATTTAGTCTTTAGGTTGGACTTCCTCATCCTAGGGTAAGGCTTGTGTCCTCCCACTTGCTTTCCTTCGCCCGAAGCCGTTGGCACAATGTGGGGTGTCGGATTTGGTGAGCGCCTCCCAACATTCGGCGGTAACATAAAACATACGTTAATACGGCAGCTCAGTCATATCTGACTGAGACCTCACTTTTTTGTGACAGACTGATCACAAATAATAATGTGACATATTTCACCATAATTGGCGATAAAATAAACAAATATGCTTATTTAAAAATGTTCCACATTCCAACAACACCGGTGACTGTTTTAATTGTTTCAGCTTGCTATGGGTGGTGTGATAGTGGTATCACATATCAAATGAGAAGCAATGTACCTCCGTCCCTCCGCTAGCCTACGGGGACACCCTTGGGTAAAGCGGAGTACAGGGTCACGTGAAGCCATGGATGCAGGTGGCGAATGGAGTTGAAGAGCTGTCAACAGATAGTTGTAGGTTATGGTCTCCAATTTTACGACAATAGGCAGGGGATTTCTTTGTGGGGACGATAACTACGGTCATCGATCAGTATGTTTACTGCTAAGAAGGAAAGCAATGGCAAACTACCTTCTTCACGGTTTCCTAGAAAATCATGTTTCGTCTATTCATAATATGACAAATATAACTAGGTTACCAACCAACAGTATACCACAACAAGCAATGATGTACAGAACAAAAGGAACCAGAAAAAGAGACCGGCCATGTAAACGATGGAAAGAGGGAATTACAACAGAGTCCATGAGAGTCTCGAAACATGAAGCTCATAAACGGGCACTCTCCTGCACTTCATGCTTTAGCTCGACACCGCAAGGTACAAGAGGAACAAGACGAGATGAAATAAGATGGCGAAACATGAAGCCCACGCTTAACGGCATGGCACATTATGATAATGCTTATTACTTTGAAAATAAAATTCCTCCTTAATTCAGAAAGCCATGCTTTTATGTTCTAAGAGAAGCATCTGCTGCACCAGGATACAACAATAGGAAATACAAACAGTTAGGTATATTTAGCTCCAGCAAAAAGATGAGACATTCTAAACACGGACCAGTTTACATACCTTTCAACGGACTTATAAAGGTGAACATAAATCACGGAGTGAATATCCCCCTCCCTCCCCCCTCAAATAAGTAATCAAAAAAATATATAATAATATAATAAAAATAAGTATTCTAGGATACAATAAACGACGTTTCAATTATATACATTTTAATCCTGTAAGGGACAAAACAAACAGATCTAAAGTTTTATTATGTCACGTGTTTTGTCGACAGAATACTGTCACCGGTTCGGGGTCGCAGGTCTCTCTAGATGGAACCAGCCCAGTTATGAGCCGGAGCGATTCTAGTACCTTGTTCGCCTCCAACCCCTTACTTCGCCAGTACTGCAGAAGAAATGGCGTAATTAGGGTCTCAACAAACCCAGGTAAATGTATTGTCCTGAATGCTAGATTTCAGGTGAGTCCAGAACTGATAGCATAGCAATCGAGGCATCCCCATACGAGCTCCGCACTCATCTTCAACAGCCAGCGAAGAGTCCTAATACTAATGGTACAAGTTACAATCTGTTTATGTGTCCGTCTGACCTTTCCTCGGAGAGTTGAATGTCGGCCAGATCCCCTGGCCACTGCCTGTCACGTCATTTTCTCCAAGCAATAAGGTTCTATCCATTCTTCCACACTGTACACATGAACACTCAGACAACCCCGAAGTGCTCATCTATACAGATGGATCTGTTGTAAAGCAGCAGAGAAGTGTGTGGGCATTTACAGCCCGTTCAGCGGGCCGAACCGTTCAAGAATCCAGTGGTGCCCACTCCATGACCACGAGCAGCATGACGATGGAAGTGATGACAGTGACACAGCCTTTCATATGGCAAGAATCACAGCATTATAATAACGTGTGTGTACTAAGCAATTCAATGAGTATGATTCGGGGTGTCGATGCAGGATCTTTACGTAGACAGTGGACTGATTCGCTGCGGAAGTCTGTTGTCCGTAAGGTCACCTTCATATTCGTCCCGGGACATGCGGGAGTCGAGGAAAATGAACGAGCTGATAAACTGGCTGGCTCTGCATCCCCTGCAGATGGCCAACCCATGGATCGCGCCGATGTTATTAACATCCTTAAAGAGATGTCGAGAACAGAGGACTTTGACGTCAGTGAATCCACTTCGTTGTCCAGGATGAGAGACTTGGGAGTAAGGATTGGCACGGCCAGACACGAGAGGTACATCGGGAAAACGAGGGGCCTCGTCAACCAACACAGAACTGGCACTATTAGCCACCGGACGCTGATGCATATGCTGGGGGGGGGGGGGGGAGGATAAGATCTGAGCACCTATGGACCTGTCAGGAGTGCAATGACGATACCCCAACTGATAACCGATAACTGATAACTGATAACTGTACACATGATCCCGTTACAAGACAGAATGTTAAACTGTTAACATGTTTCGCTTGGAATGCCCTCCTCGCTTCAGAGTTTAAAGATTGTGAGAATCGTATGGATGTTCTACCCTGATCATGCGGGTTTGCGGGGGAATGAACAGACTGATAGACTGGCAGGGAATGCAGCTCTTGGTGTTAGATTACCCATGGACAAGGAAGTGATCGGGCGCCTGTGGTACCAGTTGGAGAAAGTGGTGGAACAGATTGAGCACCCGTATGTAGAGAGGATGGTATGGCAAGGGAATCGGCAGGGATTCTGGACGAATCTCAAAACTGAGAGGGAAGACCAGGAGAATTTTCAATCAGATAGCAGTACGAACGATTAGTAGTATGACTCTTTGCTGGCTGTTGAACAAAGGGACGGAGCGCGTGTGAGAACGTCCTGAGTGCAGTGATGTCGGTTTTTAACTCAACACATCTCAGCTCAACTCTCTCCAGGCAGTGATGTGGTATCCAGTCTTCCACATTATACACACAATACCATTGCAAGACACAGTGGTAAACTGTAAAAGGCGAGACGTTCGACTTTATCACACCTGCTTTCACCCCATCTGCCTCAGTTTCCCTCTGCAGAATAGCAAGCAGCCTCCTGAGAGCATCACACAAAGCACCAACTCCTTAGCTTCTGAAATGAGTTAGTTGAGCCGAGTAGAGCTAAGAACGGACATTACTGTACTCAGGACATTCCCATACGTGCTCCGTACCCTCGTTCCACAGCCAGGAAAGAGTCATAATACTAATCATTCCCACCGCTATCTGATTAAAAGTTCTCCTGATCTACCCTATCAGCTTTGAGATTCTCCCAGAACCTTTGCCGATCCTCCGCAATATCATGTTTTGCACATACGGGTTCTCCATCTGTTCCCCCTACTTCTCCACCTGGTTCTACGGGAGCGCGACCACCTCTCCATTGTCCATAGGTTTCTGAGATGAACTCCAGGGGACTCTCGAAATAAATGGCACTGGCGGTCTCGATGACGCAATCCAGAAACGAACCAACGACCTTCAGTGCACATAGCAGACGACGTAATCACCGCCTCCTTGGAGACCTTTTGAAAGACGAGTAAACTGCCAGACACTTCTTCTTTTGGCCTCTATTCTCCATTGGAATACCGGCCCACAACCAGCTCACTCTGAGCTGACGTTTCTTTAGCTATCACATGCAGCTATGCCAATGTCTGTCCGATATCGTTCATTTCTGCTTCCAAATGAGCAGACAAGCTGAAAAACCTCTGATGGCTGTGGAAATGTGGTTTCTGAGGAAAATGCAAAGATTATCATGGGCAGACAGAAAAACCAATGACCAAGTTCTTCAAGAAACAAATGAAGATCGTAAACTGATTAGATACATTAGAAGTAGACAGTCACAATATTTTGGGCATATTATGATAAGAAATGAATTGGAGAACTTGGTGACAACTAGCAATATCGAAGGGAAGAGACCAAAGGAAGACCGAGAAGTAAATACCTGGATGGCTTGGCCACGTGGCATGGTCGAGACAAGAACACTGAGCTGATCCACGACTCTGGTGATCGAGTGAGATGGCGAAACATGACCGCCCACGCTTATCGGCATGGCACATGATGGATGGATGGGTGGCTTCCACTTCTTGTCTCCGTGGATTTTCACGTGTTCCTCTATTTTTCTCCAGCCCAGTAGGTTACAGACTAGGTAGTATATATCTCATCTCATCATGTTCCTCTTGTACCTTGCGGTGTCGAAGTGAAGTATAAACAGCGGGACAGTCCCCGCTTATGGGCTGTATGTTTCGATATTCCCATGGACTCCATTTGACTTGTTGCCTTATAATAAAATCTTGCGCAGCTATAAGTTCTATAACCTCCACTTTAGTCTTGATTTCTTGATTTCTGATCTTATCTCTTCTTGATACATTGAGTATTCTTCTCACGAATCTAATTTCTGTTGTTGTGATGTATATGTAGTATATATTTACCTCAAAAGTGAGTATTGCTAGTTGTTGGTTGTCAGTATACACTATAATTCAACATGGACTGTTGACGTGGATCGAGGTGTCTCCGTGGCGAAGTGATCAAGCCCACTGACACGGGCTCCGAAGGTTGTGGGTTTGATTTCGGGCCGCGTCCTTCGGTTCACGAGTGCATTTTTTTGGGGGAGACTCCTTGGGTCGTAGCTGGAGTTACGGAGTTCGTGCTTTGTGCGACGCTTTCGGCAGTTCTCTGCAGAAAGAGACTGAACTACATGAGGGGAAACCCGGTGCAATGAAGTCGACGCTGTCGACTTTTAAGTGACTTTTTTTTTCAACATATTTGTTGGTTGGTTGTGAATTCTGTGGACAACCGTGAACTTAAATCTTACGCTCGAGGCATTCACGCCCAGTTGTAAAGGCCAGAAAGGTAAATTATCTGATGGGAGGTTAGAACAAGAATCGCTATAACAAAGGTAGTCTTTTACTCAAGACGAGAGACAGACAGTGTTGGAGATCGATTGCAGCCAAACTTGATTGTGGAGACGGCACCTGATTGGTTGATGAGTGTCAAAAAATACAAGGATAATGTTTCACCATATGTGATCTCCCATTTAGACAGAATGGCGACATATCGCCATACTAGGGTCATCAAATTATTTGTTTTGTTTCGTGATATCTTCCTCAATTTCAATCCTCAGTAAGCAGAAATTTACACGATACTACTTGTTCATTTGATTGTGTAGCGGCTCTGTGGCGAAGAAGTTGCGAATGCAGTTAAAGATGAGATAAGACGTCTATTTACGAATTATTCTAATGTTCCACACGCATGAGTTCAGCTGAACGAAAGTCCCCGCTGATGAAGAGCGTTGAAGTGCTTTAATATGGTTTGAAGCGTGGACAATGAGCACACAAGCTGAAAAACATATATTAGCAGTGGAAATGTTTATGAGGTAAATACAAATAATACCTTGGACAGACAGAAAAATCAACGAGCAAGTCCTACAAGAGGCAAATAGAAACCGTAAACTCGTTAGAGAAATTAATCGTAGACATTTATGATGTTTTAGGACACTTTATGAAAAGAAATACACCAGAGAACTTGGTGAAAACTGGCAAGATTGAGGGGGAAAGAAACAAATTGAAGGCAGAGAAGTAAATGGAAATAAACAAATTGAAGGCAGAGAAGTAAATATCTGGATGGCTTGGCCCCGTGGCATGGTCGAGAGAAGAATACATAACCAATACACGACTCTGGTAATCGTGTGAGATGGTGAAATATGACCGCCCACGCTTATCGACATGGCACATGCCAATGATGATAATGATCACGAAGACACATTCTAGACGTGTCTAATTAATCACGATGCCGGCATCTGTAGCGAAGAGATGGGGAACTGGATTCACAATCCCACATCCTTCGAAATCCTCCAAGCGATTTGGAAAGCACACCGCCTTGTCTTGATTGTTAACAATTCATGAGCGTGGGTCTTTCAGAAAGCAATGGCAAACTTCTGCACGTAAACTTGCCTAGTAAATTACACAAAATGAAAAAAATGCTGGGAGTGATTGCGACGTCCTGTAAAGTTTAAGTTGACCAAGAAGTTGTGATGGCGCTGTGGCAAGTGCGTTTGCCTGCCGCGTAGTGGCATATGTTCCAATCCGCCATGGGTGGGGATTTTGTCATTGGCGTGCACCCAGGTAGTCCCAGGCTAACATGTATGTTATCGACATGATAAGGATGCTTGGAGATCTACAAATTGATGGAAAAGACCTTAGACTTGTAAAAAACATATATTGGAAACAATTAGCTGCCATCAGAATTGAGAACGATGTAGGCCAATATCAGTCTATTAAAAGACATGTGAGACAGGAATGTGTAATGTCTCCAGATCTTTTGTCCCTGTACGGTGAGAATATTTTCAGAAATATAGAAGATATGGAAGGAATCAACATAGGGGGAAGATACAAAAATAACATTAGACATGCAGATGAAACAGTCTTGATTGCAGACAATGAACAGAACCTGCAACATTTAGTAGATGCGGTTGTTGCACACAGTGAACAACTAGTGTTAGAACTGAATAGTAAGAAGACATAGATTATGGTCGTCACTGGGAAGAAGGAAATACCACAATGTGATATACGAGTAGATGGGCATATTCTTAAGAAAGTGAATCGATAAAGTTATCTCGGAACAGCCATAACATCTGATGGGAGATGCCTCGAAGAGATTAGAACAAGAATTGCCATTGCGAAGATAGCCTTTTGCAAGATGGAAAACATACTGACCAATAAACTGATATCAATTGAAACGAGAAAAAGAGTGTTGAAGTGCTACATAGAACCTATACTTTTGTATGGATGTGAAGCGTGGACAATGAGCAGCCAAGCTGAAAAACATCTGATAGCTGTGGAAATGTAGTTTCTGAGGAAAATGCAAAGAATACCATGGACAGACAGAAAAACCAATGACCAAGTCTTTCAAGAATCAAATGAAGATCGTAAACTGATTAGAGTCATTAGACGTAGACAGTCAAAATTGTTTTAACATGTTATGAGAAGAAATGACTTGGAGAACTTGGTGGTAACTGGCAAGATCGAAGAGAAGAAACCAAGAGGAAGACCGAGAAGTAAATACCTGAATAGCTTGGCCGCATGGCACGGTCGAGACAGGAACACGGAGCTAATCCACAACTCTGGTGATCGAGTGAGATGGCAGAACATGACCACCCACGCTTATCGGCATGGCACGCGATGTATACCAGGAGATTACATGGCAAGTAACGGCAGCTGGGCGGTGTGGTAATGACTGCTTCACGGATCGAGCGCTGATTGGTTTAAAAACATCACCTATCCAGTGCGGATGGGTCTAAAAATATCACCTATCCAGTGCGGATGGATCTAATAATATGGACTACCACAACATATCCAATAAACTCACGGTGTGTAAATGCACCCGTGACTTTATATCTAGATGACCGTGTATGCTAGAACACTTGTTCCATCAGCGAGTCCATGTCGTATTTAGGAGGTGGCAACAGGGGAAGTACATCTGGCTTATGATAGACACCACTTTCGGAAGAATATTATAGGCAAAATATGAAGAATATTCTTTGCAATTTATCTTTGTCAATCAAAGTGGAAATATAGTTCTTAAACGCCATATTGAGCCCATCCTGGTGTACGGAAGCGAATCATGGACAATTAGCAGATAAATGAGGGATTATGTGGTAGCTGGAGAGATCAGGTTTTTTCGTTTTTTAAAGAAAAATGATGAAACCACCGTGGTCGGATAGAAAGAGCAATGAAGATACCTTGAAAGAGATTAGTTCACAAAGAGAACTGGTTACGCTCATAAGAAGAAGACAGTTCATATTAATTAGGTATGTCACGAAAAGAGGGCAGCTGCAGTATATTGTCACAAAGAGAAGGTTGGAGTTGGGGGTGGGCAGAAATAGACCAAGAGAGAAGATGCTGAACAATTTAACATCACGACATGAAGGGACGTCGGTATCAGAAATGATTCGCTGCAAAAGAGACAGAAGGCTGTGGACAGACATGATCACCAACGCCACACGGCATGGATTATAAGAAGACTGGCAGTACACGAGACAGAAAGCTGTGGACAGACACGATCACCAACACCACACGGCATGGATTATAAGAAGACTGGCAGTACGAGACAGAAGGATGTGGACTGACATGATCATTAACGCCACACGGCATGGGCTACAAGAAGATTGGCGCCACACTGCATGGACTATGAGAAGATTGGCAGTACACGAGACAGAAGGCTGTGGACAGGCGTGATCACCATCGCCACACGGCATGGGCTATAAGAAGTTTGGCAGTACACGAGACAGGAGGTTGTGGACAGACATGATCACCAACACCACACGGCATGGGCTATAAGAAGTTTGGCAGTACACGAGACAGGAGGCTGTGGACAGACGTGATCACCAACACCATGCGGCATGGACCTGCGTGAGTATCCATTGTCCCATGTCTGGCTTAATGGTGTGCAGACTGGTGGTTCCTCGCCGTACAGGCAGACACTCTCCGACTTCGGAGGAATCGGCGATCCTATTGACTTTAGCCAGGACCCCGAAGGGACCTGTTGCCCAGGACGCTCGACGAGGACGCGTCAATAGGTCTTGGCGAGTATATAACCCGGCCCTGGTGCCTTGGAAACACCTCTGCGTCCCGGCATGGACTATAAAATATTGGCAGTACACGAGACAGAAGGCTGTTAGACATTATCACTAACACCACACGGCATGGACTATAAGAAGATTTGCAGTACACGAGACAGGAGGCTGTGGACAGACGTGATCACCAACGCCAAACGGTATGGACTATAAGACGTTATTGACAAGAAATTATGCACAAAACGAGCAGTGGATCAACATTAACAGTTACAGTGTTTCTGAAGCCTGTTTCTTTGGAAACAGCTGTGACAGTCCAATCCCTTTAACCACACAACTATTTAGCCAATCCTACTTAATGATGTAAACATCCCTTTTCTTTGCAGCTGCAAGCACTGAAAATACCGAAGTATTTAAGGTCCTGACTCTGGATTCAGTGGTGAACCTCAGAGTCCGAACAGCTGAGAGTTCCCGAAGACCTGGCAGAAGATATCGCCCAGGAAGAAACTGAGGCAACATCCGTGGAGGCTGAAATTAGATCATTGTTTTCTCATTTGAACGTTACTACTAGTGTTGTTGCTTGTGAAAAGCGGATACTGGCATAGGCAGTCCCTTTGTTCTACAGTTCATGTTTGTGGCATTGGTGATCATGTCTCTACAGCTTTTTGTCACATGTACTATCACTAATTTCTGAAACAGATGTTTCTCATTGCCATACTTTCGTACTGTATAGCATCTTCTCTCTTGGTCTGCTATGAATTATCCTCCATTCTTCTACAGATCATGTATGTGGTGGCATTGGTGATCATGTCCCCCCACAGCTTTCTGTCTCTTATACTGTCAAACATTTCTGATAGAGATGTTCCTCATTGCCATGATTGTGTGCTGTCTAGCATCTTCTCCCTTGGTCTGCCATTGCTTCACCTTCATTCTTCTTACAGTTCATACTTGTGGCATTGGTGATACTAATAGCTTTGTTGCTTGTGAAAGGCGGATACTGGCATATGCAGTCCCTTTCTTCTACAGTTCATATTTGTGGCATTGGTGATCATGTCTCCACAGTTTTCTGTCACGTGTAATGTCAATAATTTCTTAAACAGATGTTTCTCATTGCCATGATTTCGTATTGTCTAGCATCTTCTCTCTTGGTCTCCAATCGCTTCTCCTCCATTGTTCTACAGTTCATGGTTGTGGCATTGAGATCATGTGTCTCCAGAGCTTTTTGTCTCGTCAATAATTTCTGATACAGATATTCCCCCATGCAACGATTTCGCCGTCTAGCATTTCCTCTCTTTGTCTCACACTGCTTCTTTTCCACCACCACCAAGTTTGTTTTTGTCAGGACGTACTCCAGCCTTCCACTTTTCGTATTGTGTGCAGACATGTAGATTGTCTTCTTCTGATGCGAGAAACCAGTTCTCTTTGTGAGCTTAATGTTATAAAATATTGTCATTACTCTTTTAATATGTCAGTTCGTCTATAAAATCACGTATCTACAGCTTCCACATAATTCCTAAATAATTTAACTATCGTCTATGATCTACTTCTGCACATCAGGGATGTCGATTGTCCTCTTTTGATGCGAGTAACCAATTCTTTTTGTGAGTTATATTTCTTTAGTTTCCACACAACTCCTCACTAATCTGCTGATTGTCCTTGACTTACTTCTGTTCAACATGACTGATTCGCTATAACTGTTAAGAACTCTCTTTTCTCACATCGATTTACAAATATGTATTGCAGTGGTTCTCAACTTTTTTTGGCCCGTGCCCTCCTTCACCATATTTTCAGAACGTCACCCCCCCCCCCTTTCGTATTTCCTACCTAAAAATTTGGCCCGTGCCCCCCCCCCCCCCATGACCATATTTTCAGAACGTCAGTCCTCCCTTTCGTATTTCCTAAAAATCCTACCCCCGCTCCTACACAGTATACGTAATAATGGAAGCTAAATTTAATAGCACATACTAAAACAAGTCTAGACGTCCACATAAAACATGATTTGTGGATCTACTTACTTTATAAATTGCATTTTAGAAGGGTGAGACGTACAGAACCATACAGTATGAAGGGAAAAACAATATCAAGTAATCGGTTCTTGTATGAACGCAATCTTGAAATAATCTTAATTCTCCCCCCCCCCCCCGATGGAAACCCTACAATTCCCCTCTTGGGGGGGGGGGGGATTCTCCTCCGGTTGAGAACCACTGATGTATTGCATACCCTATTCTTACGTTGAAAAATGTTTGTTTTTGTTTGGGATGTTTACATGTAACGTCTTTAATTCAATTTATATCTGCTATTTTCAAAATACCCAAATACCAGTCAACTTCTTCTTCTGCTGTTTACACTCCAAACCCACTCTCGCCCAGAGGCCATATTCTTTGCTATCTATTTCAACTCTGAACAAGTCTTTTCCCTTTGGAAGGAGACTGCCGTGTGTCGATTTTTAACAATGATATGAGCGTCGGTCTGGCAGAAAGTAATGGTAAACTACTATACGTAAACTTGTCAAGTAAATCAAAAACACAGTTAGTTGCGTATCCTTTACGTGACGTCGCAGTAAACCCCAGTATCTTTTTTTTTTTTTTGGCTGTTTGTGATTTTTTGGAAAGTTTACGTTCAGTAGTTTACCATTGCTTCCTGAACGAACGACACTCATATCATTTTATTTAAACCAACGCAAGACAGTCTGCTGCCAAATTGCCCGAAGCTGTGTGTCGAATGCGGTATGTGGGATCACTAATTGCGTCCGTAACCTCTTCGCCACAGCGCCGGCGTAAATCACAAACAGCGAAAAAATCCTTAGGTTGATTACAACGTCCTGTGAATGACATGCAGCTAACGACATAACCGTTTTACATAAACAAACTAGATATTCCTGTCTCTAATTCTCTTATCCGTGCCTTATTAGACTCCACTCTACTTCTTTTGTCATGTGGCTTTCAGAAAAGGACTTTCTTGTTATTCTACCAGGTGTTTGTAAAGTCTCACTACACTTTGTATGTAGAACAAATGTGAAAAAATGAAGTACATGATGCCATTAAAAATGTGCTATAAATAATTCATTAAATTAGTTAAAATAGTCACTGCTATGGTCTAACGCTGTCTTGGAGAAGGTTTAAAGTACCAATGAAGTATTCATTATAACAGGTGTTGGAAATGTCCAACACAGGCTTCAAGACATAACAGTTCAAGTCTCTTCATTTTCAATGAACAACCATCCGTGTGATTCGACAGCCATTTCGAAACACTTGTTCAACCAAAATAATTCTTTTTCCCCCCATTAATAACACTATTCTGTTTGTAGTGCAAAGAATTGCTCCAGAAGACGAGAGCCATTCGCTGCATATTGCCTCAAGATGGACTGTGAAGCACATTGTTTGATAATATTATATACTTCATTGTTCAAGTTTGTTCTATATACAAAGTGTAGTGAGACTTTGCAAACACCCGTGTTTCTCCGTGTATGTCCTTTCCTGTGCCTACCGCATGTCCTAGCATAGTGGTTCTCAACCAATGGGGACATCCGCCCAGGGGGGGGGGGGGGGATTTTAGGGTGTCCAGGGCCGGGAGTGGAGATTAAGACCACAGAGTTGCAGACTCAAAATGGCTTCAGGCACAATATCCTGGTTTATTATTGAGCGTTTTGTTTGACAAAGCATAATTTTCTGGCATTCTGGAGTCTTGTATTAAGTGACAATTCTTTGACATTTTCTACACTATAAAATTAATCTATGCATGTATACGTTATGTACAAATATGGAAGAAAATAAGGATATTCAGTATTATAGTCATCTTATTTTTAATGCACCTTTTGAGACTGACAATTTTGGAAAGGGGGAAATTCTATTTTTCTTTCTTTCGCTGGGAAAGGGGGGGGGGGGAGGATGACATTCTGAAAGGATGCATGGGCCAACAAAGGTTGAGAACCACTGTCCTAGCCTATAGAGTCATTGGTATTTGTTAAGTTCTCCCCATGAGCAGAAATCACACAGCATAAACTAAAGTGTTTAGATAAATCCTTCAAGCTGAGATCATACATATTCACGGTAATTTGAATTGTCTATAGAGCCAATTATAAACTGATAATTGTGTCTTTTTGTTTGCACAAA
Source organism: Cepaea hortensis (assembly GCA_963921405.1). Classification (NCBI taxonomy): domain Eukaryota; kingdom Metazoa; phylum Mollusca; class Gastropoda; order Stylommatophora; family Helicidae; genus Cepaea; species Cepaea hortensis. The sequence continues at coordinate 419,869,565 of OY992876.1, forward strand.
ATTGGTTTCTGTAAATTAATGGCGATTGCCTCTGCCATTTTAACATGCGGCCATGTTGTGTGTTAATTGATCTTAAGGATGTATGAGGATTTGAAGGGTCTATCTAATTAAAAGGATTTATCTAATTACTTTTATTTATGTTTTGTGATTTATGCGGTTTGTACCTGATGAGATGCAGCAAAATATGCCAGGCAATAAATCGCGCAGTCTATTGTATGTGTCTTCGTTATTAAAATTCACTACGGGAAATCATTGTTTTGAATTCTCTCATAGCGTATTAGTCCTTCTGTCTGCGCAGGTACAAATTAATAAATGCTTGTAGTAGTGTATTAGTAATTGTTTCTGTCTAATTTCATATTTCTGAGATATACAGCAGTACTACCGGCGATTTGGAAGCAGACCGCCTTGCATTGGTTTTCATACAAAGGCATGAGTGCCGGTCTTTCAGAAAGGAATGGCAAACTACTGAACGTAAACTTGAGTAGAAATTACAGGTAAAAAAAATAAAATAAAAACTCTGGGGTTGACTACAACATCTCATAAACGATATGCAGCTAACTTTTATTTTAAATCTATCAAAGCATAGAGTAATATTTCACTGTTCTTAATGTACCTACACAGCAAGGATTGTCCTTACACGTGTAATGACACAGTTACAGAGTTTAGTAAAAATAAATAAGTGACGTGTTGTTACAAACTGATTTTATTTTATTATATTCCCCCCCCCCCCCCCCCCCCCCCCCTTTTTCCGAACCAAAAAAAGAAAAAGAAAAAAAAAAGAAACGTGTTTGTAGTGACCTTATATCGTGTATGTATGAATATAATGATGCAGAAGTAGTGATATGCAGAGAAATAGTGGTGGTAGCGATACTGATTGTGGTTGCAGGAGTAATAGTTATTAGATATAGTAGTAGTAGTAGTAGTAGTAGTAGTAGTAGTAGTAGTAGTAGTAGTAGTAGTAGTAGTAGTGGTAGTGGTAGTAGTAGTGGTAGTGGTAGTAGTTGTAGTAGTAGTAGTAGTAGTAGTAGTAGTAGTAGTAGTAGTAGTAGTAGTAGTAGTAGTAGTAGTAGTAGTAGTTGTTGTTGTTGTTGTGGTAGTGGTGGTAGTAGTAGTGCTAATGGTAGTAGTACTACAAGACCAAAGAAACTATGCTGAATGGAATGAACCAACGGTAATATTGAAGAATATAATCATCATTATCATCATCATCATGTATCATGCCGATAAGTGTGGGCGGCCATGTTTCGCCATCTCACTCGATCACCAGAGTCGTGGATCAGCTCTTTGTTCTTGTCTCGACCATAACACGTGGCCAAGCAATCCAGGTATTTACTTCTCTGCCTTGCCCTTGCTTTCTTTTCCTCAAACTTGCCAGTTGTCACCAAATTCATCAATTTATTTCTTCTCATAACGTGTCCAAACAATTGTGACTGTCTACGTCTAATTTCTCTAATCAGTTTACAGTTTTCATTTTTTTTCTTGCAGGACTTTGGTAAATTGATTTTTCTGACTGAATATCATCAATGGAATTAATTCAGAACAACAGGGAAGAAGCATGAACACATATTCCCGTTAACAGGCACCTGATAATGATGAAAACTTGGTAACGGTCCGTATATCTAGGGCCCTTATCACGTTTTCTGGTGTTAAATAGGTGAAGTGGCTAAGTGATAGGGCGCACAACTCTAACTCGAGAAGACCAGGTGTGGGTTTTATAAATAAGAAACCCATGGATTGATCCTAGGACGGTGGATAGGATTTATTACTCCAAAACTCACAAGTCAAAAAGTGGTACATGTACTAACAAGTTCATAACAAAACTACACGCTGATTGCCAGGTAGCGGGTTCAATCCCTACACCATTCAGTTGGGGCTAAAATATTATCTGCTCGTCCTTGCTTTGGGGACGTAAATTACATGTACCTCGGAAGCCGGAGTAGGCTCTCCTGATGGCGAAGGACACTTGTAATGGGGAAAGCTAATCCACAAGCAAGAATCAGTCCAGTACACTCCCTAGTAGTGGCAACAACAAGCAATACTGATCCGCGTACGGACTACGGTGGAGTTCAAAGCGAACGAAATAAAAACTGTACAAGGATTTTCGATCACTCATCCAGTGCCTTTCCTACTGGCTTGGGCGATGAAGCTTCTCCACAAATTGCGATCTCAAAAGGCATGGATCAATTTGTGTGTTGACTCCCTTCCATGGCACAAGACTCAAGAATTTTATCTCGCTAATTTTCCTTATCGCTCTTCCCACAAATCTTTCCGGCTGCCCCAGTAGCCAAATAATGCTGGGGTTTGACAGCGACGTCCTGTAAAGGATATGCAAATAACTTTTAATAATACTATATGGCTCGGTCTCTTTCCACAGAGCGACCTGCTGAAAGTGTGGCAAAAGCACGAACTAAGTAGCTCCAGCGACGACCACCGGGAATCTGGGAAACGTGCACTCGAAAACATAATGACGGAGTCAGAATGTCCAGAAACGAACCCACGCCCTTCCGAATGTGAGGCAGGTGGCTTAACCACTCTAACAAGTCGTGTTAAAGTTAGTTGCATATCTTTTTATAGGACGTCGCAGTCTCCCCCAGAATTGATTTTTTTTTTTTTGCTGTTTGTGATCTCTTGGCAAGTTTACGTTCAGTAGTTTGCCATTGATTTCTGAACAAGGTGGCCTGCTGCCAAATCGTCCGCAGCTGTGTTTCGAACGTGGTATGCAGGATTACGAACTGCATCCGTAACACCATAGTCACAGAGCAGGCACCAAAAAGTCGTGAACAATGACAATAAAACTAAACCAACCAAAGATGAAAGAAGGCGCTTTTCATAGAAAGAAACAAGAACGCTGAGTGTATTTCAGATAAAGAATTATAACGCTAGAATCGGTAAACCTACTTGTAGGCTGCAAACCACTACATATGACTCAGAGAGGACAGCCCCTTTAACAGAAAATTATACTAATAGCTTTGATCTTGCAATCATAATATATTTCTATAAACGATGTACATACAACAAAATTAATATCTCTTTTTGACGTTGCATTTGTAATAACAGATTTCAGCCAGTTTTGCTGATCGTGGAGCTATTTTTATCACGTAAAATGCCAGTGTAAAATCTGGTTTTGAAAAACACGTATAATTAAAGTTAATAGCAACCTTGTAGTGAAATGTGATCAATTCGGATAATAGACATTCAAATACAAGAAGTAGGGGACTTAATTATACAAAGAATACACTAAGGGAGACAATAATGAGACAGTTACCACATTAACGGGAAATGACTATGCAATGAACTGGCTTATAAATGTCTGCAAACTATAATTTAGAAGTAATCTCTCCAATATTTAGTTGTCAGTACGGAAAATGGGTAGTATGTTATTTTAGTAATTAAGAATATAGTATAAGAAAGACAATCACAATACTTCAAAAAAGGACGAGAGTTCATCTATCGTGTGCTTAGTTATTAAATACGAATTAAAAAGGAAATGAGGGTAAAGAGAAGGAAATGATATAAAATAGTTATTTTGACGTTGAATAAGTCATTACCGCATCACCGGTCTGTAGTATTGAAATGATGTTTCGGCTTTGACTTGACGACCTAAATTACAAGTACCTCAGAAAAAGAGGCGGGTTCGCCAAGTCGAATGCCTTTGAATAATCCACAAAGCATAAGAATAGGTTTACATTAATTTCTCTGCACTTCTCTATTATTAAACGCATGTGGAGTATGTCATCTCGTTTTCCACTTTCTTGTTTAAATCCAACTTGAACCATGTTAAATCTCTTCTTCAATTTTCCTACGAAGTCTTCCCATTATGATATTTAGTAGAAGTTTACTTGCATGACTGATCAGGGCAACAATTTTATAGTTGTTGCATAATCTCAGGTTGCCTTTATTTGGTACTGAAATGAAGATAGTTCTCTTCTAATCTTTTGGCCATATACCACATGTCCATATCTTGTTGCATAATGCATGATTGATTTGTATGCTTCCTTCTCCTCCCGCTTTAATTAGTTCAGCTGATATCTCATCGCCGGTCTCTCTGGCCGAGGGGTTACAACACTTTCTCCGTAATCCCGTTTATCACGCAGAGTCTCACAGCGGGCGAGAACTGGGAGGGGTTCGTCCCCCGCTGGTGACTTGCGGGATAACTGAGCCGGCCGCTCAGAAAGCAATGGCAAACTACTGAGCGTAATCTTGCCAAGAAATCAACAGACAGCTGAAAGATGCTGCTGTTGACAGCGATGTCCTGTAAAAGGATATGCGAATTTAAAAAAAAAAAAGATATCTCATCACATCCCGGTGATTTACCATTCTGCAGGTTCTTTTTTGCCCATGCAATTTCATCTAATGAGGGTCAAGTTCCGTCTCTGAGGTCATTGGTTCATCTATCTCATTTATATCCTCACAGTCATTCATATTATAAATTCCATTTCAGTATTCCTGCCATCTATCTAGAATTTTTCTAGACTCTCTTAGGGTATTTCCCAACTTATTTTTCATAGCGTTTTTCTGTTTCCTTAGTTTATTTGCATTAAGATTTTCTGTTCTTTTTTTTTTCTTTTCCCTCTCCAAGTAGCTTTTTGTTATTTTCTCCTATTTTTTCGTTCGCTCGCTTTGACCTCTAGAGTACTATATACAAGTGTTGTTACTTCTAGTGCACTGGACTGATTTTTGCGTGTGGATTAACATTCCCTATTACCAGTATCCCTCGCCACCAGGCGAGAGGTACGTGCAATTTACGTCCCCAAGTCAAGGACGAGAAGTAATTAATTTAGTAACCTGACCAGTATAGCCTGCTGCGTGGCGAAGGGCTTAAGAATGAAATTCGCAATCCGGCATACCGCGTTCGAAACACAGCTGCGGGCGATTTGTATGCAGAACGACCGGCTTGCGTTAGTGCCGATACAATGGTATCAGTGATTAAATGTCCGTCTGGCGTTTCCTCTGAGAACAGAAGTAGTGAACTCACGTGCCGAGGAACTAGATGTCCATGGGTTAACATGATTTAACATGGGTTAAATGAGCAGTCAAGCTGAAAAGCATCTGATGGCTGCAGAAATGTGGTTTCTGAGGAAAATGCAAAGAATACCATGGACAGACAGAAAAACCAATGACCAAGTACTACAGGAGACAAATGAACATCATAAACTGATTAGAGAAATTAGACGTAGACAGTCAACATTTTTTGGACATGTTATGAGAAGAAATGGATTGGAGAACTTAGTGACAAATGGCAAGATCGAAGGGAACAGACCAAGAGGAAGACCGAGAGGAAAATACCTGGATGGCTTGACCACATGGCATGGACGAGACAGGAACACTGAGCTGATCCACGACACTGGTGATCGAGTGAAATGGCGAGTCATGACCGCCCACGCTTTCCGACATGGCACATGATTGATTGATTGATTGAAATGATCGTGAAATTGGGACATATTGTGTATGGGTGGGGGGACCTAAAGCGCATAGACGTCTTCTAACGTCTGGTGTGTGGGGGAAACACCTGGTGTATGGACGTTTTCTGGACGTTCCACACCTCATACCTAGTATGTAGCCTCTACTTGAAAGATGGCTCAACGGGCAAGACGGCGTTTACTTTCAAAGCGTTGTGGAGTGTAATGAGCACGGCAAGGTACATAGCGCGCCCTGTTAATCCACTACACATGTATTCGCCTTTGTCTTACCACTGGATTCAGATGGACTCAGGCGAGAGAGTGTGGTCGACGAACTTTGCAACTCTTCCTCACTTCAATCCAATTCATCGCGCAAGTGATTATTCATTCAAATTGATTGACAAACACCACTAGAAATACTGTTTAATTCCTGCTGTATAATAAGTAGAGATTGTAAGTCATATTAAAATGAGTTATTTTCCAGTAAAGACACTATGAAGATATTTTGTAACAGAGCACCTGCTATATTAAACAACAAACCATTATCTCATCCATACATAATCGAACATAAATAACACTTTCGTTCCATTCTTAAATGGGAAATGTAATCTCCGGTGTATTAATAACATTTAATGCCGTGTAATTTTTGGCGGTTTACTGCATGGTAAATAACAACAGCTGTTTTCTATGTTTGTGTAAACACTGGAATTTAGGTGTCACAATAATTCTTGTTTATTAAGTTTCGTAATGCAACATTTATTGCGCAGTTAAATATAAATAACGTGGACGTAATATGTAATTAAACATGCGTGTGTAGTAATATAAACTACTGTGTGGGATTTGTATTGTAATCCACATACATTATGGAATTTGTACTCAACCCACCTCTAATATATAATTTGTGCTCTAGGCCACCGACTGTGTGGAATTTAAACTCTAAACCACATACAGTGTGGAATTTGTTCTCTACTCCACCTACAGTAGTGGCATTTTTACTTTACTCCACCCATAGTAGTGAAATTTGTACTCTACTACACCTACTTCATATACAGTGTGGAATTTGTATTATGGTCTACCGAGAGTGCGGAATTTGTACTCTGGTCCACCGAGAGTGTGGCATTTGTACTCTGTTCCACCTACAGTAGTGGAATTTGTACTCTACTCCACATACAGTGTGTAATTTAATCTCTACTCAACCTACAGAGTGCAATCCTACTCATCTACAGTGTGGAATGTGTATTCGAATCCACCTACAATGTGGAGTTTGTACTCTGGTCCACCCAATGTGTGGAATTTGCACTCTACGCCACCGACAGTGTCGATAGAAGATAGCTATGTCCCTAAGGTAAACCCCTGCGAAGAATTTCACACCACAAAGCATGGCGGCTCTTGAGGTTCCAGATCTTGTGACTGGTCTTCATGTGAACGGAGCCACAGAGTTCGTGCTTTGTACGACACTTTCGACAAGCTGCTGTGCGGATAGAAACCGGCCCATATGGGATAAAACCCGGTGAAATGAAGCTGGGCCTCTAGCCTTTAAACACTATAAATCATTTGTATTCCTAAACATTAAAAGTGGTGAAGCGTTTTACACATATTGAGGCGCAATATGTATATGGTTATTACGTAATGTAAATGTCCCGGTTACAGACCTAAGCCGCATTAAGCATATGGACCTAGGCTCATATTTGTATGTCCCAAACCTCCACTATGTGGGTGATGTGGTCGGTATCACACATGCCGCTTTTATTTCCGAAGACATTCCTGATACCCAATATAGGTTGGGTCGACCTGGTCAACTTTTAAAATTCCCATACCGCCCTTTTGCGGAGATGAGTCAAGAACCAACATCACAGCATTCGCGACATTCCCAACCCTGCTCAGTTCTCATCTTCAACAGCCAGCGAAGGGTCCCAATACTAATGGTACCAATAGCAGTCTGATCATGTGTCCGTCTGGACTTTCCCTGGAGTCCTGAGTGTCGGCCAAATCCTCTGGTCATTCCCTGCAGCACCATCCTCTCCAGGCTGTGATGATCTATCTGTTCTTCTGTCCTATACACACGAGCCCAAAGATGCAACTCCAGGCCGTCGGTGCGGCAGACAAGCGGATAGCCTCTACGCTTCCGTGGCTTCCTGTGTATACCATTCTTCCTTCAGATTCTTAGAACCCAATCCACTTTCCGTGGATTCCATGGATGATGCGTTCAATACCAAGCCCGCCGCGTTTGCCTTACGTCATATTTCCTGGTTCCTATTTTAGGATGATTCGACCAATTTACAAGAGGGCTTCACGTGAAAAAATTTAATATTTTATTTTTCATTCTTTATTTGGTGAATATATTCTGATAAAGTATAGAACAAATGAATCATTTGTCAATGTAGTCACCATTGCGTTCAATGCAAGTCCTCTAGCGTCGTTAAAACAATTATCTTAGTCACGTTGTAACCACTCATGCACCACCAGCTGTACCTCTTCATTGGACCGACAAATCTTTACTCCCAATGACTTTTTGAATTGTCTAAACAGGTGGAAACCATTTGGGGCTAGGTTTGGCGAGTACGGGGGAAGTGGTACACACTGAAAGTGGAGGTTACTGATTTAAAAAAAAAAAAAAGGATACAGAACGCTGCTCCTCTGTGGTGCATGCCAAAAGTGGGCGGCTATCTTTAAAACTCTTGTCTTTGACATCTACTTGTAAGCTGTGTGAATACATCACCATGGGGTAAGCATTCAGCATTTGTAGCCAAACATGAACTTATTCTTGGGGGAAAATATGGTAGTTTCCTCTTGTCTTCCACGTCCATTTGTAAGGTTTGTGACCTCGCCTTTGGCGGCCATTTCCAACTTGCAGAGAAAATGACTGCCATGCTCTGCTCATGCACAAAGTTGTCCACTTATTGCAGTGAATACTGGCCACGGGAGCCACGACATCGTAGTGTCTAGAAGCTCGTTTTCCGGTTAGGAGTTCACTTGTTCGAATTCATATCGGTGCGTAATGGTACACAGTAATGATACTAATGTGTGAAATATGATATACAAGCATTTGGAACCTCGCGGGTACTACGAAGTTTATGCAATGTCCAGAGGTTCTCATTATGTGTCTATGGAAGCAGACTACAAGCATTCTTATGGGATGATATTCTGATATTTAAAATAAGTTGTTTTTTTTTGCGTTCGCTCGCTTTGAACTCAAGGATAGTCCATACACATGCTACTATTCCTATTGCACAGGACTGATTTTTATGTGTAGATTAACTTTCCCCATTACCAGTGTCCCTTGCCATCAGGCGAACCAACTCCGACTTCAGGGGTACTTGTAATTTAAGTCTCCAAATCACTTGGTGACAACAGTTAGGATTGAGGGTAAATGAATAAGGGGAATGGAGAGAAGCAAATATCTGGATGGCTTGTCACTAAGTTCTCCAGTTTATTTTTCTCATATCGTGACCAAAAGATTGTGACTGTCCGCGTCTAATTTCTCCAATCAGTTTAGGGTTAGTATTTGTTTCTTGTTGGACTTGTTCATTGGTTTTTATGCCTGTCCATTGTATTCTTTGCATTTTCCCCAGAAACCACATTTACATAGCCATGAGATGTTTTTCGTCTTGTCTGCTCATTGTCTAGGCTTTACTTCCATAAAAAGGTACAGGTTCTATGTAGCACTTCAACACTCTTTATCTCGTCGCAAATAATATGTTTAATGCATCTGATTTGTAAACAGTCACAAGTTTTATCACCATCCAGCGCCTTGCCGGCTGGCGTGGGGAATCATGCCACTCCACAATTTGCGGTCCCCGACGGCATGGATTAATTCATGTGTTGACTCCCTTCCGTGCCATGACACAAGACTGTCAAGAATTTTCTTACGCAGTCTTCCTCTATCTCTTTTTCCAAAATCTTTCCAGTTGTAACAACATGTTTCAATTGTTGTCTTCTCATAATGTGGCCAATAATAAAAACGTGACTGCTTCTTTCTGATGTTTGTGGCAAGTTGTCTTTGCGACTTAGCTTTCCGCAATATGCCAAGATTGCTCATTTTGTCCAATTAATTTTTATCATTCTTCCATCAAACCACAAGTATAGGGAAGTATACTCCTTGCGAGATTTATCGAACATAAGAGTAAATCATATACAGGTCCAAACAACAGTAAATTTATTTTTCTGACTCTCCAAATAAATATACAACGTTTTTCTGTATAGGTCGTAAGAACAGTAAAATGATACATATATCAGAAATACAGCAACAGTGATTTCTCCGAAGGTCGCAGTTACAGGTGTAAACGGCAAGGCCATGGTTTCTCAAAAGCTCTAGCATAATTGAAACGTGATTTATGTAAAGGTTCAAAGAATGACAGGTTATTTCTGTAAAGACTAAGGTGTAGAAACGGGTGATTTATATACAGCTTCACAGAAATAAATGATTATTTCTGTAAAACTTCTGAAACAGAGGGTGACTTCTAAGAAGGTCTAAGATTGAATAGATTTTTTTCTGTAAAGGATAGTATGAAACAACGTGTGATTAATATAGTGATCCACAGAAATGAAAGATTATTTCTTTAAAAACAAAGGGTGATTTCTCTAGAGGTCAGTAAACCTAAAAGGTTATTTCTACAAAGATTCGGGTGAAACAACGAGTGTGGTCTGTAAAGATAAAAAAAACGAAAGCGCTATCTACTTTTGGAGACAATGAAAGAATTTTTGAACGGCGTGAAAGAAACGACCGTTGTTATTAACATCACAATTCTTGGAGAGAGTACTCCCAATTTTGAGGTTTTCGTAACTGAAGATTTACTCCAGATTTTCCGTTTGGTCAACTATGTGATCATAACTGGACCAGTGAGCATCTTTGGCATCATCTTCAACATCACCAACATCATCGTTTTCATCAAGATCGGATTTAAAGAAACGGTCAATATTTCTCTTCTGGCCTTGGCTGTAGCTGACCTCTGCTCAATCCTTCCTCTGATTTGGATGAGTGTTAGCTACAACCCGTTGGTACCCAACCATAACGGAGGAATGGACAACCAAGCTGTACAGGTCATCGTTGGTTGGCCTCATGTATGTTTTAGTCGCATATCGGGCGGCTTAACGACTTTTATCACGTTTGAAAGATACCTCTGCGTGGCCATCCCACTCAAGATCAAAAGGATCATCACGCCAAGAAGAACCGTTTTCGTCGTCGTCTTCATCTTTATCGTTATTATCGCTGGTATCATTCCAGAGTATTTCAGCTTCGGGCTACGTCCATATACCAACCCTGACAATAACATTACATTTACTGGCATTTTTTATTATTCTAACGGAAGAGAGATAGAAAACTTTGTTTTGTCTTTTACGGCTTGCTGCCAACTGACATGTTTCTTGGCGGTTATTCTCAGCACGGGTGGTCTAGTTCGAACTCTTAGAACCAAATCAAAATGGCGGCAGTCGACCTCACACATGGCAAAGGTCAATACCGTTTCAGCGCGCGATAGACGTACGGTCCTTATGGTGGTATCAATCTCCGTCATCTTCATCATCAGCTACCTGCCTCTATCTGTGAGTCTTGTGGGCATGATTACGTTCAAAGAATATAGTATCCAGGGACGATACAGCAATCTTCTCATTGGAACTGCCACCTTTTTCTTGTGTCTCGAGTCGATCAATTCCAGCGTGAATATATTTGTGTACTATAGCATGAGTTCAAAGTTCAGAGCTGTGATTGTAAGTTTTGTACAATGCAAAAGGAAATAGATACGATCGAACGAACGAACGAACGAACGAACGAGTGAACGAACGGATTTTATTTTCAAAGTGCTAAAAAATTGGTCCCGTCTGACATTCCGCCATCCTTCGCTCTTTATCTGCTCTTACACATTTGTACATACAACCATAAGAAAGAGACAAACAGCTTTCATTGGTTATGTGATGGCAAGAGAGGCATTGGAGAACACCGTGACAACTGGAAAGATCGAGAGGAAGAGAGGCAGATGCAGACCAAGAGACGTGTTACTGGATGTATTGAGACGGTGGGCATGGAGGAATATCATCATCAGAGTTGTTCCAGAAAACGAAGGACCGAGATCTGTGGAGAGTCATGAACGTCTAAGCCAGCTGGCATAACACTTGATGATGATGACATCACTTATGACCAACAACAACAACAACAACAACAACAACAACAACAACAACAACAACAACAACAACAACAACAACAACAACAGATTCAATACGCATTAAAACGCGTGGAAAATATACAACAATCAATAATACATGGCTCACTAAACTAATTTTGACATGGCAATAATCATTAGCAAAGGTAGATGTACCACAATTAGGAAAATGTTTATTTTACTAGTTGTCATGTTAGAGCAGTGGTTCTCAACTGGTGGGGAATTCCCCCTCAGGGGGGAATTTCAGGGTTTCCAGGGGGGGGGGGGGGAATGAAGACCATTTCAAGATCGTGTTAATACAAGAACCGATTACTTGACATAGTTTTTCCCTTCCTACTTTACAGTTATGTATGTCTCGTCCTTCTAAACCTTATTTTATAAAGTAAGTAGACCCACAAATCATGTTTTATGTGGATGTCTAGACTTGTTTTAGTATATGCTATTACATTTACCTTCCATTTTTACGTATACTGTGTAGGGGTGGGGGGATTTTTTGATAGAAAATATGAAAGGGGGGGGGGGGGAAAGACGTTCTGAAAATACGGTGAAGGGGGGAACTGGCCAAATTTTTGATAGGAAGGGGGGGGGGAATGGCGTTCTGAAAATATGGTGAAGGGGGGAATGGGCCAAAAAAGGTTGAGAACCACTGTGTTAGAGTATTATTATTATTATTATTATTATTTGTGACAAGAATGGTGAGATGTCACCCTTTTGATTGTGACATGAATAAAATTGGTTAAACTGTTGTAAAGCTGTGGAAATGTAAACAATACAAAAACATAAAGTATAGAGGTAAACATCGAGGAATGGATAAGAACGCTTGCTCTTAAACATCCGGTGTGATGATACCGAGGTGGCTGACTCAACCCCTACGTCGGTTAGTTGGACTAAAATGTTGACTTCTCGTCGTTAACGTGTGGATTTAAATTAGAAGTACCTCTGAAGTCGGAGCGGTTTAGCCTGATGGCGAGGGACACTGGTAATAGAGAGAGCTAATCCACACGCAAAGTTCAGTCCATTTAATTAGATGTAGTAGCTTGAGTTCAAAGTAAGCTAACACTAAAAATAAAATGAAGTATAGAGTAGGTTTACAAAACACAATTACACTGAATAATGCGGGTTTCTGCGTTAAGCCTTCATCAGCAAATCTTCCACTTGCTAATGAATGCTTATGTCTGCAACGTCATTTGTCCTCCTTGCTTGTAGATGATAATGAATCCAAGGAATAAACATGTTGAGGAGAGCTCTAATCATTTTGTTAATACACAGGGGACATGTGTGCCCGCAGTGTTCATGCGTGTTCTCTGTTGTTGAAATGCAATTCTCTAACTGATTAAGAAATTGTTGTTTGTCCATCAAGAATGATGATGACCATTCATTTCATCCAGTGGGGTTGAAAATATGGAGCCGTGAGTTCTAAGATGGCTGATAAGGCCTATTTTGGCTCGAAATGTTCTGTGACAATGTGGGCAAAGAATGCTTCAGTTCCAGGGGGAGGATCTCCTGCAGTGGTTTTTTTTTCTCTCCAGCCTTTTCTCACAGCTCTTGCAGTCCTGTTTGCTTCACAAGTGACTGCACCCTTGCGTAATGATGTACGCCACACATTTCGGTCCTTGGCAGCAGTCTCCCAAGTGTCGTGTTGAGTTCCAAAAGCTTTTATTGAGATCTTCAGAGTGTCTTTAGAACATTTCCTCTGACCGCCTTGGGAGCGTTTACCGCAACGCAGCTCACCATAACAAATTAGTTTATGGAGCCTGTGATCTGGCACGCGAGTCATGTGACCAGCCCAGGGAATGTGATTCTTCATTAGAAGAATGTGGATAATGGGCATGGGCGCTCTTTCTAGGATTTCAGTGTCTGGGATCTTGTCAAGAGAAACTATAGGGGTTCAGACGGGGCAAGGCAGCGATATTGAAGTTATATGAATTATTGTGTCTTTCTCGTTGATGACATGTGTATCCGCCTCCTTTTCTTCAAACTACATAGGAATTTTAACCCATTCACTGCCGATGGATAACATATCGCTAAATGTTACCTCCCATGTGGACAGAAGGACAATATATAACCATACTAGGGTCATTAGGATATTTGATTTGTTTCGTGGTATCTTCTGCAATTTCAAAGCTCACTGAACGGAAATTTACATTATAATACTTGATCAATTGATTGGGTACCATGGTTGGTCCCAGTGTCAAGTCGTAGTCAGATATGGCTGAGCTACCGTATGACAGTAGACGGTACTACCAGTTTTCTGTTAGCGTCGAATGTTGGGTCTTAGTCAGATATGACTGAGCTACCATATGATAGTAGATAATACTACCAGCTTTCTGTTAGCGCCGAATGTTGGACCTTAGTCAGATATGACTGAGCTACCGAATAACAGAAGACAGTACTACCAGTTTTCTGTTAGCGTCGAATGTTGGGTCTTAGTCAGATATGACTGAGCTACCATATGACAGTAGACGGTACTACCAGCTTTCTGTTAGCGCCACACGGTGTTGGTCAGGTCTTAGTCAGATATGACTGAGCTATCGTATGACAGTAGACGGCATTACCTACTTTCTTTTAGCGCCGAATGTTGGGCCGTGCTCACCAAACCGAACTCCCCACATCGTGCCAACGGCATCGGGTGTAGGAGCGCAAGTGGGAGGGTACAAGCCTTATCCTAGTGCGAGGGATGCAACCTAAAGACTAAACGTCGTGGTAGGGCAGACCAGGCCTTAAGCCTTGGTTGGTAACAGGTGAAGGATCGAAACTCCGACAGGCGGACAGTTAGAGTATTGCTTTGGTGAGCCGGTAGTTTCTGCAACTTGTCTTGCTCCAGACGTAAGGTGTTACCTTTCCTCTGGAGTGAACTAGACAGGTCGAGAGAGGGATCATGCTGCATGGGTAACACACGGTCTCTACAAATCAGGCCAGGTCTTGTGCTAATTTTGAGGCACAATGTAACAAACTATCGTCTGTCAAGACGACAAGGTTCTTTCTGTACAGCGCATGTTTGATTTAAACCTTCATTTTGTTTGGCACTGAGTCAATTAAGTATGTCGCTTCTCTCAGTGTTCACATATGTGCTAACTGTGTGTATATGCTTTTGGGCCAAAGCAACATATATGAAGAATACTGTGGTAAAGTCTTTTTGAACATACGAAATATTATTAATGAAGATTGTTAGCGTGTGTACCACTTCTTCCTTGTCCTTCTACATCAGTTTCCTTTCCCCCATCCCGTATGTTTTCGTTATTGCCAATAGAGAATTAATCGATTGATTTATCTATTTAGTCATATATTGACTGATGGAATGATTGGTCGATTGATCAGTTGATGTGAAGGCGAACCTTCTGGCCTACAGAGACAAAAGTGGAAGATAAACTCTATGGACCGCTGAGTGAACCAAAAAAGACTGTTAAGATTCATACAAGAGACAACATTGCAGTTATAGACATATTTCAAGCGAACGAAAGAAGAAGAAAAAATCAGTTGATTTGTTTAATGGGTGAGTGAGTGAATATGTGAGTGACTGATTGATTGAATTATTGATGTATTGCTTTATTGGACTTCATAATTTAATTAGACTTCAAACTGTCCATCAGTGGCCGATCTTCTAATCATCAGGGAAGGGTGGGGCATGCATTATGCAAGTAAACAATGTAACGAAACTCCTGTACACACATTAAGGCGCGGTGGACATATGGTGTTTAACGGATTCATTAAAGACCAACCAGCATTCAATGGTTGATGTGGTGACCATCAAGCATGCACTCTTTATCTTCCAGAACATTTTGTGGTACCCGCATTTGGCTGGGTCGACCTGGGAACCTACATCAACATAAAAAAAAAAAATCAATTTGCCTCTTCATGGGGGATTTGAATACATAACCATTGCATCGTCAGGCAAGCGAATTAGCCACTGGGTTACCGGGTCTGCCATATACTATTTATACACATCATTAACAGGGAGGTATGAATGGTCGCAGGACTTAATGTGATGACGCTTTGAACTTCCCCTGCGCTAACAGGATCACTAGAGCTGTGAATCAGCTCTGTGTTCTTGTCCCGACCATGCAATGTGGTCAAGTCATCCAGGTATTTACTTCTCTGCCTTTCCCTTTGTTCGTTCCCCCTCAATCTTTCAGTTGTCACAAAGTTCTCTAGTTTATTTCTTGTCATAACATACCCAAACAATCTTGACTGTCTACGTCTAATGTCTCTAATCAGTTTACAGTTTTCATGTTCTTCTTGTAGGACCTGCTCATCGGTTGTTCTGTAAGTTCATTTTGTTCTTTTGTAATTTGCCTCACACACCACATTTCCACTGCCATTAGATGTATTTCAGCATGTTCGCTCATTGTCCACGCTTCACATCCATACGAAAGTACAGTTTCTATATGAAGCGCTTCAACACTATTTTTCTCATTGCAATTGACATCTTTTTATTGGTCGGTATGTTTTCCATCTTGCAAAATGCTACTTTTGCCATATAGATTTGATCTAATTGCTTCAAGTCACCTCTAGTCAGATGTTATGACTGTTTTTATGCCTATTAAATTGAGGAACTCTTGTCGACTAGTATCAAAACTATCGTTGGTCACTGTAATCAATAGGCAACTTGCAGAAATACTGTCAAATACCATATGTATAAATGGGTATCTGTAAATCAGGCAACCAGAAATATTATACGTTTTCCAAACAGCACCGATAAGAAAAAATAACTAGCATTAGACTCCGCATAGGAAACAACCTACACAAATACCACATATCAAGTAAACTAAAGATAGGAGACACTGAGGTATGTGACCGTGGAACTGGTAACATGACAGCTAAACATTTGTTGCAGGGGCAGCCAACTTATGCAAAACAGACACGTATTGTGGCCTGCACCCGTTTAATTTGAGGACAAAGTCTATGGAGATATCAACAAGCTCCATTTGAGGACAAACCCTACGGAGATGTCAACAAGTCCAATATCACTGCTTGTTTCTTTAAATATAAGCAAACAGGTAAACATACATGCTCACCCATTCGAACGCACAGTCAAACAATTGCGCACATAAACACACGCCCTAATACACACATACACTTTTACACACTCACATTCACTTTCACAAGAGCCCACACACATACAGAGTTAAGCTCTCTCTTTCTCTCCTTCTCTGTGTCTGTATCTCACACACTAGCACACACACACACACACACTTTCATACTTAATCATACTCACTATAAAACACGCACACAGTCGCTCACACATTCATTCACACACTCACAGCAGCAGAAAAAGAAGAAGAAGAAAAAGAAGAAGAAGAAGAAGAAGAAAAATAGTGTAGCAGTATGTGTATATGGGGTGGGCAAAACTACAGCACGCTTGAGCATCAGGGTGGAATGGGAAGAAGGATGCTCAAGTCGTGACGTAGTTTGTTGTTAGGAACCAGTCAACATCTGGGCCTGGAACTGAGAAGACGCCATGTTGTCTGTAATTATTTTTCAGAATCCTCGCTATAAGGACCTCTTGTCAGGAAGCCTTACTGGTGGTGAAGTCCAGTCCGCTCTCAAATCGTTTTCGAGCTTGACTGGTGTGTGAGAGCCGCTATCGCTGTCAAGTCCTTGCCGGGCGCTGTGGCATTGTTGTTCGAGCGGTTTGCTAACGGGATTGATTTCGGCGGACGACATGGAGATACCTACTTCTGATCGTACCTCCCACTGTTGCAGGGACTTCAAAGACTTCTGCATTCCGCCATACATAGTAAGTAGACTGAATCGTTGTCACACAGCCTGCTCGTTACCATAGCCGTTGCCTGAACTTTTATCATTTTCAAGAGGATTGGTATAGCCGTCGCTTTACACTGTTCACTTCAAGAGGCTTGTTATAGCCGCCGCTTTACATTTATTACCTACATTGTCGGTTGTTTCAACGGGCTACCAGGGCCGCGGCCATACAATGTTGTTTCAGGGAACTGACCAAAGCTGCTCTCTGATCGCAGTCTGATCGTGGTGAGGCCTACTATCGAGCCTTATTGATCCTTACGGAGTACTGAAGCCGCTTTGTCGATCCTGGTTCAAGTACTCGAATACCAGATTCAATCAATCAGTCGAATCAAGTAGAAACATTTTACTAACAGAGCAGTTGTCTACTTCTCGTTAAGATAGATTGCCTGGAGCGAACTAAAAGCCGCAGAATCCTGACCTTGAGACTTTTTGAAAAATAAGAAGAAATGAAAAGCTCATTAACAGCAGCGATACCGCTAAAGAACTCTCGGAAGTGGGAGAGGCAGACTGGGCTGCCGACCTACTGAAATTATCGCTTTCCTGAATTACACCGATTCTCAAGACGTCGCTTTAATGTGCAAGTCTGGTAGGGACCCAACCAGGGGTTGAAGTTACTGAGACGTTGGAGGAAGAAACTCCCTAACTACCTGAAGTACGTGATCGATTGGAGGAACATTTCAACTTACACAGACTCCTGGCGTTTGAATTCTACCTGACAACGAACGTAGAAGAATCCGTCTTTCTAGGATCGGGAGCAAATTAGGGTAATTGGTGAACTTTAAATATTATTTTACGTACAATTGACTAGTTGAACAATTCTGTTGTGTAAAGTAAATACGATCATATTGTTAATTTAGCTGGTTACGAATGTGAATTTGATTTATTGGTGCATACATAAATATTTCAGCATGACAGAACAAGATTCACTAGCACAAGTTTTGACGGGGGTAGGAACGACAACAGGCAGACCCAACACAGCACAGTAGAGAAACATACATTATTTCAGCAAAGCTCAGGACGAGTTTTTTTTTTTTTCAGGTACAAAGGAATATACAGAGGAAGGAGTAGGCATATGTGTATAATTATTTGTTTTAAGATAGAATTGAAGAATTGAAAACCTGATGAATTTTTAAAAAAAAAGATTTGGTTTTGAGTAACCTTTTGCAGAGTATGTGCTAGCGATAGGAAAGCTGCCTACGTATTGAAAACAACAAGGCTTTATATCATAAAGGCGTGGTGAGCTACTATGGAGGTCTTTTATAGGAAGTTAGGACGTGTGACAGAGTTGATGGATGGCTTAAAAATGGACGTAGATAGAATTTCGTCTATGATAGAATTGATAAAGAGACAGACGCTTGAACGAACGGAACACGAGACAGGTAGGAGATATTATGGTATAGACAAGCCCAATAGATGGCAGACGATCAATAGGAATGATAAAAGGTGTGGTTACAGTTCTAAAGTTGTCAACCATATACATATGAAAGCAGATAAGAGTAAGACACAGAAACATATAGGAATTAGTAATGGTCAGAAAAGAAAACAGTGGTCTTGGCCTTCAAAGAGTGATAACGCAAAGGCCTTGCGAGAGAACTGGTTTCAGATCAGACACCTGCGATATTCGGTAGCAAAGTTGAATAACAGAGAAAGAAACATAGATAAGATTTTGGGTAGTCAGGAGGTATCTTCAATCTTTTGTGTCAGACAAGAAAGAGAGACTCAGACACAGGTGATTGAGGTGGTAGAAGAAAACACGCAGACACAAGTTGATACAGTAGAGAAAAAAGTCCAGATACAACCAGCTAGCAAGATAACGAAGGGAAGTCAAACTGACTTAATAGAAATTCAGTCAAAACCAACTCACTTGACTAAGGGAAACACGGTTGAAATTAAGAAAGATAAACAGACAAGAACCAAAGACGAAAAAAGACCAAAGAGGAAAAGTATTGAGGAAAGAAATAGTAACAGTCTGATGGTCAATAAAGGTACGACGAATGGTATGTCAAGCTCCTCAGGTATAGACATTAAATTAATCCCTAAATGGTGTAGAAATATTAGGTGTGAGAGTTCAGGTTATGGAGAAGATATTTCTACCTCTACCGCCGCATATTGTAGTAAATATTGCGCTGCTGAAACAACTACAGATACTGATGATTCGGAGAATGAGAGAATTGCACTACCTGATCCTGACTCGAAGCGTGATGTTTCCTCATACGGTAGGCTTGCTGGTGGACAGACGGACAGAGTTTTGGTTGGTGACTCTTTAGAACTAGATACCAGTTTATATGACAGGAAAGTAGGGAAGGCTAAGAGACGAACACCAAGAGAGAGAGAGAGAAAGATACTTCTAAAAAGAAAGATGTTTGCCTAGTAGAAAGTGGAACACAAAAACAGCAAACAGCTGAAGCCTCGCTGGAAAAAGCTAGAAGTCTTATGAAATCGGTAAGACCATGGTTGTATTTAAATAACCGAAACGAGCAGGTTTGAGCAAATAAATATGAGCTGTCTAAAATAGGCAGATGAATTTTTTTGGTGAAGCATCACATGATACAAAGTAGGCAATAGTGTTGTTGAGGATAGAGAGTTACGGCAAATGATATTCTACGTGGATACGTAATACAGGATATCTTGTGTTTAGTTGCGATGCAGGGAGAGTAAACAAGGTAGAAATTAAAATAGTCCTTTGTCCGGAATGGATAGATACAGAGAGTTAATCACGTTGAGTGATGTATAACTAGAGCGATTAAAGTAGAGTATGAAGGTTCGTACTAGAAATGGTTCGACTCAGAGCTATGACATGACGTCTGAGATAGTTTCGCTTGGTAGTTTGAGAAGTAAGTATAGTATTGTTGACAGCTGAACCGAGAGTGTCTGATGAGGAGATATAGATTGAGTAGAAATTGAGTATCATGTGTAAAATAGCCAGTTGAGCGCGAGAGTATTAAGAGTAAAAGACTGTAGAAGTTGATGCTTGAAAAATACGAGTTCTTGGTGAGGGGGATGAAGTAATTACGTCATGCTTGCGAAGAAAGAAGAGCTGATTAAATCTGAGAAAGTTGTTGTGTGGAGAAGTATAGAATGATAGTTACGAGGTTAGCGGAATGAGGTTTGTTTTGAGAGATCGTTGATAGTGCTGGTTAGTGTGTAAAAGAGATATAGTTTGCGAGAGATAATATATAGATTCTGACCTTTGAAAACGAGTGAATGATTGAGAAAAGTAGAAATAAGACAAACATATGTGCGTCGAAAATGGATAGGATGATGGCAAGTAATAAGTACAGCATGCATTGTACGAGGCGTTTAGTCCGTGCGTGAGTATAACTGTAGACAAACAGGTGTTCGTCGCGTTGAGTGAAACAGGAGTGAGGTTTTGAAACGTCGTCAAGTGTCAATGTGGGTAGAAGTGATCGACACACTTAGGCTTGGTAGTTGTTGATACATGGTTGTCCAATTGTCCAGAGAGTTGAACACAACTGTTGTCAATATCATCTTCTGGGTTGCCATTTGATGATAGTATACTTCCTAGGCACTTGAGACTCTTTACTTGTTTCGAGAAATGTTCGTTTAGCCGAATTGTTGTTGTTTGTTCTTCTTTGGTTATAGTCGTTGCCTCTGTTTTGTTTGTGCTAAATTGTTAAAGTAGGTGATTAGAAAGGTGTGATGTCTTTTGTTTGGAATGTGTGATCGTGGACGAAATTTATGGAAGTTGTACGACAGGTTGACAGAAAGAGAGTTAACATTCTGAATGACGTTTCATAAATATGTTTAGTATTGTTGACAGGGACAGGTTGAAATATGAATGCCTGATACTGAGAAATGAGGAAAGTGAGGTCCGTTGTCAGTTATAAGTGGTGTGGGTTGCTGTTCTGTAAGAATCCCGATAAATAGGAAGAGGAGTGAAAGATACGGAGATAAACAAGATTAATGAATGTTGGAGAACATGAGAACATGTTCCGATAAGTGTGACTAGTATCATCGCGGTGCAAGAACGCTAGGAGAGACTTGAGGATAGCTTAGAGTTGTTATGGTGAGATGTTGAAAGTACTGATGCAGGAGAATAAAATATTACTTGCGCCGGATAGACGAGAAACTTAAAAGTAGAATTAGTCGTTGGTACAGTAGGTAGATGTATTGGTGAGAGGTCTATAGTAAATAGACAAAGTTTTGTTGGACGTAGGAGGGTGGAGATACCGTAGTTAACGGTAATAATGATTAAGTAGTTGTAGTAATACTTGGAACAAATCCAAGGGAAACAATTAGTGTGTCGAGGTACGGTTTCCTTTAGTAGAGAGATGAGTTGTAGTATGCTGGGATAGCCGCCAGTAGTAAGTGAAGTGATTTGAGCTGCAGTTTACAGCGGTTGGTTAGGCTGATATTCCAGATATTGTGATGTGTTAGGAGTTAGTCTGGAAAAAGATAGAATATTGTGAGGGGAGAGAATCAATGATTGACGGTCATTTATTAATTAGTGACTTTTTTTTGGAGAGAACAGATATTGTTCTAAGTTAGGAATTGATCTGTAGGTAACAGATATATATATACTTGGCAGTGAGTTGTGGTGTTTTCTCGCTTATAAAAATGACTTGTGTGAATAGATATGTGTTACATTAGTTCGTATAGGAGGCCAAGGTTGCTGGGTCACTTTACGTAGTTAATTCTAAGTGAATTATATTTTTTTTGAAAACCTTCTCTTTAGCGAGAAGACAATTGTTTTTATTGAATTTGAGTTTGTAATGCCTCATATATAATATGTTTTTTTGCTTGATTTGGTCCTGTAAAATGATTGTTATTATTTGATTTTAGAATAGGATTATTGTGTTCTTAGACTTTTGCGTACAAACTATTGGTCCGTAAAAGAGACCAGTAGTATTAGGTAACGATAGAATAGGATGCATGTTATATTATTTTAAAATATGTTTTTCTTTGAATGAGTTCATACCTTTAATTGATATGTGGGGAAACATAAATGATGTAAAAAAAATTGGGGGGGGGGGGGTATGATGTCCTGTTGTGATTTTATTTCGCTTCACTTATAATTTAAGTGAATTATCTTGTATGTTTATATTTACATGTTGGAAATTAGTTAAGTTAAATTTAATTTTTAAATAATTATGGTGTTGGCTGGAATAAAGAAAATACACGGGGCTTTATTTAAGACCCTTCGATCAGAAAAAAGTTAATAAACTACTGTGGACTAGAAGAGAGACACATTCTCCTTGTGAATAACAAGTTTATGAGTATATTCTACTAGCAAGATTGCTGTGATAATCAGCGTTGGGAGGTTAAGTTGTGGAAACATACTTAAGTGACGGGGTTACTACACAAGTAAAATGGTTATGGGGAATTTAAATGAGCATTAATTGAAGATATATGGATTGGACGCCATATTGGGGAAGAAAAGATTAATGAATATAGCAGTGGGGTAAATGAGGGGAAAGTTTAGAACATAGTTTCCATGGGGTCAGAAGAGCCGTGGTGTACTTTCATAAGAGACACGAGATTGCTGGCTTATAGAAGAAGAAGTGGGTAAAGTGCTACGCCAGGCAATTAGCAAAACATGAATTGAATCCATGTTTAAATCCGAAGAATGATAGCAGTACAATAGTAAAGGGTTGTAAGGGTGTCAATGGGAAATGAACGTGGTCACTGTGGAGACAAAATGACATGGGGTTTTTGAGGGTCCGGGATATATGGACTGTAATAGAATAACGTTGGTTGCAAGCAGTCACAGACATAAGTTCAGGGGTGGTATATTGTTGCTGTTGATAACGGCATAAGTAGAGGTTTTAGTAGAGATGCCCATAATAAATGGACATTAAGGGGTCGCTGAAATTTTCGGCGAAATTAAGAGAGAATACTGAGTGAGGTATGAGAGAAGATTAGTTATGAGGTGATGTGTATAAAGTTGGAAGAGGTCTAGAGGGATGATGGACCTTGTTAATTGTGTACTGTCTGTAATATATAGACATTTGGGAGTGAATTTTTGATGGTTGGTACTTGATGCTGTAGATAGCAGCATAAACTGTTACCATAATAAGTGGTACTGTAAAAGAGATAATTGTTTTAGACTTTATTACATAAAGTCTCAAATGACATAGGGAGGTAAAGGTGTGCGTGATTTAGCTAAGTGTGGTTGTTTTAGAGAGAAAGAGTTCTACTTCTTTGAATCTCCGGTGCGCACCGATTCTTTGTCTTTCTATCATGTGCGAGTGTTCTCAGGTTGAAAGTAGAGAATTAGTAAGTAATGTTGGTGATGACAATAGGGAGTTGGTATCAGAAGAGTACAGCGTTTGGAATTTTAAGCGGATCGCTTATGAAGAGAAGAAGGAGTGTTTATTTCAAACCATATGTGTTATGATGCATTGTATAAAGTTGAGATTTAAAGGTTATTGATGATATGTAATTAATATGTGTTATGTTATGAAGAGTCAGAAACGAAGAAGAAGTTCATAGGGGTTTACTATATGACAGGGGGAAGAGTTACATAACTGCATAAAATAGAGTTAGTTGGGACGGCTTAGAGGAATTCTGGGAAGTAAGGAAAGAGAGGGTATAGAATAGAGGGATTAGGGGTAAAGACTTTTTGAAGGGAAAAAGTCTTTCATAAACATAGGAAGGTGTAGCAGAATATAGGTGTGCAAAGCTACAGCACGCTTGAGCATCAGGATGGGATGAGGAGAGAGATGCTCAAGTCGTGACGTAGTTTGTTGTTAGGGCAGTCAGTAAACATCTACGGCCAGAGAAAGAAGTCACCCTGATTTTGTAGTGGTCCTCAATTTGCAAATAAACGCCATTTATAAAGAACCAACTGAGTTAGTGAGTCCTTTCAGAGTCCGCTTTGTTATAATAGAAGTGTTTCCAAGGCACCAGGGCTGGGTTCTATACTGGCCAATACCTTTTGACGCGTCGTCGCCGAGGGTCCTGGGCAACAGGTCCCTTCGGGGTCCTGGCTGAAGTCAGTAGGATCGTTGATTCCTCCGAAGTCGGAGAGTGTCTGCCTGCACGGCGAGGAACTACCAGTCTGCACACCAATAAGCCAGACATGGGACTACGGATACTCACGCAAACCTCAGGTCCTGTATAACATCACACTGATGTTGTCAACAGGATGTCTTCATCCGACATACAGGACTTCACGCTGGAGATCACAGCCAGCGAATACACGCAAGCAAGCAAGCAAGAAGAAGAAGAAGAAGAAGAAGAAGAAGAAGAAGAAGAAATTGCATGTTCTGTAATGAGTAACAAGACAGCCAGTTACTCGTCTTCCTAACATTACCCTAAACTATCTCAAAACAGGTTCACAATAGCAAACAGAATGCCCATAAAACAATCCAACACAAATAATTACGTGGAATCTGTTTGTCTACAAATCCAAACCTTTTTTTTTTTAGATCCACATTTGGAGTACATTGTAGTTTCTGTATCGCCAATAAAGACGGGGTCAATATACAGGAGCAGATGGAGTACTTTTGTGTATACATTCCATTCGTAAACGCAGTCTTCTGCAAAGCTGAATCAATCACGTAGTATGTATTGTCTTACTGTGTGACCATCCTTTCTTACATGCATGTGGCATTGATTTATTTAGTTGCTTGTTATACATGTCTGCATGCGGTATGTACACAAGATGTTTCCACACAACGATCATCATCATCATCATCATCATCATCATCATCATCATCATCATCATCATCATCATCATCATCATCATCATCATCATCATCATCATCATCATCATCTGTTACTTTTGCTATCAAGCGTCGTTGCACACGACAATGACTCTCTGAGTACGGCCCATCAGACGGTATATTTCTATGGCTTCTGTTCTTTCTAAGAAATTTTGATGTTTAATATGATCAAGGTATGTCAGTTTCTGAAAGATGCTGCTACCTGCAAGACAGTTTTAATAGAAGTTCTTGTAGAACTTCAGTATTTTATTTCTTCATGATCCAAGATATTCTAAGAATCAGATCTCATCTCTTCTCATCTCACTTTAACGTCTCATCTCACCCCATCCTGTTTCTCTTATACCTTCCGGTGTCGAGGTGGAGCATAAACAGCGGAAAGGTGTCCGTTTATAGGCTTCATAAATCGAAATAAGGTTAGCATGGTCGAATGGATAAGACTGTTCGGTCTTCAACATTCGGTGTGCTGATGCCTGGGTAGTGGTTTGAGCCCCGACACCGGTCAGTTGACCTGCAATTTTGACTTCTCGTCCTTGACTTGGGGACGTAAATTACACGCACCTCTGCAGTCGGAGTGGGTTCGCCTAATGGCGAAGGACACTGGTAATAGGGAAAGCTAATACCCACGCAAAAATAAGTGGACTAGAAAATATCGACATTCGCATTTACTCTGTTAGTCGTTCTATACGTCGTTTACAGTGTCGGCCTTTTCTTCTTGTTCCACTTGGTCTGTACATCATTGCTTGTTGCGGTATGTTGTCAGATGGTAGCATAGTTACGTCGCCGAACCATTTTTAAGAATGGTTTAGTAATATCTAACAGACTGAGAGCCACACAAAAAGTAGGTTTGAACCTAACAAAAATGGATGGTGGAAAATGGGAAGTAGGGGCTGTGTCACTGTATATACATATTATATATATTACATATATATATATATATAATTAAATGGCGTTGTATAAAGAAAACTATGGAATATAACCCCCATAGCAGATACGGGACGTCGATTCAGACATTTAATCATCCTATGACACTTAATCAGTTAAGTTCTTTAATCTTGTTAAATTGGCCATGATTTATATCCACATGTTGCCACGGGAAAGATTATGTTTTCAAAATGTTTACTTGTATTTTATTGGTTGTTCAAGTTCATTTCCGCCGACACGAGGACAGCCACGCATGCGCAATAAGCAGTTAAACAAGCGGGAAAAACCCCAAAAAGAAGGCAAGGGTGGCGTGAGTAGTTAGAAAAGCGCAAAACGGGTATGATTTGGAGGATTGTGGAGGATTGACCTTGACCTCGGCTGATTTTCACTCCCCCTCGGTCATATAGTTGGGTTGGTGTAAGGGGTGATATCTAGGTCATATCTAAGGGCGATAATTCTAAGATTTTATGTTTCTAAGGGCAGATAACTATTGAGTGGGTGTATAAAAATTTTAATTAATTATTAAAAAATAAAATAAAATAAATAAAAAATAAAACTAAATAACGACGGGGTGCGGGGTGGTGGAGAGGGGGTGAGCTCGTGGGGTGACGCTAGGTGATTTGGGTTTAAACACTATCATCACAGGGTTACAAATGAAAACCTTAAAAAGTAAAAATGTCCGATAATATTGATTTTAGCGGGTATAGCTTAGTGAAATTCGTTGGTGAGGGGTGGGTAGCGGCTATTAGTGCTTTGTAGAGGGTCACCGTGGCGTTTTTACTATCATCATACGGGTTACAAATGAAAACCTTAAAAAGTAAAAATGGCCGATAATATTGATTTTAGCGGGTATAGCTTAGTGAAATTCGTTGGTGAGGGGTGGGTAGCGGCTATTAGTGCTTTTTAGAGTGTCGTAGTGGCCTATACACTATTATCACAGGGTTACAAATGAAAACCTTAAAAAGTAAAAATGGCCGATAATATTGATTGCAGCGGGTATAGCTTAGTGAAATTTGTTGGTAAGGGGTGGGTAGCGGCTAGAAGTGCTTTGTAGAGTGTCGTAGTGGCCTATACACTATCATCATACGGGGTACAAATGAAAACCTTAAAAAGTAAAAATGCCCGATAATATTGACTGTAGCGGATATAGCTTAATGAAATTCGTTGGTAAGAGGTGGGTAGTGGTTATTAGTGGTCTGTAGAGGGTCACCGTGGCTTTTTTACTATCATAACACGTGTTACAAATGAAACCCTGAAAGCTAAAGATCGCTGATTGTAATGGATATAGTGGAGTATCATTCGGCGGTAAGAGGTGGGTACCAGGTATTAGTGGTCAAGCAAGGAAAATTTTAGGGAAAAGTGATTGTAATGATATGAGGATGCTTAAAGGGTGGTAAATTAGTGGTCAAGTAGTGGTCAAGTGTTGGTTAAGTGACGAAAATTTTAGGGAAATTTTAGGGAACAGTGATTGTAATGATATGGTGATGATTAAAGGATGGTAAATTAGTGGTCAAGCAGTGGTCAAGTAGTGGTCAAGTAGTGGTCAAGTGTTGGTTAAGTGACGAAAATTTTAGGGAAATTTTAGGGAACAGTGATTGTAATGATATGGTGATGATTAAAGGATGGTAAATTAGTGGTCAAGCAGTGGTCAAGTAGTGGTCAAGTGAGGAAATTTTAGGGAAAAGTGGTTATAATGATATGGTGATGATTAAAGGGTGGTAAATTAGTGGTCAAGTAGTGGTCAACCAATGGTCAAGTAGTGGTCAAGTGGTCGAGTGACCACTTAAATTGTAGATGACGATGTCCCTAAGATTATGGTAGTGGTTAAAGTGATCGATGACATGGTCAAGTAGCGGTCAACCAGTGGTCAAGTGGTCGAATGAACACATAAAAGGTAGAGAAAAGTACGTATATTGAAACGGTGATGGTAAAATGGTCGACAACGTGGTTAAGCAGTGGTCAAGTAGTGCTCAACCAGTGGTCAACCGCTCAAGTGAGAAAATTGTAGGGTATGGTACGTGTAGTGAAACAGAGATAAATAAATTAAGTAGTGACGTTGTCAAGTAGTGATCAAGTAGCGGGCAAGTACTGGTCAAATGGTCGAGTGACCACTTAAATTGTAAGGGAAAGTACGTGTAGTGAACCTGTGTTGGTTACAGTGATCGATGACGTGCTCAAGTAGTGGCCAAGTAGTGGTAAATGGTCGAATGACTACTTAAATTGTAAGGGAAAGTACGTGTAGTGAACCTGTGTTGGTTAAAGTGATCGATGACGTGCTCAAGTAGTGGCCAAGTAGTGGTAAATGGTCGAATGACTACTTAAATTGTCGGTGAAAGTAGGTATGGTGACATGGTGATGATCAAGAGTTGGTCAAGTGGTGCTCAAATATGGTCAAGTAGTGGTCAAGTAGTCGAATGACCACTTAAATTATAGGGTATGGTACGTGTAGTGAAACGGTGATGGTAAAATAAGTAAGGACATAGTCAAATAGTGGTCAAGTACTGGTGAAGTAGTGATCAAATGGTCGAGTGACAACTTAAATTGTAAGGGAAAGTACGTGTAGTGAACCTGTATTAGTTAAAGTGATCGATGACGTGCTCAAGTAGTGGCCAAGTAGTGGTAAATGGTCGAGTGACTACTTAAATTGTCGGTGAAAGTAGGTATAGTGACATGGTGATGATCAAGAGTTGGTCAAGTGGTGCTCAAATAGTGGTCAAGTAGTCGAATGACCACTTAAATTATAGGGTATGGTACGTGTAGTGAAACGGTGATGGTAAAATAAGTAAGGACATAGTCAAATAGTGGTCAAGTACTGGTGAAGTAGTGATCAAATGGTCGAGTGACCACTTAAATTGTAAGGGAAAGTACGTGTAGTGAACCTGTGTTGGTTAAAGTGATCGATGACGTGCTCAAGTAGTGGCCAAGTAGTGGTAAATGGTCGAGTGACTACTTAAATTGTCGGTGAAAGTAGGTATAGTGACATGGTGATAATCAAGAGTTGGTCAAGTGGTGCTCAAATAGTGGTCAAGTAGTGGTCAAGTAGTCGAATGACCACTTAAATTATAGGGTATGGTACGTGTAGTGAAACGGTGATGGTAAAATAAGTAAGGACATAGTCAAATAGTGGTCAAGTACTGGTGAAGTAGTGATCAAATGGTCGAAGGATCACTTAAATTGTAGGGTATGGTATGTGTAGTGACATGATGATGGTTAAAGTGATCGATGAAATGATCAAGACGTTATGCCGACTGCTAAGTTCAGAAAGTAATGTCCTTACTATCGGCAATTTCCCTGACAGGAGCGCCTCGAGCACTGATTTTGTATTGATCAATAGCACCTAGTGGTACAGTCGACACACATGGACAATAGTTACAGCCGGTCAAAGTTTCAACCGTCAAATAAGAAAATATGTTAGACAAAATATTAAAATTATTGGTCAAATACAGTAATATATCACCCAAACTTATAAAAAGTAGGAACATATGTTAACCAAATGGAAAATATCTTAGCCAAATAGGAAAATTTGTTAGCCAAATAGAAAAAATATTGACCACGTAACGATATATCTTGTCCACACTTATGAAAAGTAGGGAAATTTGTTAGTCAAATGAGAAAAAAGATTGACCAAGTAACGAAATACCCAAACCAAACTTATGAAAAGTACGAAACTTTGTTAAGCAAGTATGAAAAGGTATCGACCAAACAGAGAAATATATCACCTAAACTTATAAAAAGTAAGAACATATGTTAACCAAATGGAAAATATCTTGGCCAAATAGGAAAATTTGTTAGCCAAATGGGGAAAATATTGTCCAAGTAACGAAATATCCCCCAACAAACTTAGGAAAAGTACGAAACTTTGTTAAACAAGTATGAAAAGGTATCGACCAAACAGAGAAATATATCACCCAAACTTATAAAAAGTAGGAACATATGTTAACCAAATGGAAAATATCTTGGCCAAATAGGAAATATTGTTAGCCAAATAGAAAAAATATTGACCACGTAACGATATATCTTGTCCACACTTATGAAAAGTAGGAACATTTGTTAGCCAAATGGGGAAAATATTGTCCAAGTAACGAAATTTCCCCCAACAAACTTAGGAAAAGTACGAAACTTTGTTAAACAAGTATGAAAAGGTATCGACCAAGTAGAGAAATATATCACCCAAACTTATAAAAAGTAGGAACATATGTTAACCACAGAGAAATTACCTTGGCCAAATAGGAAAATTTGTTAGCCAAATGGGGAAAATATTGTCCAAGTGACGAAATACCCTCCAACAAACTTAGGTAAAGTACGAAACTTTGTTAAACAAGTATGAAAAGGTATCGGCCAAACAGAGAAATATATCACCCAAACTTATAAAAAGTAGGAACATATGTTAACCAAATGGAAAATATCTTGGCCAAATAGGAAAATTTGTTAGCCAAATGGGGAAAATATTGTCCAAGTAACGAAATATCCCCCAACAAACTTAGGAAAAGTACGAAACTTTGTTAAGCAAGTATGAAAAGGTATCGACCAAACAGAGAAATATATCACCCAAACTTATAAAAAGTAGGAACATATGTTAACCAAATGGAAAATATCTTGGCCAAATAGGAAATATTGTTCGCCAAATAGAAAAAATATTGACCACGTAACGATATATCTTGTCCACACTTATGAAAAGTAGGAAATTTTTTAGTCAAATGAGGAAAATATTGACCACGTAACGAAATACCCCCCAAAAAACTTAGGAAAAGTACGAAACTTTGTTAAGCAAGTATGAAAAGGTATCGGCCAAACAGAGAAATATATCACCCAAACTTATAAAAAGTAGGAACATATGTTAACCAAATGGAAAATATCTTGGCCAAATAGGAAAATTTGTTAGCCAAATGGGGAAAATATTGTCCAAGTAACGAAATATCCCCCAACAAACTTAGGAAAAGTACGAAACTTTATTAAGCAAGTATGAAAAGGTATCGACCAAACAGAGAAATATATCACCCAAACTTATAAAAAGTAGGAACATATGTTAACCAAATGGAAAATATCTTGGCCAAATAGGAAATATTGTTCGCCAAATAGAAAAAATATTGACCACGTAACGATATATCTTGTCCACACTTATGAAAAGTAGGAAATTTTTTAGTCAAATGAGGAAAATATTGACCACGTAACGAAATACCCCCCAAAAAACTTAGGAAAAGTACGAAACTTTGTTAAGCAAGTATGAAAAGGTATCGACCAAGTAGAGAAATATATCACCCAAACTTATAAAAAGTAGGAACATATGTTAACCACAGAGAAATTACCTTGGCCAAATAGGAAAATTTGTTAGCCAAATGGGGAAAATATTGTCCAAGTGACGAAATACCCCCCAACAAACTTAGGAAAAGTACGAAACTTTGTTAAGCAAGTATGAAAAGGTATCGGCCAAACAGAGAAATATAACACCCAAACTTATGAAAAGTAGGAAACTTTGTTAGCCAAAGTGAAAAAACCTAGGTCAAGTAAGAAAATTATGATAGCCAAATGTGAAAAGTGTCGGCCAAATACAGAAATTGCTCAACCAAACTTATAAAACGTAGGAAAATTGTTATTCAAACGGGAAAGCTATTGAACAACTAGGAAAATGTAATAGTCAAAGAAGAAGAATATTGAACAAGTAATGAAATATATCATTCAAACTTAT
This sequence comes from Cepaea hortensis, assembly GCA_963921405.1. NCBI lineage: Eukaryota > Metazoa > Mollusca > Gastropoda > Stylommatophora > Helicidae > Cepaea > Cepaea hortensis. The sequence continues at coordinate 419,901,174 of OY992876.1, forward strand.
GAAAAGTAGGAAGCCTTGATAACCAAATGTGAAAAATATCACTCAAAGAGAGAAATAGCTCGCCCCAACGTATAAAAAGTAGGAAAATTGTCGACCAAAGGGGGAAAAGTTAGACCAAATACAGAAATATCTCGACCAAACTTATAAAAATCTAGGAAAAAATAGTACCCAACACAACTAAAAGGCTGACTAAAGTTATAAATCCAAACTTATAAAAATAACCAAATAGGAAAACATATTGACCAAGTACAGACATATATCAATTAAACTTATAAACTTGTCGTCCAAAGTGATAAAAAACAAAGAAAGGCTGTCAGCCAGTCTAAGAAATAGGTATGGAAAAGTAAGTCGACCAAGCTCAGAAAAAAAAGGGGGAAAAAAAAAAGGAAATAAAAATATAACTTCTGTAGTCTTGGTCGACTTACTTTTCCATACCTATTTCTTAGACTGGCTGACAGCCTTTCTTTGTTTTTTATCACTTTGGACGACAAGTTTATAAGTTTAATTGATATATGTCTGTACTTGGTCAATATGTTTTCCTATTTGGTTATTTTTATAAGTTTGGATATATAACTTTAGTCAGCCTTTTAGTTGTGTTGGGTACTATTTTTTCCTAGATTTTTATAAGTTTGGTCGAGATATTTCTGTATTTGGTCTGACTTTTCCCCCTTTGGTCGACAATTTTCCTACTTTTTATACGTTGGGGCGAGCTATTTCTCTCTTTGAGTGATATTTTTCACATTTGGTTATCAAGGCTTCCTACTTTTCATAAGTTTGAATGATATATTTCATTACTTGTTCAATATTCTTCTTCTTTGACTATTACATTTTCCTAGTTGTTCAATAGCTTTCCCGTTTGAATAACAATTTTCCTACGTTTTATAAGTTTGGTTGAGCAATTTCTGTATTTGGCCGACACTTTTCACATTTGGCTATCATAATTTTCTTACTTGACCTAGGTTTTTTCACTTTGGCTAACAAAGTTTCCTACTTTTCATAAGTTTGGGTGTTATATTTCTCTGTTTGGCCGATACCTTTTCATACTTGCTTAACAAAGTTTCGTACTTTTCCTAAGTTTGTTGGGGGGTATTTCGTCACTTGGACAATATTTTCCCCATTTGGCTAACAAATTTTCCTATTTGGCCAAGGTAATTTCTCTGTGGTTAACATATGTTCCTACTTTTTATAAGTTTGGGTGATATATTTCTCTACTTGGTCGATACCTTTTCATACTTGCTTAACAAAGTTTCGTACTTTTCCTAAGTTTTTTGGGGGGTATTTCGTTACGTGGTCAATATTTTCCTCATTTGACTAAAAAATTTCCTACTTTTCATAAGTGTGGACAAGATATATCGTTACGTGGTCAATATTTTTTCTATTTGGCGAACAATATTTCCTATTTGGCCAAGATATTTTCCATTTGGTTAACATATGTTCCTACTTTTTATAAGTTTGGGTGATATATTTCTCTGTTTGGTCGATACCTTTTCATACTTGCTTAATAAAGTTTCGTACTTTTCCTAAGTTTGTTGGGGGATATTTCGTTACTTGGACAATATTTTCCCCATTTGGCTAACAAATTTTCCTATTTGGCCAAGATATTTTCCATTTGGTTAACATATGTTCCTACTTTTTATAAGTTTGGGTGATATATTTCTCTGTTTGGCCGATACCTTTTCATACTTGCTTAACAAAGTTTCGTACTTTTCCTAAGTTTTTTGGGGGGTATTTCGTTACGTGGTCAATATTTTCCTCATTTGACTAAAAAATTTCCTACTTTTCATAAGTGTGGACAAGATATATCGTTACGTGGTCAATATTTTTTCTATTTGGCGAACAATATTTCCTATTTGGCCAAGATATTTTCCATTTGGTTAACATATGTTCCTACTTTTTATAAGTTTGGGTGATATATTTCTCTGTTTGGTCGATACCTTTTCATACTTGCTTAACAAAGTTTCGTACTTTTCCTAAGTTTGTTGGGGGATATTTCGTTACTTGGACAATATTTTCCCCATTTGGCTAACAAATTTTCCTATTTGGCCAAGATATTTTCCATTTGGTTAACATATGTTCCTACTTTTTATAAGTTTGGGTGATATATTTCTCTGTTTGGCCGATACCTTTTCATACTTGTTTAACAAAGTTTCGTACTTTACCTAAGTTTGTTGGAGGGTATTTCGTCACTTGGACAATATTTTCCCCATTTGGCTAACAAATTTTCCTATTTGGCCAAGGTAATTTCTCTGTGGTTAACATATGTTCCTACTTTTTATAAGTTTGGGTGATATATTTCTCTACTTGGTCGATACCTTTTCATACTTGTTTAACAAAGTTTCGTACTTTTCCTAAGTTTGTTGGGGGAAATTTCGTTACTTGGACAATATTTTCCCCATTTGGCTAACAAATGTTCCTACTTTTCATAAGTGTGGACAAGATATATCGTTACGTGGTCAATATTTTTTCTATTTGGCTAACAATATTTCCTATTTGGCCAAGATATTTTCCATTTGGTTAACATATGTTCCTACTTTTTATAAGTTTGGGTGATATATTTCTCTGTTTGGTCGATACCTTTTCATACTTGTTTAACAAAGTTTCGTACTTTTCCTAAGTTTGTTGGGGGATATTTCGTTACTTGGACAATATTTTCCCCATTTGGCTAACAAATTTTCCTATTTGGCCAAGATATTTTCCATTTGGTTAACATATGTTCTTACTTTTTATAAGTTTAGGTGATATATTTCTCTGTTTGGTCGATACCTTTTCATACTTGCTTAACAAAGTTTCGTACTTTTCATAAGTTTGGTTTGGGTATTTCGTTACTTGGTCAATCTTTTTTCTCATTTGACTAACAAATTTCCCTACTTTTCATAAGTGTGGACAAGATATATCGTTACGTGGTCAATATTTTTTCTATTTGGCTAACAAATTTTCCTATTTGGCTAAGATATTTTCCATTTGGTTAACATATGTTCCTACTTTTTATAAGTTTGGGTGATATATTTCTGTATTTGACCAATAATTTTAATATTTTGTCTAACATATTTTCTTATTTGACGGTTGAAACTTTGACCGGCTGTAACTATTGTCCATGTGTGTCGACTGTACCACTAGGTGCTATTGATCAATACAAAATCAGTGCTCGAGGCGCTCCTGTCAGGGAAATTGCCGATAGTAAGGACTTTACTTTCTGAACTTAGCAGTCGGCATAACGTCTTGATCATTTCATCGATCACTTTAACCATCATCATGTCACTACACATACCATACCCTACAATTTAAGTGATCCTTCGACCATTTGATCACTACTTCACCAGTACTTGACCACTATTTGACTATGTCCTTACTTATTTTACCATCACCGTTTCACTACACGTACCATACCCTATAATTTAAGTGGTCATTCGACTACTTGACCACTACTTGACCACTATTTGAGCACCACTTGACCAACTCTTGATTATCACCATGTCACTATACCTACTTTCACCGACAATTTAAGTAGTCACTCGACCATTTACCACTACTTGGCCACTACTTGAGCACGTCATCGATCACTTTAACCAACACAGGTTCACTACACGTACTTTCCCTTACAATTTAAGTGGTCACTCGACCATTTGATCACTACTTCACCAGTACTTGACCACTATTTGACTATGTCCTTACTTATTTTACCATCACCGTTTCACTACACGTACCATACCCTATAATTTAAGTGGTCATTCGACTACTTGACCACTATTTGAGCACCACTTGACCAACTCTTGATCATCACCATGTCACTATACCTACTTTCACCGACAATTTAAGTAGTCACTCGACCATTTACCACTACTTGGCCACTACTTGAGCACGTCATTGATCACTTTAACTAATACAGGTTCACTACACGTACTTTCCCTTACAATTTAAGTTGTCACTCGACCATTTGATCACTACTTCACCAGTACTTGACCACTATTTGACTATGTCCTTACTTATTTTACCATCACCGTTTCACTACACGTACCATACCCTATAATTTAAGTGGTCATTCGACTACTTGACCACTACTTGACCCTATTTGAGCACCACTTGACCAACTCTTGATCATCACCATGTCACCATACCTACTTTCACCGACAATTTAAGTAGTCATTCGACCATTTACCACTACTTGGCCACTACTTGAGCACGTCATCGATCACTTTAACCAACACAGGTTCACTACACGTACTTTCCCTTACAATTTAAGTAGTCATTCGACCATTTACCACTACTTGGCCACTACTTGAGCACGTCATCGATCACTGTAACCAACACAGGTTCACTACACGTACTTTCCCTTACAATTTAAGTGGTCACTCGACCATTTGACCAGTACTTGCCCGCTACTTGATCACTACTTGACAACGTCACTACTTAATTTATTTATCTCTGTTTCACTACACGTACCATACCCTACAATTTTCTCACTTGAGCGGTTGACCACTGGTTGAGCACTACTTGACCACTGCTTAACCACGTTGTCGACCATTTTACTATCACCGTTTCAATATACGTACTTTTCTCTACCTTTTAAGTGTTCATTCGACCACTTGACCACTGGTTGACCGCTACTTGACCATGTCATCGATCACTTTAACCACTACCATAATCTTAGGGACATCGTCATCTACAATTTAAGTGGTCACTCGACCACTTGACCACTACTTGACCATTGGTTGACCACTACTTGACCACTAATTTACCACCCTTTAATCATCACCATATCATTATAACCACTTTTCCCTAAAATTTCCTCACTTGACCACTACTTGACCACTGCTTGACCACTAATTTACCATCCTTTAATCATCACCATATCATTACAATCACTGTTCCCTAAAATTTCCCTAAAATTTTCGTCACTTAACCAACACTTGACCACTACTTGACCACTACTTGACCACTGCTTGACCACTAATTTACCATCCTTTAATCATCACCATATCATTACAATCACTGTTCCCTAAAATTTCCCTAAAATTTTCGTCACTTAACCAACACTTGACCACTACTTGACCACTAATTTACCACCCTTTAAGCATCCTCATATCATTACAATCACTTTTCCCTAAAATTTTCCTTGCTTGACCACTAATACCTGGTACCCACCTCTTACCGCCGAATGATACTCCACTATATCCATTACAATCAGCGATCTTTAGCTTTCAGGGTTTCATTTGTAACACGTGTTATGATAGTAAAAAAGCCACGGTGACCCTCTACAGACCACTAATAACCACTACCCACCTCTTACCAACGAATTTCATTAAGCTATATCCGCTACAGTCAATATTATCGGGCATTTTTACTTTTTAAGGTTTTCATTTGTACCCCGTATGATGATAGTGTATAGGCCACTACGACACTCTACAAAGCACTTCTAGCCGCTACCCACCCCTTACCAACAAATTTCACTAAGCTATACCCGCTGCAATCAATATTATCGGCCATTTTTACTTTTTAAGGTTTTCATTTGTAACCCTGTGATAATAGTGTATAGGCCACTACGACACTCTAAAAAGCACTAATAGCCGCTACCCACCCCTCACCAACGAATTTCACTAAGCTATACCCGCTAAAATCAATATTATCGGCCATTTTTACTTTTTAAGGTTTTCATTTGTAACCCGTATGATGATAGTAAAAACGCCACGGTGACCCTCTACAAAGCACTAATAGCCACTACCCACCCCTCACCAACGAATTTCACTAAGCTATACCCGCTAAAATCAATATTATCGGACATTTTTACTTTTTAAGGTTTTCATTTGTAACCCTGTGATGATAGTGTTTAAACCCAAATCACCTAGCGTCACCCCACGAGCTCACCCCCTCTCCACCACCCCGCACCCCGTCGTTATTTAGTTTTATTTTTTATTTATTTTATTTTATTTTTTAATAATTAATTAAAATTTTTATACACCCACTCAATAGTTATCTGCCCTTAGAAACATAAAATCTTAGAATTATCGCCCTTAGATATGACCTAGATATCACCCCTTACACCAACCCAACTATATGACCGAGGGGGAGTGAAAATCAGCCGAGGTCAAGGTCAATCCTCCACAATCCTCCAAATCATACCCGTTTTGCGCTTTTCTAACTACTGGCGTGTTTAAGAAGATAACCTTGAAGTACTCGGTGGACTTCACCCACCAAATTGAGGAGGGTGTCATGGGTGCTACAAACTTTGAGAAGTATTTGATAGATCGTATTAAACTTATTTATTTGGTATTTTCCTGGATTTAAGATTTAAACAAACGTACGTAGACAAGGCCTTTGGTTCGTACCGGAATACGATCAGCGTTGCCAGTAGTGGGTTGTGCTCAATGTTTAGATCGCATTAATTTAAGAGATTCAGTGCCGAACAAAAATTAGGTTTGACCCAATCAAAACTTGATGGCGGAAATAGAGAAGTAGGAGTGTGCAACAGTTATGACTTAAAAGTTGTTAATATAGTAGCAGATATATGGTATTATATATCAAATTAAATGAGCTGCTTAGTAAAAACTACTGTATATAAGCCCGTGACAGATATGGGAAGTCACTCAACACGATTAATCATTCCATGGCACTTCAGCAATTAAGGTTGACGACGGAACTGGCAACTTTGAGAAGTATCTGACAGAACGCAATAAGGTTGACATCAAGACGGGCAACTCTGAGAAATATCTGAAAGAACGCAATAAGGTTGACGACAAGACTTGCAATTTTGAAAACAATGTTTAATTGGAGCTGCAGAAAAAAAAAAATCAACCTGACAAATAGGCATCCAACCTCCCACCCAAACCATCGCTTCATCCACCTACCCATTGATCCATCCATACATATATGCATTCATCCATCCATCTATACGTCTATTCATCATTCATCCATCGAACAACCCATCCATTCATACATCCATCCATTTATCTATCGATCGATCCATCCATCCAATTGATCTTTCTCTATGTCCCTTCTTCCCTCTCTTTTTCCACCCAGTTAGCAACCCACCCATCCATCTATCCATGCATGCATCCATGCATGCATGCATCTATCCATCAATCAATCCATCTATTCACCTATCCAAGTGATTTCCTTTTTTCTCTGTCCATTCTTTCCTCTCTCCACCAGCCCACCCATTCATCCATCCATCCACCCATCCACCACCACCACCCATCCATCCATTCACCCATCGACCCATCCATCCATCCATCCATCCATCCATCCATCCACCCACCCAACCATCCATCCATCCATTCATCCATCCACCCACCTACCCACATATCCACCCATCCACCCATCCATCCGTCCATCTATCCATCGATCGATCCATCCATCCATCCATCCGTTGATCCTTCTAGCCATAAATTGCTCCATTGATCCATCCATCCATGCATCCTTCTACTCATCCATTGATCCTTCAATCCACCCAACCCATCCATCCATCCACCCACCCACCCACCTAGCATATGAACTATGTTGTTCAAATACCGAGCATATCCCACAACCTTAACCCATATCACCCAAAAATATATCACCAAGTAAACAAAGCAACATGCACGACACAATACCCAACATGTTTGTCCAGGTATCCTTCGTGCCCATCCCAGATACAAAGTAGCCCCCTGTCAGCTGCAGCCATCACCTTATCACTGAGTATATATACTTCTGAATTTCTGCAAGCCACGATTTATTTTGAGCCTTCGCGATGTCTCTAAGGCTGTTGCTGGTCTTGGCTGCGGCTTGGGTAGTTGAGGCTGGCTATAACCCTCAAGTACGTTTTATTTCTGAGCCGCAATAACGCAACGGATAACAATCTTACATGTCGATCCCGTAGTCGTGTCTTTGAGTTAACATCGAGGCGGAGACGTTTTAGAACACGAATTATAGTTCTAGCTTAATTCAGCCTAAATTGAGTACAGTAAAACTTCGATTAACTGTCACCGTCCAGACCAGGGCTGTGACGAATAACATAATAGACGGATAACTGAAATCGCTTAGTACATATGTTCAGTAACTTGATTTCACTGCGGGCTTGGAACGAAAATGAAAATACGTAAAATCCTTTAAAAGTGATTATTACATACATATTGTATTTATTTAAACAAAACGATCGATATAAACATCAATATTAGAGTAGTAATGTACATAAATGTACTGCAATACTATAAACCTACGTTATTTAAAAATAATCTGTCACCTCCTTCTGTGTATTTGGGGCTCGAACTTTCTGCACGGCGATGTTGCGTATCTTAAGCAGAAGTAGGATCTATGTTGCATTTTCCTCCTCTTGCATTTCAAACCAGTCGATGCGCTCTGATAACATTGTTTCTGTTTCTGAGTGGCTAGTTGTAGGTTTTTGATTAAGAACTGATCCTTCATCATCATCAATTTCTTCTTCTTTAATGGTAGTCACACTAGAAACAATTTCATCATCATTCAAAATTTCAAAGCCTCCATCCATTTTGTCATATTCCAATCAGTCTATTACTTCTTCTGGCGTAATGTTTTCACTCTTTAGTCCTACATTGTTGCACAGATGCACAATTTCATCAACATTAACATTCTTAATTCCGCCAGTTTCGTCAATAGATTCAGCAAGTCTGTATTACCCCCAATTCTTTAGGTTGGACACTGTAAGGTCAGCCAGTGCAGTGGAGAATTGAAAACAGCGTCCTTTATGTTGTATCTCTTGCAACATTCTTTGACAGTCATTGCATCATCAGATGTAAGCAAGCCTTAGATAAAAGCTTTTATGTAACCTCGCTTCATATATTCAATTCTGCTCTGGTCCATAGGCTGGATAAGTGGAGTTTTATTCGCTGGGAGAAAGAAAGATTCATGTTATTTTGCCATCATCACTCTTGAGATGACAAAAGGGGTGTGTTGGGGCATTGTCCATTAACACCAGTGCTTCCAGCGGAACATATTTAGACGATGACGAATAACAGAAAATGACGGTTAAACGAGTAACTGTTAATCGAAGTTTTACTGTACTAGAAAATGGTTTGGAAAGGACAGGCGGCCAGTGTGACACTGACCGCTTCATTCAATAGATCTGTAATATATGGAACACCATCACATGCCGAATATATATCATGGTGTGGGGAAAGGTACTACTTATATTACTTTGCACTCTTTTATGATTGTGCAAGGTCACTCATTTTTGTATTAAGTTGCATATCCCTTACATTGACGTTGCAGTCAACACCATCATTTTTCAGCTGTTGTTGATGTTCTTGGCAAGATTACGCTCAGTAGTTTGCCATTGCTTTCTGAGCGACCAGCTCACATACCCCGTAAGTAACCAACGCGACGAGATCCGCTGCTGAATCTTGCGCAGCTGTGTTTCTCACGTGGATATACGGGATTACGGAGAAAGTCGTTAAGGAGAGGGAGACCGGCTCATTTTATTGGGAGGTTATGTGCATAGCATTTACAGGACGTGACAGTCAACCCAAGCGTAGTGTGGCTATTTGTGATTTCTGGGCAAATTTACGTTCAGTAGTCCGCTCCGTGGCTAAAGGCTTGCGAACGCGGTTCGTGAGCCGGGAACCAGGCGTTGGAAGCTCAGCTGCGACCGATTTGTGCAGCAGACCGTGTCGCGTTGTGTTATAACTTGCTGGTATGGGAGCTGGTCGTTCAGAAAGCAATGGCAAACTACTGAACGTAACTACTTGCTTAGTACATCAACATCAGCTGAAAAATGCTGGTGTTTACTGCAACAAAATTTAGTTTGCCATTGTTTTCTAAACGACCAGTACTCATACCTATGCATGGGAGCCGACGCAAGACGGTTTGCTGCCAAATCGCCCGCAGTTGTGTTTGGAACGCGCTATGCGGGAGTACGAATTGCATTCGTAACCGTCTGGCTACAGAGCCGGCATCTCCTATCAAAGGAGAAGTAAGGTGCCTCCTTCCCTTCGCTAGCCTACGGGACACCCTTGGGTAAGGTGGAGTACCTGTTTAACTCCCCGATCAGGGTCAGTGAAGCCTTGGCTGCAGGTGGGGGATGAAGTTGAAGAGCTGCCAACAGATACAGGGTGTTTGTAAAGTCTCGCTGCACTTTGTATGTAGAACAGCTGTTTGTTGGAGAGTATGTTTTCCGTTTGCAAGATGTAAAGCATACTCTCCAACAAACAGCTGTTCTATATATAAAGTGTAGTGAGACTTTACAAACACCATGTAGTTATTGGTTATGGTCTCCAATTTCACGACAGTAGGCAGAGGATCTCTGGTTGGATACAATGGATACGGTCATCGACCAATATGGACACAGCTAAGAACGAAAGCAAATGGCAAACTATCTTGTTTACACGTGCCCAGAAAATCCTGTTTCGATATTTAATAGAGAATCAGACAAACGATCCACGACTCTGGTGATCGTGTGAGATGGCGAAACAATACACCCCCCCCCCCCCCCAACGCTTATCGACATGGCACATGATGTTTATTAATTCATTTGTATTCAAATCAGGGTTCACAATGTAGGAAAAGAAATGTTCAACGTTCATTTCGTGACAAAATTCAGCGAACAATGAAATATCAGAATACAAAATAAAATCGACATGGAAGTTTCCGAAGGCCAATTTAGCATTGGAAAGGAAATTTGAATAAAAGAAGAAATGTTTTTATTTAGAATATGGTCAGAACCATATATCTAGGGGGGGGGGGGGGGGAAGTATTTATTTATTTAATTGATTCAGCGCCAAACAAACAGTAGGTTTGGACCAAACATGGTACCCAATCAAATGAACAAGTATAGGATGTATTTTTAATAACTGTGCAGTGTTTGAAAATATTGACGATCCAAGTTTTGTATTCACCCTCTGTAAAGTTAATGCAAAATAATAGATAAATATAAAACTTGAACCGGCAATATTTTCAAACTCTGCACAGTCATGAAAAATACACCCTGTATTATCATGTAAATATTCGTTCTCTGAGCATTGAAATTGCGGAAGATAAAATAAAATAAAACAAATAAAATTTATGACCGTAGTATGACGATATATTGTTATTCTGAGCACATGGGAGGTCAAATTTGACGATATATTATCCGTCAACACTGAATCATCAGTTAAAAAACTGTGAAAAGGCAGTCGGTAGAGTTATCAACAATACATTTATTAATTGTCTAATGAATACTTGAGGAATTTTGGGAAATTACGATGCTACAGACACTATTATCTGAACCAGGCACGAAACATAATGTCACCAAACAGTGGATACCATCTCAATGTGGAGTGCCCGGAAACGAGAAAGCTGATCGACTAGTTAAGAAAGGAGCAGCAGAAAAACAACCTGAAGTATAATCACATACCACCAAATGAAATAAATCAGAAAGCCAACAACATCAGCACAAGACGATGGACATTGTATGGATAGAGCAGTCGTTAGTTGCATATCCTTTACACGACGTCACAGTCAACTCCAGCATTAATTTGGCTGTTTGTGATTTCGTAGCAAGTTTAAGCTCAGTAGTTTGCCATTGCTTTCTGAACAACCGGCACTCATACCATTGCATAAAAACAAGCGCAGACTTTGGTCTACTTCCAAATCACCCGGAACTTTTTCCAACACCCCTTGCTGGATTGCGAATTGCGTCCCTGCAGATATCTTAGAATATAATTACACACTCGAACGAAGATACACAGAACCAAAATCGAACCCATGCTCTTCGGATCATGAAGCTGGGAGATTGATCACTTCGTCACAAAGAACCCCCCACACCTCTTCTTTACATTTTATTAAAATTTAGTATGTGATTCGAATGAAACGTTTAGATACCATCTTTGCATATGTTCACACAGGTGTATCGTCCTCCTAGTCGGACCCCAGATATTCCCTCATCGCCAGCCCCTCTTGACGAAGTCAATCGTGTGCCGCGACAACCACCACTGGATTTTCCTGGGAATCAAAACGCATCTACAGAAAGACCACATCCATCTCCATCGGGCGAATCACACAATTTAACCCCGGAATTGCCACGCCCATCTCCATCTGTTCTTCCACGGCAGTCAACTCCAGAATGGCCATACCCATATCCATCTAATATTCCAAGATTTTCAACACCCGAATGGCCACGCTTCTACTCCTCATACGTTCCACGCCTTTCAACTCTGGAATGGCCACGCCCAAATCCATCTGATATTCCACAGTATTCAACGCCTAATTGGCCACGGCCTTCTGCCGCAATCATCCCACGACGTTTACCTCGACAATTGCCAAATCCATCTGTATCAGAAGCTTCACAACCTCCAAATCCCAACTTGCCACACCAACCTCCCTCAGACGCTCCACGACCTCCAAACCCCAACTCTCCACCCCCACCTCCATCAGACGCTCCACAACGTCCAAACCCTAACTCGCCACGCCCTCCTCAAACAGACGCTCCACAACCTGTCAATCACAACTTGCCACGCCCGCCTCCATCAGACGCTCCACGACCTCCAAACCCCAACTCGCCACCTCCACGTCCATCAGATGCTCCACAACCTCCAAACCGAAACTCGCCACCCCCACCTCCATTAGACGCTCCACAACCTCCAAACCTTAACTCGCCACGCCCACTACCATCAGACGCTCCACAACCACCAAACCCCAACTCCCCACCCCCACCTCCATCAGACGCTCCACAACCTCCAAACCGAAACTCGCCAATCCCACCTCCATCAGACGCTCCACAACCTCCAAACCCCAACTCGCCACCCCCACCTCCATCAGACGCTCCACAAAATGGACCCCTAAATTGGCCACGCCTATCTCCACCAAACGGTCCACGACCATCGGCACCAGCAGCACCACGACCATCATCAGTTCCAGAAAATATTTTCCGATTACTCAGCAATAGATTCCATCTTCGATCTGTACGATCTCTTCTCAAACGAAGTGTCGAGCTTGTAGATGAAGCGGTACACTCTCCACCGCCACCTCCATCAGACGCTCCACAACCTCCAAACCGAAACTCGCCACCCCCTCCTCCATCAGACGCCCCCCAACCTCCAAATCCCAACTCGCCACCTCCACCTCCATCAGACGCTCCACAACCTCCAAACCCCAACTCGCCACCCCCACCTCCATCAGACGCTCCACAACCTCCAAACCCCAACTCGCCACGCCCACCTCCATCAGACGCTCCACAACCTCCAAACCCTAACTCGCCACGCCCTCCACAAACAGGTGCTCCACAACCTGTCAATCACAACTTGCCACGCCCGCCTCCATCAGACGCTCCACGACCTCCAAACCCCAACTCTCCACGCCCACCTCCATCAGAGGCTCCACAACCTCCAAATCCTAACTCGCCACGCCCTCCACAAACAGGTGCTCCACAACCTGTCAATCACAACTTGCCACGCCCGCCTCCATCAGACGCTCCACGACCTCCAAACCCTAACTCTCCACGCCCACCTCCATCAGACGCTCCACGACCTCCAAACCCCAACTCTCCTCCCCTACCTCCATCAGACGCTCCACAACCTCCAAACCCTAACTCGCCACGCCCTCCACCATTAGACGCTCCACAACCTCCAAACCCTAACTCGCCACGCCCACTACCATCAGAAGCTCCACAACCACCAAACCCCAACTCCCCACCCCCACCTCCATCAGACGCTCCACAACCTCCAAACCGAAACTCGCCACCCCCACCTCCATCAGACGCTCCACAACCTCCAAACCCCAACTCGCCACCCCCACCTCCATCAGACGATCCACAAAATGGACCCCTAAATTGGCCACGCCTATCTCCACCAAACGGTCCACGACCATCGGCACCAGCAGCACCACGACCATCACCAGTTCCAGAAAATATTTTCCGATTACTAAGCAATCGATTCCATCTTCGATCTGTACGATCTCTTCTCAAACGAAGTGTCGAGCTTGTAGATGAAGCGGTACACTCTCCACCGCCACCTCCATCAGAAGCTCCACAACCTCCAAACCGAAACTCGCCACCCCCTCCTCCATCAGACGCTCCACAACCTCCAAACCCCAACTCGCCACCTCCACCTCCATCAGACGCTCCACAACCTCCAAACCCCAACTCGCCACGCCCACCTCCATCAGACGCTCCACAACCTCCAAATCCTAACTCGCCACGCCCTCCACAAACAGGTGCTCCACAACCTGTCAATCACAACTTGCCACGCCCTCCTCCATCAGACGCTCCACGACCTCCAAACCCCAACTCTCCACGCCCACCTCCATCAGACGCTCCACAACCTCCAAACCCCAACTCGCCACCCCCACCTCCATCAGACGCTCCACAACCTCCAAACCCTAACTCGCCACGCCCACTACCATCAGAAGCTCCACAACCACCAAACCCCAACTCCCCACCCCCACCTCCATCAGACGCTCCACAACCTCCAAACCGAAACTCGCCACCCCCACCTCCATCAGACGCTCCACAACCTCCAAACCCCAACTCGCCACCCCCACCTCCATCAGACGCTCCACAAAATGGACCCCTAAATTGGCCACGCCTATCTCCACCAAACGGTCCACGACCATCGGCACCAGCAGCACCACGACCATCACCAGTTCCAGAAAATATTTTCCGATTACTAAGCAATCGATTCCATCTTCGATCTGTACGATCTCTTCTCAAACGAAGTGTCGAGCTTGTAGATGAAGCGGTACACTCTCCACCGCCACCTCCATCAGAAGCTCCACAACCTCCAAACCGAAACTCGCCACCCCCTCCTCCATCAGACGCTCCACAACCTCCAAACCCCAACTCGCCACCTCCACCTCCATCAGACGCTCCACAACCTCCAAACCCCAACTCGCCACGCCCACCTCCATCAGACGCTCCACAACCTCCAAACCCTAACTCGCCACGCCCTCCACAAACAGGTGGTCCACAACCTGTCAATCACAACTTGCCACGCCCGCCTCCATCAGACGCTCCACGACCTCCAAACCCCAATTCTCCACGCCCACCTCCATCAGACGCTCCACAACCTCCAAATCCTAACTCGCCACGCCCTCCACAAACAGGTGCTCCACAACCTGTCAATCACAACTTGCCACGCCCTCCTCCATCAGACGCTCCACGACCTCCAAACCCCAACTCTCCACGCCCACCTCCATCAGACGCTCCACGACCTCCAAACCCCAACTCTCCTCCCCCACCTCCATCAGACGCTCCACAACCTCCAAACCCTAACTCGCCACGCCCTCCACCATTAGACGCTCCACAACCTCCAAACCCTAACTCGCCACGCCCACTACCATCAGACGCTCCACAACCACCAAACCCCAACTCGCCACCTCCACCACCATCAGACGCACCACAACCTGTCAATCACAACTTGCCACGCCCGCCTCCTTCAGACGCTCCACGACCTCCAAACCCCAACTCTCCACGCCCGCCACCTTCAGACGCTCCCCAAACTGGACCTCTCAATTTGCCAGGGCTATCTCCACCACGTAGCAATCGATTCCACCCTGGACTTGTACGTTCTCAGGTCAAACGAAGCCTCGAACTTGTGGAAGAAGCGGTACAATCTGACTCCTCCGCCGAATCCAGCAGGTTCTCCTGGAGTAGGGATTTAGGAAATGGAAACACGGTACAAGAATCTGCTTCGAATTCAAAGTAAGACTTTATTGACCATATTTAGTTAAATATTTATATAGATGTCTTAGAATTAACAGAGCTATCGTATGACAGTACCGTCTCCCTGGCCGAGGAGTTAGCAGCTTTCCCCGTAACCCCGAATACTCTCGTGGTTGACGTGAGCGCACGACAATTGGAAGCGGTTCGAGACTCGCCAGTGACTTATGAGAGTATGGAGCCGGTCGCTCAGAAAGTTATGGCGTGCTGATGAGCGTAATCTAGCCTAGGAATCAACATACAGCTGATAGATGCTGATGTTGACCGCAATATCCTGAAACAGGATGGAAACGCGAAAAAAAAAATAATCGTATGACAGTAAGCAGTACTACCTGATGTCTGTTAACGCCGAATATTGGGCGGCACTCACCACACCCGACACGCCACATTCAACGGTTTCGAGCGGAGAAGTGCAATTGGGATGATACAAGCCTTATCCCGGTGCAAGGAAATGCAACCTAAAGACTGAACGTCATGACAGGGCAGATCAGGCCCTTAGCCTTAGGCGGCAACTGGTCTAGGATCAAATCCACGACAGGCGGACAGTGAGATCATTGCTTTGCTGATCCAGCAGCTTCTGCAGTTTGCCTGGTTCTAGATGTATTGGTATGACCTTTCCTGTGGAGTAAACTAGACAGGCCGAGAGAGGGATCAAGCTGCATGGGCAACCACATGGTCTCTACAATTCAGCCCAGGCGTTGTGCTATGGAAAGGTTATTACGCCTTTTGTTTATCGAAGTATAATGCAACAAACTATCATTTGTCAAGACGGCCAGACGCCAGTAAAGTAATTAAATCACAGAACACAGCACATGTAAGCATTCTAGTTGCTATTTCTGTTCTACACCAACTCGTTGCTGCTCTCTAATGTTTCTTTCAGACATGGTGATGCAGGAAAAAACCACAGATATTGCATCAAACTAATTAGTTAGTCGCGATTCCAACTTCACGGCAAAGGTTCACCCCATTATGCTCCGTTTCTGTGCCAATGAATATAACATAAAATGTTCCACACTGCCCCATGTGAAATTTGGAACAGACAAGAGTCTCGACAAACCAACAGCCCATACTGGTAAACTATGCATACGGCTGCTGCCAGAATGCCAACACAAAACTCCTCCTCTTACAGTTCATCGTCGATGGAAGTGTCAGTCACTAGAAAACAAGCAGCCATACATTACTGCATCAAACTGACAGTTCTAAACTATACAAATATCTCTATATCCCGGAAATTCGTAAACGTTTACTTTTAATTACGGCAAAACTATTTCATCAAACAAGCAAAAAACATTGTCCCAAAGTAATTTCCTACAATGGGCCTGTGGTGTGGTTGGATCATCACATTTCGTAGGCCAGAGTGCATGGATGAATTGTGGTCAGTATCTCCCTCTCAAATAGCAAGACCGCGATTTCAGGTATTAAAACCTAGTTCACAAATCTCTATATCGAAGTGCTCCAAACTATATTTGGTCATTGTGTAAATATAACATAAGACATAGGGAACGACTAGACATACTTTTTGTCCCTAAGTCTAGGGTAAACTTACACAAAACATATTTAGCGTACTCCGCAACTCAGCTGTGGAACAATCTTCCATCAGAAATCAAAGGCACCAAACATCTTTACGTACAATGGTAAAGTATTCCAACATGATCTCAGTGCAGACTACACGCCCCTTTAAAACAAAACATAATATAAAAGCAAAAACAAACAACAACAAAATTAGTACAATGAACATTCTCTTATCTGTGTTACGGTATATCAACCCTGCCTAATTATAACTTGTACCGATTTTTGTTCTAATGTCTACAAGACGCCTCCCATCAGATGTTAAGACTGCTCCGAGATAGTTGTACCGATTTTTGTTCTAATTTCTACAATGCACCTGCCATCAGGTATTATAACTGTTCGGAGATAGTTGTGCCGATTCACTTGTTTCACCGATTAAGTGTCAAACAACAATAAGGTTTGGATCAGATTTTCCCAAACCATGGCCCGCGGGCCACTTGTGGCCCTCCAGCTGTCAGAAAGTGGCACGCGAGGCCTCGTTATTTAATATAATATATTTTAATAATGTCAAAAATGACCTCTGAGCGCCCCTTCAGCGTGCGATAATTTACTCTGTTCGTGGTTGTTATGCTCAGATGTTATCTGTCTGTTCAGTTCGCAATGAAACGTTATGAAGTTCCCATATCCCAGCCTTATCGACCAATCAGAGTGCGCAAGGCGCCATGCTGTCGTCTGTTACAACTGTTTAGCAAAGTCGGTAGTATTGTGTTGAAATTATATTAGATTTTTTTTTCAAATAAAACTTTACCGTTAAAGCCTATACACATAAATGTGGAAAATCAAACAATGGTAAAACGCGAAAATGTGAAGACGTTGCTTGTCGTGAATTCACGGAAGATTGGATGGATACATTTATGTTTGTGCCTAACTTGGTAAACCAGTTTGCTTAATCTGCGGAATTTGTGCTTCTGTTACCCAATTTTTGTTTTATCTTGAACGACACTTCACTACCACACATACAGACATAAATGCTCAATATCATATCAATTCGGGTTAAGAAAAGATTTCATAGTTAAAAAAGGAAAGTTCTTTGACCAGGCAAGAGTGCTGTTGGTGCGTTGTACGAAATCGCTCTTCTGTTGGCTGGCAAACAGAAGCCGTTCACCTATGCAGAAGAAATAATCAGGACTTCCCTTAAAATTGCTGCTTGAATGCTTGGAGATTAAAAAGTGTGAAACAAAATGCAATTAGATTCCTTTGTCTAATAATACTATCGCCATGTGAGTTGAAGAATTAGCCTAAGATGTTCATCGTCCATTAGCAGCACATATCAAAAATTGTAATCTTTTTTTCCATTGGCAACGGATGAATCCACTGACAATTCTGACACAGCTCAGGTAGCAGTTTTTGTTCGAGCAATAAAAGATAATTTTGAAGTCACCAAAGAACTTCTAGGACTTGAATCGATGCATGCAACTACCAAAGGGACTGATCTGTTTGAATCTCTGAAGTTGTGTGTAGAGAAAAACAACATAAAATGGACCAACTTGGACAGTGTATGCACTGACGGTGCTCCGGCTTTGACGGGTAAAATGTCTGGATGTCTAGCATTATTGGAACAGTTTCTTGGCAACACTATATTAAAATATCATTGTATCATTAACCAAGAAGCTCTGTGTGGAAATACATTAAATCTGAAACATGTCATGTGTGAACAAAATTCGAAGTAAAACGCTGAACAGGCGTGAGTTCAGACAGTTTCTCTCAGACCTGAACGAGGAATACGCTGAGCTACCGTTACACTGTGATGTCAGATGGCTACCTAAAGGGAAAGTTCTGTCACGTTTCTGGGCACTGTAAAATAGTGTCTATATGTTTCTGTCTGAAATAGATGAATTGCCTACAGAGCGGGAATGTCTGCTGAACGATGACTGGCTTCATGACCTGGCATTGTTTGTGGACATCACGTCTTATTTAAACACTTTAAATGTGAGGATCCAGGGAAAAAACAAACTATTCACAAATGTGTGCGACGACATTTCTTCATTTAAAATGAGACTACGACTGTTTATCGAACAGCTGACTGGAGGGACTTTAGAGGCGTTTCCAACTCTGAAGACCCTTGTGGTGGACAAGAAATGTGTCTTATTACAGTACAAAGTAAACGTTGAAAGTCTCCTGGATATCTTTCAGTCGAGATTTCAAGAGTTCGCAATAAAGGAGGATAATGTTGTCTTCTTAATAAATCCGTTCGTATTTCCTGATGCCAGTCTCTGTCAATTACGGCAAAACCTTCAGCACGAAGTAATTGATTTGAAATGCAATTCTGCACTGAGATATACATTTCTGGAGCTGCCTGCTTCATCTTAAGCTATTCATGTGATTTCATTCTGGCGACTAATGCCTGTCGAACAATTTGAACACTTGCGTTCATTCGCTCAGAGATACATTTTTCGTTTTGGTTCGACTTACAGATGCGAACAGTCATTTTCCGCAATGATCGTTATAAAAAATCAAGCAACGTTCCAGACTCACCGACAGTAACCTAGCTGCTCTTATGACTTTGAGCACGACAGATTTGTGCCCAGAAATTGATAAACTGACATCTGAACTTAAGTAACTGGTTATGAAGAACAGTTACAATTGTAAATTAATTACATTAATAGCGATTTTCGAAACTGATGTAAAATTTATTGTTAAATGAACTTTTAATTTTAAACCAAAAAATGACAGCAGTGTAGTACTGACGCTGACTGCCTTTAAAGTTTTATAATTTTGTTGACGAAAGTTAAGAAAGGTAAGAATAATATTGCACGACTTTTATAAGTTTATAACGTTGTGGCCCGCTTAACTACCGAAAATAGTAGATATGGCCCTCTGCTTGAAAAGCTTGGGAACTACTGGTTTGGATCAAACAAAAATGATTGGCGGAAAGTGACAAGTAATGGTGTGTCACAGTTATGTCTTTAATGTTGTTAGTGTGGCAGCAGACTTGTTGTATTATAGAGCAGTGACAACATTTCGGCGACATATGGATGTTCATCAAGAATGAAGATGACCATTTATTTCATCCAAGTTTGTCCATTAGGAATGGTAAAGACAATAGGATGAAGAATTACTTGCGCGCTGAATTTGTTTATAGTGAGGAAGAGCTGCGCAACTTCATCGGCCTCACTCTCTCGCCTGCATCCATCTGATTCCAGTGGCAAGAAATGTCAGGACGACTGGAGACGAACGCAGGTTCAGTGGACGTTAGGCTGCCACAGGCCAGTTATCCCTGTATGTATTGGCTCTCAAAATACAGATGGTAGCCTAGAGCCTGGTGCAAACGGCCCTTCCGTCAATTCCTTAATTTTCAGCTTTGAGACAAGCGTAGAAACAAACGTAGAGACAAGCGTATGACTACTGATAGGATCAAACAGGTATCCATCGGATAGACGGACTGACAGCCAGAACAGACCACACACACATGCGACCAGCGAGATTCTGTCCGCAGAAGATATTGCTCGTCTAAGTTGCGAACAAATCTCCTGATCTGGGGCTGAGCCTCAACAGTTCGCAAAGCATATGACTACTGGCAGGATCAACCAGATATCTATCGGACAGACGGACTATTCACGCACATGCAGGCCAAGAGTAGCATCGCTAAAGCGCGCCCTCCCGGTACAAGGTGATACATGCAAAACCACTGGATGCCTACCGACGAGGTTTCAAGCTACGCCGGCAGGACTGACCGAAAAGCTATACCAATTTACTGACTGCAGGCCCACTACTCATCGAGAGAGAGGGAGGGGAGAGAGAGAGAGAGAGAGAGAGAGAGAGAGAGAGAGAGAGAGAGAGAGAGAGAGAGAGAGAGAGAGAGAGAGAGAGAGAGAGAGAGAGAGAGAGAGAGAGAGAGAGAGAGTGGGCGCTTATCGAGACTTTGTCGAACGGTCGTACAAATTTGCACTTTTGCCTGCTCAAACCACGACTCTAGCTGCACGTTGCGGTTACATTCTCGAAACGGCTGCCTAGCTAACTTGCGTTGGCTGGGAAGACCCCAATTTGAGTCACCTCACACAGCCATCCGAGACAACGAACGCGAGACGCGGGACTGATCTTGCGAACCAGACCAGCCCTCGCCAGCCTTCGGCGACATATAATCCCATGGCAAATATGGGATGTCACTTAAGACGATTAATCATGCCATGGCAATTAATCGATTTAAACCTTTCTAATTTACCCGTATATTACATTGTGACGTTTCTTTCTTCTTGTCTCATCTCATCTCAACTCATCTCATCATGTTCCTCTTTTACCTTGCGGTGTCGAGGTGAAGTATAAACTTCGTGAGAGTGCCCGATTATGGGCTTCATGTATCTATATTCCCATGGACTCTGCTATTCCCTCCGTCCAACGTTTCTTCTTGTACACGGCCATAATTTATAGATTTTTCCAACTCAGTTCTAACCTTAGTTGTTCACAGTGTACAATAGTCTTAAATATCAATATCAGTTAAATAGAAATAATCACCGGTTACGTTACCTACTGCACCACCACGTCTCATATACACATCATTAACATCTAATTGCTTGCTTTCAGTGACAAAGTGGTTGTGTTCGAGTCCACGGACACACTGCTGGAGGAAATACACTACACAAGAGCTACAACTGTGTACGACTTCTCAACACCCATTCCGGTAATGGATTATGTGTTGCATTGTGTGTACACAAAAACATGTTTTTCTTGTCACTGTACAACTCATCATCATCATGTGCCATGAAGATAAGTGTGGACAGTTATGTTTCACCATCTTACACAATCCCAGACTCGTGGATCAGCTATGTGTTCTTGTCTCGACCATGCCATTTGGTAAAGCCATCCTGATATTTATTTCTCTGCTTTCCCCTTGTTCTTTTCCCCTCAATCTCGCCAGTTGTCATCATGTTCTCTAGTTTATTTCTTCTCGTAACGCGCCCAACAAATTATGACTGTCTACGTCTAATTTCTCTAATCAGTTTACGGTTTTAATTTGTTTCTTGTAGTAATTGGTCATTGGTTTATCTGTTTGTCCATTGTATTCTTTGCATGTTCCATAGAAACCACAATTCCACATTGACAATATTTTATTTTCCTATGTGAATGTAACATGCACAATTGATGAACGAAAGATGAGTGATTGGAAGATCCGAAATTAAGACGGGCCTGCGTGCCCAGTTTGTGACCCTTTGAAAATAAAGTTCGTTCATTCGTTCCTTTGCCAGCTCTCTGGTTTCGCTTATTTTCATCACCAAGATGCCTTCAATGCCATATGCCCATCTTATTGCTGGCCGTCCTCTGCCTCTTTTATAGTAACAGTGCCTTCCATTGCTATTATTTCCCAGTCTGAGTGGGGCTGAGTGGTCTCCAGGTATGGTGTCCGCCTCGAGTGCTGTAGGTCTCTGGTTCATGCCCCGGTGAGTGCAGGGATTTTTTCACGTGGACTTCTAGTAACAAAATTTTCCCTGGTCTCTGGGTAGTGAGATTGAGCGCCCGTATGTATTGTTGCGCACGTAAAAAAATCCCTTGGCAGTTAGAAATCGAAAAAGATTAGTCTAACGGCGCAGCCCGGGCAAAATTTCGAGTTAAAAATCTACTCAAAGTATTTCAGGACCCTCGCTGGTGCTACGGAGTTCGTGCACTGAGCTGAGATTCTCCGGACTCAGCCTTGAGTTAGGAGTAGAACGGAGCACTTATGGATTACACCCGTGTGCCGTGATGTTGATCCGTCGACTAAACTAAACTAAACTAAACCAAACCAAACCAAACTAAACTAAACTAAACCAAACTAAACTAAACTATTATTTTCAAGCCACTAACATTTAGTATGAATACAGATTCATTGTCGTTGAGAGATTTCTCTTATTCAATGCCGAAGGATAATATATCGCCAAAATTACCATTTTGACCGATAGGCGTCATTTCGCCATACTCGTGTCACCGTGCTATTTGTTTCGTTTCTCGGTATCTTTGTCAACTGTAATCCCCACGGAATGAAAATGGACATTTTAATACTTGTTCATTTGATTGTGTACCTTGCTTGGTCCAAGCCTACCTTTATGTGTGGCACCGAATCAGGTATTTACTTGCACTTTCTCTTCTGAACGTGGTGTAGAGGTTTCGTTGCACACGCCAGTCACTTGGATTTAAAGGTTGACTTCTCGTCCTTGACTTGGGGACGTAAATTACAAGTAGCTTTGAAGTCGGAGTGGATATGCTTGATGGCGAAGGACACTGGTAATAACGAAAGCTAATTCCTAGTCATTATTAGCCTAGTAAAATCACCAGGAAAAGCAACTGCCGTGTTTCCCCGAAAATAAGATCTACCCCTATAATAAGCTCCAACACGAATTTTCAGGATGCTTTTAATATAAGACCTGCACCTAAAATAAGCCCTAGTTAAGATCTTCAGCTAGAATGGCCAGTCGGAGTACAGACGCCACTAGTGCGCACTTGATAACGAACGGATGTGGTTCATATTTAAATACGTCACTCGTGTGAAAAAAAAGTCACCAATGCACTATGAGCAGGCTACATGGACAAGACATGCTCATTTGAGGAAAACTTTATTGCTGGACATGAGACTGAAACCAATGGTTCTACAGGAAATGGAGTCACAAGAAATTCAGGCCGGAATTAGGGATTTGCAGAGTTATGACGATATTCCAGAAGAAGATGACATGACTGTATTTGAACCAATGTAGAAATTTGACATGAATAAATGTAGATTTTTGTATCTGAAAAAAAAAAAAAAAAACACACACACACACACACACACACACACGCACGCACGCACGCACGCACGCACGCACGCTCGCACGCACGCACTCAGGCACGC
This sequence comes from Cepaea hortensis, assembly GCA_963921405.1. Taxonomy (NCBI): domain Eukaryota; kingdom Metazoa; phylum Mollusca; class Gastropoda; order Stylommatophora; family Helicidae; genus Cepaea; species Cepaea hortensis. The sequence goes on from OY992876.1 coordinate 419,925,176, forward strand.
ACACATATTTATAAGACACCCTCCAAAAATAAGTCCTAGTGCATTTTTTAAAGCTAAAATTAATTTAAGACTCGGTCTTATTTTCGGGGAAACACGGTAGTAGTAGTAGTAGTAGTAGTAGTAGTAGTAGTAGTAGTAGTAGTAGTAGTAGTAGTAATAGTAGTAGTAGTAGGAGCAGCAGCAGCAGCAGTAGCAGCAGTAGTAGTAGTAGTAGCAGCAGTAGTAGCAGTAGTAGTAGTAGTAGTAGTAGTAGTAGTAGTAGTAGTAGTAGTAGTAGTAGTAGTAGTAGTAATAGTAGTAGTAGTAGTAGTAGTAGTAGTAGTAGTAGTAGTAGTAGTAGTAGTAGTAGTAGTAGTAGTAGTAGTAGTAGTAGTAGTAGTAGTAGTAGTAGTAGTAGTAGTAAAACGTGTATTGACTAAGTTCCAGTTCAAAGTGAGAGAGCGGAATAATATAAAAGAAATGACCAAAGTACTCCATTATACAAAATTATAACAATAAATTGGGGAGTTATTTGAGGCCACTAAGACAGTTCATAGACATCCACACATGTCTTAGTGGCCTCAATGGGTTCTCCTATCGATATTTCTGTGTAATACGTGCACAGCATTGGAACCGACCTATCATTTCTCTTGTTTTAATGATCCTGAATATATTGTGCACAGAATTACTGTCAGATGTGTTTGTGTGTTTGTTATTTCACCTGTCCTGATTTATTATACAAATTCTGAGACCTATGGTACTATTTTAATGGGTAGATACGATTTATGTCCATATCCCATAGTTGTTAGTTCATGTGAATATACCTGGCTAATGAAGACACCTATCGTAAGGGTATCTAGTTGGTCATTCATCGAAGCACACTTGTTCCTGCAGCTAGGCGTTGTCATTTGGATCTGACAGGTTCGAATCCCGGATGGTAACTACAGCGTTCAAGTTCTTTCTTGTTTTCTAGTGCGTCCTCTAGTCTCTACTTTGTTCTTCTACTTCTATAGCATGCAAACAATAAATATGTGTTTGTTTATTAAGTACAGATTATTAACCTCGTTTCACGAATTACCAGTTGAACAGGTACTACTACCTAGACTGACCAAATCAATGTATGAATTAACCAGAGAATTTATCCGTTGGTGAACATAGCTCGAACAACGTTGATAATGCCATGAAAATAGTCAGTCCCAGGTCTGACGCCTGAACTGGTCGCCTGCTAAGTGAGGGAATGACTAGGTAGTTATTCCACAGCTCATTCAGGCCCACAGAATGTGATTGTTTTATACAACACAGACTCATGGCAGAAAATTGCTTCGGGATAAATTTAAAAGGAAAATAAACAGTTCGGGTGTTTGTAAAGCCTCATACAGGCTGGTAGGCTGGCAGGGAATGCACCTCTTGGTGGTAGATTACCCACGGACAAGGGTGAGGTGGTCAAGTGCCTGTGGGACCAGGGGGACAGACTGAGAACCCGTATGTGCAAAGAATGATATGGCGGAGGATCGGCAGGGGTTCTGGTAGAATCTCAAAACTGCGATGGGAGACCATGAGAACTTTCAATCAGATAGCGGTGGGAACGATTAGTAGAGTGTATCTTCGCTGGCTGTTGAACGAGGGACTGGAGCGCTTATGGGAATGTCCCGAGTGCAGTGATGTCGGTTCTTAGCTTAACTCAACTCAACTCGAAGTCTCACTACACTTTGTATGTGGAACAGGTATTTGTTAGGGAGTATGTTTTCCGTCTTGTAAACGGAAAACATACTCTCCAATAAATAGCTGTTCTACATACAAAGTGTAGTGAGACTTTACATATACCCTATATTATAAGATGTACTTTCTTATTCAAACTCGAAGGTGGTGGTAATAGTTCCAAGTCATGGGCCTGTTTGCTTCCTCGCGAGTACAAAACTGAAATATGAGCAGACCCTGGACTACGTCAAAGTGATTGATGTGAGTATACAGTTCGGTTAAGTAAGCTGCATATCATTTACAGGACGTCGCAATCAACCGCAGTATTTTTTTTATTTTGCTGTTCTTGTTCTCTTGGCAAGTTTGCCTTCAGTAATTTGCTTTCTGAACGACCGGCACCCATACCATTTCGTAAAACACCAACGCAAGGCGGTCTGCTGCCAGATTGCCCGCAGCTGTCTTTCGGACGCAGTATGCGGGATTACGAACTGCGTCCGTAATCGATTCGCACTGAGCCAGCCTATGGTATCAGAGAAATATAACATGAATGTTTACTTATTATTTGTAATTCTTGTTTGCACTGATTCGTCTTCATTATCATATGTCTGTGTCCTCTGTTAGTGTCGTTAATAATACAACTACTAAAACATCAACTACTACTACTACTACTTCTACTACTACTACTACTACTACTACTACTACTACTACTACTACTACTACTACTACTACTACTACTACTACTACTACTACTACTACTACTACTACTACTACTACTACTACTACTACTACTACTACTACTACTACTACTACTACTACTCATACTTCAACTTATACTACTGCTTCTACTGCTGCTACTACTACTACTGCTTTCAGTACACTGATGGTAGTAGTTATTACTTTCTTGTTGGTGATGAGCCACAAGTATTGTATAAAAACAAATCCCCGAAGTAACCAATTACAGCTTTTGGTGAGTTGCACCCATTGCCAAACGACAGCCCGCAAGTGATATATTCTGTAATATATATTTAATTGTGAACATCAACAGGGCCAGATTGCTGTAACTCGAGAGCACCAACAACTAGATGGAACTGGTCTTCCTTTGCAGCGACAGCAGCGGCAAGGGCTGTTTGAGAGCAATCCCAGCATCCACGCCCTATGTCATGGCAGACTGTTGGTGGCTACAACTCCACAGACTACTGGTAATTTGCCACTGTTGTTTGTTTTTGTTAGACTCTTTGTCCAGTGTAGGACTGGGACACCTTTTCTTACTTGCCAACGGTCTTTGGGTATTTATAACAGCCGTCGCGAGCAATACATAATTATAAGAATAACGAAAACACAGACACTAGATTGCACGATTCATTGCCTGGCATCTTACCCTGCATCTCAGGTACGTACTGCTGAAATCACACAAAACAAACTAAAGAAATAAGATAAATCCTTTAAGCTTAAATTAACAACACACATATTCACACATAAATTTAAAATATCTAACACGGTAATTTTAAACTGACTATCATGTCTTTTTGTTTGCACAAAGCTAGTTTCTCTAAATGAATGGCAATTGCCTCTTGCAGTGATTATTTTGTGTGTTAAAAACACACGAAACGCATTGTCTCTATCAGACATATGACCGTTTTCAGAAACGTGCGGGCCAATTATTTCAAAGTACTGTGTGAATATGGATGTTGTATATTTAAGCTTAAAGGATTTAATTTATTGCTTTAGTAATAAACTCCACACGTTTTCTTCCATTTAAGATTTTGTAATACTTGCTTTTTTATTTAAGGTATTCTTTCTACGTCATTACAGTATTTATTTGTTTTCCTAATCACTCTTGATAATATTACTTTGTTTTCCTACCCTCCCTTGATAATTACTTTGTTTTCCTACCCTCCTTTGATAACATTACTTAGTTTTCCTACCCTCCATTAATAATATTACTTTGTTTTCTTACCCTCCATTGTTCAGAAGTTCGTGTGTTATTTTTCTACTTTCCCTTCATAACATTACTATTTTTCATACGCATTACCTAGATAACATTACTTTGTTTTCCTACCCTCCCTTGATAACATTACTTTGTTTTCCTACCCTCCCTTGATAAAACTACTTTGTTTTCTTACCCTCCATTGTTCAGAAGTTCGTGTCGAGTAAGAACATAGTCTGCTCCTGCAAAAGATAGGTGCTGAAGACGGAGGCAGCCAGCCAGGAGGCGCACCACAGAAATCAGGCTGCTACGCAACTACGCGTAATGAAATATGTCGACTATTGCTATATGTTATGGTGCTCGCCCTGCCTTGAACCCCCAGGCAGGTGCAGTGCCGGGCCCTATGCCTCGTAAGGGTCTAACCACAACTACTGGAGGGCCTTCTCAGATGTCCTGTGGAGCCAGGGGTCTGACAATAGAGCGTCTGGGCAGTACCATACAAAGACTTAAAATAATGCACTGGAATGCAGAGGGTGTCAACAAGAAAAGAATAGAACTAGAAAACATTTTGACCCAAGAAAATATAAGCGTATGTTGCTTGCAAGAAACACACCTAAACGAAAATATAGCCTTCAAAATCAGAGGCTACCAGTGTTACCGATCTGACCGAAAGGACAGGCGAAAGGGTGGGATACTGACCCTTGTCAAAAATAACATCCCTACTTCCCAAATTGAAGTTTACAAGGAAGGTGCTGAGTACCAGGCACTTAAACTTAAGACAGACAATACAGACCTTCACCTGATCAATTACTACTATCCAAATGACCGCCCACAGGCACTGGACACACTACCATTAAAAGGAAAAATGATTGTGTGGCAATTTTAACAGCCACTCGCAGAGCTGGGTCTATGATCACATGGACCAGAGAGGAGAGAGACTGGAAGACAGGCAAGATGAGAATAGATTCATATTGATTAACAAGCCGTCTGACCCACATACTTTCTACTCGAGATCATGGCACTCTACAACTACACCTGACCTGGCTTTTCATTCACCAGACCTGGAGTGGAACATTAAAAGAATTGCTGGGAAACAGCTAGGTGGCACTGACCATCGGCCAGTCTTTCTAACTGTAGAAAATGAGCTTGTAAGTGAAAGCAGCACTCTCTCCAGGTGGAACTACAAGAAAGCAGACTGGGCAATGTGCAAGCATCGCACCAGCATGCTGGTTAGAAACCTGAACACTGAGAAAGACATAAATAAAGTGGTTGAAGAGTTTGGGAAATGCATAATACAGGCAGCACGAGAAACAGTACATAGAGGAGCCCGTAAACATTATAAACCCTACTGGAGTAGTGAACTGGAACAGTTGCATAATGATGTAGAAGTGTGTAGAAGGCAAGCAGAAGCCAACCCCTGACAAGAGCACCACAATAAATTCCAGCACGCAAATGCCAAATTTCAAATGGCCAAGTTGCAGGCTAGACGCAAAAGCTGGCAGGAGAAAACAGAGTCACTGAACTTTGAAAGAGACACAAGGAAGTTGTGGAAGCTAATAAAACAGCTTAGCGATGAGGGTTCAGGGAGAAACTCAAAAATTGCACTACATAAAGACGGAAACATCTTAACAGGAAAGCAAGCAGCTGACCATTTTGCGGACTCATTCGCACAAGATAACAATATCAAAATTAGTCCAGAGAAACAACAAGAGATTCGAGAGAAATGGCAACATACAGGACAGAAGGAAATAGTACATGAGGTTATGGCGGCACCTATCACAATCAGTGAACTGGAGCTAGCCATATCAAAACTGAAAATGAGAAAGTCACCAGGAGCTGATGGTATCTCCAATGAAATGATCAGAAACCTAGGAACAGAGGCCAAAGCAAAGTTGTTACAGATCTTCAATAACACCTGGAACTTAGGCAGTGTTCCACAAGCCTGGAGAGAAGCAATCATGGTACCCCTCCTAAAATCTGGGAAAGATAGTTCAATTGCCTCCAGCTACAGACCAATTAGCCTCACCAGCTGTCTCTGCAAAACACTGGAACGCATCATCAATCATAGACTACAGTGGTACATTGAAAGTGAAAACATCATTGTGCCACAACAGGCTGGCTTTAGGCAGTGCTACTCTACGGAAGATAACCTATCTCTCTCAAGAAGTTGAGGATGCATTCCAAGAGAAGAAGCTGGTACTTGCGGCATGGATAGATCTGAAGAAAGCTTTTGACAAAGTCTGGAAAGAAGGTCTTATGAAGAAACTGAGAAACTGTAATGTCAATGGAAGAATGTACAAATGGGTGAAAGCATACTTGCACAACAGAAGAGCCCGAGTACAGATAGACGGTCTCAAGAGCCAGAAAGTACTATTGCGTCATGGTGTTCCGCAGGGTGGAGTCTTGTCCTCCACATTTTTTCTAAACTTCATCAATGATCTTGTTGCTAATTTACGCTATGAAATTAAAGCGGCAATGTACGCTGATGACCTCGTTTTGTGGAGCACAAATGAACATGCATCAGTGGCTACCATGTTGCTACAGAGAGCTGTAGATACATTAGTTGCATGAGCGGATAGATGGTGTGTCGGCATAAACACTAAAAAGTGCAGCACCACTCTATTTACCCTCTATACGAAACAAAAGGCAGGGATCATCCAGATAAATGGAACGGCTCTAAGAGAAGATAAAAAAGCAACATACCTTGGTGTAACATTTGATGACAGACGGACATGGAGAAAACACATAAAAAAAAGCTGTAACAAAAGCCAGAAGGAAAATAGCCATCCTGAGAAAGCTAAGTGGAAACACATGGGGAGCCAGTGGGAAAATACTTAGCAAAGTTTATCAACAGAGCATACGACCATACCTGGAAAACGGGTCAACTGCGTGGTGTTCAGCATCAAAATCCACACTACAAGAGCTGGACAAGGTGCACAATCAAGCTCTAAGAGTAATCACAGGAGGGATTAGATCAACCCCTATAGTAGCAATAGAGAAAATGGGGAGGACACAAGCACTGAGAGAACGCAGAGATACAAAACACTAATACAGGCAGAAAAGTTCCTCAGCTTGCCAGGCCATACTATGAAGAACAGATTTGAAAACCTAGCTATGGGGCGGTTGAAAAGAAGTAGTTTTATCCACCAGGCCAAACGACTCTGCAGAGAAACCACCGATCTTCCCACAGTTGGTATCCCACTGACAACTATTCCAGAGTGAACTCCATGGAAAGATGAACATAGACTATCGCTACAAATCCAGACACAAGTGAGAGGAATATTTGACAAGGAAGAACAGAATAGTGTACAGCGCAGAACAGCCACTCTCAGCTTCCTTCATGACGAATACCCACATGATCTCTGGATCCGAGTTTACACAGATGGGTCAGCACAACATACTGTTCGAAATGGAGGAGCGGGAGTGTATATAGAATACCCAAATAATACTAGGGATACGGCCAGAGTTCGAACAGGAAAGTACTGCCATAACTATGATGCTGAAATTGAGGCAATCAAGATAGCAACAGAGAAATTACTAAATACCCGCCATGGTAGACAACCTGTGGTGATATTGACAGATGCAAAATCAGTAATAGAGGCATTCCTGTCTGGGAAATTGCCAGTTCTAAGGACACTACTTTCTAAACTTAGCAGTCAGCATAAGGTTACCATACAGTGGATACCATCCCACTATGGACTACCCGGAAACGACAGAGCTGATCGATTGGCTAAGGAAGGAGCAAAAGAAGAACAGCCTGATGTGCCCATTACATTCGACCAAAAAAAAAAAAGAATGATCAAATCAGTCAGAAGGCCACTAAACCCTACTCAAGACGACTACCACGTTATGGACAGACCAGAACAAGTCATTATTCTGCGCCTCAGAACAGGACATAATAGATTACGCAACCACATGTATACAAAATTCAAGATTGGTGACTCAGCCATGTGCACATGTGGTTTGGCGTCGCAGACAGCAGAGCACATACTCCAGGACTGCCCAAACTACAACATATCCAGGCGAACCTTCTGGCCTAGAGAGACAACAGTGGAAGATAAACTCCATGGACCGCTGAGTGAACTAAAAAAGACTGTTAGATTCATACAAGAGACAACATCGCAGTTATAGACATATTTCAAGCGAACGAAAGAAGAAGAAGATATTACTTTGCTTTTCTACCCTTCTTCGATAACATTGTCTTTGTTTTTCTACTTTCCCTTCATAACATTACTATTTTTCATACGCCCTACCTAGATAACATTACTTTGTTTTCCTACCCTCCCTTGGCAACATTACTATGTTTTCCTATGAACTCCCTAGATAACATTACTTTATTTTCTTACGAACTCCCTAGATAACATTACTTTCATTACTTTCATTACCCTTCTCTGATCGTACTTTGTTTTCTTACGCTTCATTAATATTATTACTTTGCTGTCCTACCTTCCTTTGATAATATTGCGTTGTTTTTCTACTTTCCCTTGATAAGATTACTTTTTTCATACGCCCTACCTAGATAACATTACTTTGCTTTTCTACCCTACCTTGACAACTTTACTTTGGTTTCCTACGAACTCCCTAGATAACACTACTTTGTTTCCCTACGAACTACCATGATAAAATTACTTTGTTTTCCTACGATCTCCCTAGATAACATTACATTGTTTTCCCAGGAACTATCATGTTAACACTACTTTGTTTTCCTACCCTGGTGTGATAACATTACTTTCTTTTCCCAACCTCCCCCACCTCTGTCCCCTTTGATAACACTACTTTGCTCTCCTAGCCTCCCTTGGTAATCTTACTTTGTATTCTTTCCCTGTTAACTGATATTTCTTTGTTTTTCTACTTGTCATTGATAACATTACCTTGTGTTCCTATAACTCCTTAGATAACATTACTTTGTTTTCTTGCCTTCCCTTGATAACATGACTTTGAATTCTTTCCCTGCCATCATATTATTTCTTTCTTTGTTTTTGTACTCAGCCTTGATAACATTACTGTGTTTTCCTACACTCCTTTGATAATATTACTTAGTTAGTCGACAAATCATCCTCATTGCACATCGAACCATTCAGTCCATAAGTGCTCGGATCCCCTCCTCAGCAAATCCCGCAGCGTGTTGCGCCTAACGACGCCAGTTCTGTGTTGGTTTATCAATCTTCTTTGGCTTCCTGCGTAGTGTTCTTGTTTGGCCACCCCTCTTTTAATTTGCTGTTCTCGCAATCTGGCCATGGTTGTAGATTCACAGTCATCACTTGGTTCACGCAAAAGTCTTACTTCTCGTAGAGCATTCAGAATGTCCGCCTGGTCCATGGCGTGTCCGCCCTCCACAGTAGCCTCACCTGCTAGCTTGTCAGCCCGCTCATTTTCTTGTACTCCAGCATGCCCTGGCACGAAGATGAAACTAATTTTTGCCAGCCGAGACAGCTCCAGAGGCAGCAACCATTCTCTTCGGATCGACCACTCCTCTATCCTCTTGATCATGTTCATTGAGTCAGATAATATTACTTTGCATAGTTTACCTGCGTTATAATTATTCTTTCTTTGTTTTTCTACCCTCCCTTTCTACGTTGGTGATTCTGTCATGCATTTTATTCCCGCCATTCTGCGCAGGCACCAATTAGTGAATGTGCAATGCAAGTACCCCATTACTTCATTATGTCCTGTATCCTGCGCAGTTATGCTTTAACAATGGAATCTATTATTTCCACAGAAAACCAACAAACACTTCCAGAGCACAAGCATTCGCTGACAGTTCCTCTCCTGGATTCAGTTGTCACCATCTTGGTCCCCTCAGCAGGCGGTGTAGAGCCTCTTCATCCCTTGCCCTCACCAGGCGGTGTAGAGCCTGGTGATCCCTTGCCATGAATAATTGCATGGTGCGATATCTGTCGGCTGCCTGTCTTGACAAATTTAGTACAGAGTATTTCACGAGTAGGTAGCACATGACGCGATATCTCTTGGCTGCCTGCCTCGACACATTTAGTATACAGTATTTCACGAGTAGTTAAAATATAACACAATGTCTGTCGACTTCTTCCTCGACAAATTTAGTATACAGTATTTCACGAGTAGTTAAAATATGACTTATTGCCTCGACAAATTTAGTATACGGTATTTCACGAGTAGTTAAAATATGACTTATTGCCTCGACAAATTTAGTATACAGTATTTCACGAGTAGTTAAAATATGACTTATTGCCTCGACAAATTTAGTATACAGTATTTCACGAGTAGTTAGTAAATGGCGATGTTAACTTAAAGGTGTTACATATTAAAATATATCTTTGTTATTTACTAACTTGATTGATTTTGTTATGTTTAACTGATGCAGTGTCAAACAAAAGGTAGGCTTGGACCAAACATGATACACAATCAAATAAACCAGTATTCAAATGTCAATTTTCGTTCACTGAGCATTGAAATGGCGGTAGATGCACGAAACAAAACAAGTAACACCAAGTATGGCGATAAATCGTCCTTCTGTCCAAATTGGAGGATGTATCTGACGATATATTATCCTTATGCACCGAATTAGTATATGCGTTCCCTTGTATGCTCCAACTCTCTATATATGTGTGTTTTAATGTGTCTTTCTGTCTGTCTCCCGGTCTTCGTGTAGAACTGCATGTCTAGCTATCTTGTCTATCCGATGACTTTGTTTGATTGTGTTAATGCCTGAATCTGAACGTCTGTCTCATTGGCTGATCGTTTAGCTAACTGTCTGACTGTATAAGTGTATGAAAATCCGTCCACCTACCAGTCTACTTATCTATATATCTCACTAGACGAGTTGTTGTTTTTTTTGTCTCTGTGTCCGTTTGTCCATCTATCCATAAGCACAGACAGACAGACACACACACACACACACACTCTCTCTCTCCCTCCCATACCCACCCACCCACTCTTACCTATATACGAGGCTAAGTTAATAAATAAGTCACAAATGGCTGTAGAAACATAACTAACTATGATAACAACTTGAAATCAGTTTATTTTTATACATACATTGTCCTTTTATTTCTCAACATAATTTCCACCAACAATGATGCATTTATCCTATCGTTTTATCAGTCCTCCCAAACCGGCCGCATGGAACTGCGTGCTTTGTTTTCATTTACCTGCCACACCACATAACTGTGTGACTTACTTATTGACTCACCCTCGTAACGTTTTCTACCCAGCTATGCACCGCTTTAGGGGAAATCGCTAGGGGATAAGTCCATTAAAAAGGCACATTGGCGGGAGACATTTCGCGAGTGACGCCGGCGTTAAATGTGAAGTGAAAACGTGGTTTAGAAAACAAAGCACGCAGTTCTATACAGCCGGTTAAGGAGGGCTGCTAAAACGATGGGATAAATGCATCAATGTTGGTGGAAATTATGTTGAGAAATAAAGGTACCATATATGTATAAAAATAAACTGGTTTCAAGTTGTGACTTACTTATTAACTTACCCTTGCATGTGGTTCTATGCGTTGACTTATACACATTATAATACACAAACAGACAGGTACTTTTTCATCCTAAAACCACAACAAGAACAATAACAACAACAGTAACAACAGTCGACAATCTGGAAGTGAAAAGTATTGATTTTTAATGCAAGTAGTGAAAATAAAACACGTCAAACAGGAACACTTACCGAGGGGTAGAGTCCATGACATTGATCCGCCTAGAGCGAGTAAACCTCGCACAAAAAGCTGCCGAAGTCGGACACACCGACCGCTGAGGTGCTTACCCGGGGTGTGACTGAATCACCAAAACACGAAAAGTAGAATCACTAAGCTGTACAAGTACACCAAAACAAGTAACAAAATGGATGTTGCGGGCACAGCCTTCGTCAGCAACTAAAGCACTTGTGACGCACTTTACTCAGAAGTCGGAGTCTTAGTGGCAAAGTGGTTGTCTCGCCTGTCTTGGGCTCTGAAGTTTGTGAGGTCGATTCCGGGCCAAGGCTTCACGAGTGCAATATTCTTGGAGCCTCCTCGCGGTCAACGATGAAGCTACGGAGTTCGTGCTTTGTGCGACGTTTCGGTAGGCCGTCATGCGGAAAGAGACCGAGCCATATGAAGTAACACCGGGTGTAATAATGTAGAGCCTCTTGCCATTTACACCCGTTTGTTTGTAACTGCCATGTGTAAAGTGTCTGTACCATCTTGAATCTGCTAGCGGACGATGGACATGTGATAACAGCAATTAACAGAAAAATAATCATTTTAATTGCAAGTGGCCTAGAATCAAAACTCCGACATGCGGACAAATAGAGTAATGCTTCGCTGATCCAGCAGCTTCTGAAGCTTTTCTTGTTTCAGATGTATCAGTGTTACCTTTCCTCTGGAGTAAACTAGGCAGGCCCAGAGACGGATCAGGCTGTATTGGGAACACGTCTCTAGAATTCAATTCAGGCTTTGTGCTATATAAAGGTTATTATGCCCTTTAAAAAAAAACACACACAATGTAACAAACTATCGCCTGTCAAGACGGCAAGGTGCCTATAACAAAAACCTAAACAATAACAACGTTTATGAATTGAGACAGATAGTGCAAAAGGAGCGGCTGTCCGAGTGGTTAGAACGCAGGACTCTTCTTCGGGAGACCCCGGTTCGATTCCTTGGTAAGGTGTGGGATATTTTTCTGTCGGGGGCAAAAAGAAAATTCTAACCCGCACAGTTCGCGGCGACCGCACTAGCCAGGCGGCCTTAATTCCTCAGGCTCAAAGACCCCTCTGCCATACACCGCAAGGTACTATATTGGCAGTAAATGACAGTTTTGAAAAATGTTTGACAGTACAATATATAAAAGTCATGTATCTATTCGTGTGCTGACTCCCTTCAGTGACATGAAACAAAACTAAAGAACTTTCTCTGGCTGTCTTACACTTATACTATATCCCAGAATAACAAAGTAGTGGAGTGGTGTGAAGGTCAGATGTGCGCCTTTAAACACTGATTGTGTTCAATTGAATTGAGTCAAGAATCAATACCGTAACCTCTCAACCATAGCTTGAGGTTTCTATTTTGAAACTTCACCTTGGTTGGCGGCTGGTCTAGGATCGAAGCTCCGATTGGCGGACAGTTAGAGCATTGCTTTGCTGATCCGGCAGTTTCTGCAACTTGTCTTGTTCCAGATGTATAGGTGTTACCTTTCCTCTGGAGTGAACTAGGCAGGCCGAGAGAGGGATCATGCTGCATGGGTAACACATGATCTCTATATTTTAGTATAATATCATAACCCTTAGGACATTCCCATACATGCTCCGTCCTCATCGTTAACAACCAGCGAAGAGTCCCAGTACTAATGGTACATGAGCCAAGAAGTGAAATAACTATCTGAATGGTTTGGCCATACGGTAAAATCGGGATAAGAACAAAGACCTGATCCAGGACTCTGGTGATCGTGTGGGATCTCAAATAATCACCGCCTACCCTTATCGACATGGCCCAAGAATATGGTATAGCTTCATTTTGGAGAAATAGTTACTTAGTTAGTTAATCGGCAGATCATCCTCACTGCACATCGAATCATTCAGTCCATAAGTGCCCGGATCCCCTCCCCAGTAAGTCCCGCAGCGTGTAGAGGCTAACGACACCAGTTCTGTGTTGGTTTATTAATCTTCTTTGGCTTCCTGCGTAGTGTTCATGTTTGGCCACACCTCTTTTAATTTGCTGTTCTCGCATCCCGACCACATCACTTGGCTCTCGCAAACGACTTACTTCTCGTAGAGCAGTCAGAATGTCAGCCTGGTCTATGGAGCGTCCGCCTTCCACAGTAGCCTTACCTGCAAGATTATCAGCCTGCTCATTTCCTTGTACACCAGCATATACTGGAACGGAAATGAAGCTAATCTTTGCCAGCCGAGACAACTCCATAGACATCAATAACTCTCTTCGGATCCACCCCATGGCTATCTTCGTGAGCATACTCATTGAGTCACTAAGGAAATATTCTGTGTTTCAAGCCATGTAATTGCTTTACTTACTGCCATGACTTCCAGAGGCAGACTACTTGTGTTCAAAGCAAAATCATCAGCATCTTCATTCACAATTCTCCCTCCGGTCTAAGCAGTGAAAGCCCATGAACTTCTCTATCGTCGAACGACCGACCCATCTGTGTAAATGCCAGCATCACCCTCTAAAGAATTCTCGAAGATCAAAGTTAATACTTCCGTCTCCACAGCAGCCGGATTTTCTTATCTGCATTTTCTGTCTAGATGCATGTGAACTGACAAGAACGTACATAAATCTTTTGGCATTTGTACCCACTCCTCGCCAGGTTCATTTTGAGAAATAAGCAAGGGAAAGGCAATGAGATAGTTACCTAGATGGCTTAGCCAGTGGCACAACCAAGTGGTATAACCAGCACAATAATACTTCCACTTCTTCGTTCGACCAGAATGTATGTTTTTTGGACTTAATTGCGTTGTGCCATGTTTACAGCAGATCTGCGATATTTTTGCCTTTCGACCGACTCATCCGACTTCTTGAGGCATTTGTTGACCTGGTTATCCTTTACTAGGGACACGAATACAAGATTTAAGAATTTGGTGATCGTGTGACGTGCTGAACACTTTTCTGATATAATTTATTAAGCTAGTTGCACGACATTCGTTCATTCGTTCGTTCGTTCGTTCGTTCGTTCGTTCGTCCTTTACAGGACGCATGATTCAACTCTAGCAATGATTGGCTGTCTGTAATTCCTGGGCAAGTTTACGTTCAGTAGTTTGCCATTGCTTTTTTAGAACGACCGGAACTCATGCCATTATATGGAAACCAGCGCGAGAAGGTCTGTAACCAAATCTCCTGCAGCTGTGTTTCGAACGCGATATGCGGGATTACGAATTCCGTCCCTTCGCCACAGATCTGGTTTTTATAATTTATTGGGAAGACGTAAAAAAAAAAAAAAAAAAAAAAGAGAATGCTGTCACTTGCAATGAGAAAAGGAATGTAGAGTTATATATAACCCATACAGTTATATGTGTTTGAAACATGGACAATAGGCAGACAAGCTCAGCAACATGTAATAGTAGTCGTTTTGTGTTTTCTGAGGAAAATGCAGAGGATATCATAAACAGACAGGAAAGAAACAGTGAGTAACTCGTGCAAGAAGCAAATACAAACTAAGCAGATTAGTGAAATTAGACGTAGACTGTCAATATCTTTTTGGGCATGTTATTAGAAGAAATAAACTGTAAAGGTAGTTACAACCAGCAAAACTGACCTAAAATAGAGCAAATAGAAGGCAAAGAGATACATATTCAGATGGGTTGGCTATATGGAACAATTGAAACTAGAACACAAACACGATCCAAGACTTTGGAGATGGTGTTACATGGCGAAATATGACCGCTGAAGCTTATCGGCATGGCATTTTATGATGATGGTGATGTTTCTGTTAGCTTATTTCTTCAATGTCTAAGTTTTACACATGGATGTTGTAAACAGGATACACGCATGCTCTTGGTATTCCGACCATTACTGCACTAACTTTCCTAATCCATAAAAGTACTAATTGCCCCAGTTATTGTTACTGGCACCTTGCAGTCTTGACATACGATAATTTGCTACAATGTTCTTAAACATATAAAAAGGCATAATAACTTCTCAATAGCACAAAGCTTAGGCTGAATTGTTGAGGCCATGTGTTGCCCATGCAGCATGATCCATCTCTCGGCCTGCCTAGTTTACTCCAGAGGAAAGGTAACATCAATACATCTGGAACAAGACAAGCTACAGATGGTGCCAGATCAGCAAATCAATGCTCTAACTGTCCGCCTGTTCAGTGCTTTATTCCTAGATCAGTTACCGGATGATGATAATATGGATGATCATAATGATTACGATGAGGATGCTGCTATCAGCATCATCGTATTGTAGTAAGTCACTTGAAACACACTGCTCTCATCACAAGCCACGGGCAAGACTCTCGATCCTAGGTATTGATCACGTACCGTACTGGCACCTGGCCGTCTTGACAGACCATAGTTTATTATACTGTGCTTAAAAAAAGCACAATTAGAGATGGAGTTATACCTCTTCATCGCACTAAGCCTGAGCTGAACTGTTGAAATCATGCGTTACCCATGCAGCATGATCCCTCTTTCGGCTTTCCTAGCTTACCCCAGAAGAAAGGTAACACCAATACATCTGGAACACGACAAGCTGCAGAAGCTGCTGGATCAGCAAAGCAATGCTCTAACTATCCACTGATCAGGTATGGGGGTGAGAATACAGCGCTGCCTTACTTATCTTTGCATATCAAATCGGTTTGATGTTTCACCGGTTACTCCGACAGCTGCTTGTTCATGATATAATGATTCAGTTAAGTGGATCGGATGTGCTGGAAACCCCACAGCTCTCAAGCTGTTCCAGAATTTAGGACGTTGAACAAGCTCGAAGGCTTTAGTATAGTCCATAATTTTAAAAGCAACAGGTAAAAAGTTCCCATGAAGCTTTGGAGATGTCGTTTTATAGAAGATTGCTGTGTATTCGGTGGCAGCCAAAATAAGAAGCATGGATATTATTAGGGAGGCTAAGTCGCAAAGACAACAAATCACACACACACACACACACACACACACACACACACACACACACACACACACACACACACACACACACACACACACACACACGCACACACACACACACACCAGAAAGAGGCAGTCTTCATTTTATGGCCACATTATGAGAAGACAAAAAATGGAACACGTGACAACCGGAAAGATTTGTGTTAAGAGAGAAAGAGGAATACATCATCATCATCAAGTGCCATGTCAGCAGGGGTAGACGTTCATGACTCTTCATAGATCTCTGTCTTTGGTTTTCTGGATAAACATTGCTGATGATAATCCTCTATGTCACCGTCTCAATCCATCCAGCATAATTTCTCTTGGTCTGCCTCTGTCTCTCTTCCCCTTGATCTTTCCATTCGTCATGATGTTGTCCAATGCCTCTCTTCTCATCACTTGACCAAAGAAATCGGCTTGTATCTTTCTGATTGTTGTATATAATGTTCTATGTTCATTAGCCTCTTTCAGACAGTCGTTGTTAGTTACTTTGGCAGTTCAAGGAATTCGCAAGATTCGTCCCAGGAGTTGCTTCCAAGTTCTTCTTAATTTGTTCATTTACATTCCAAGATACACTGCCATACAGCAAAACATGTTCTATATAGCTATAATATAGCACTTCAGTATTATCTGTCTTACATTCAATGATAATGACTTACTGCAAAAGATACTTTACATTTTCTTAAATGCAGCTTTTGTTTGCTCTATTATTTTCTTAATCTCTGTTGTGCAACTCCGTCTGATGTTAGCGATGCTTTAAACCCGTTTTCTTTGAGGTCACCATTGCTACTGTTTTCTAGATATTCAAGAAAAGTCCCTTCTTTGCACTCTCTGTTACTACAATGTTCAAAATTTGTTGTTTGATCGTTTGCATTATCCGCCACCAATACTGTATATTATTTATATTATAATCTACAATTAGTTTTCCTGACTTCTCTTAGATCTCTCTCATTATTACTTCTCAGTAGAGGGAGAAGAGATCCAGTGACAAGACACAGCCCTGTCGTCTTTATTTGTTCATAACTGTCATCTTTATTTCCCATTTTAATTTCTGATACCCGGTTCCAGTAAATATTCTTTATTATTCTGATATCTTACCCATCAGTGTTGATATCTTCCAACATTTTAATCAGTTAATTATGTTTTACTTTATCAAAGTCAGGTCTTAGTCAGATATGACTGAGCTACCGTATAACAGTAGACGGTACTACCTGGTTTCTGTTAGCGCCGAACGTTGGGCGGCGCTTACCAAACCCGACACCCCACATTGTGCCAACGGCTTCGGGCGGAAGAGCGCAATTGGGAGGGTACAAACCTTACCCTGGTGCGAGGAAATGCAAGCTAAAGACAAAATTGTCATGGCAGGGCAGACCAGGCCCTAAGCCTTGGTTGGCGACTGGTCTAGGATCGAAGCTCCGACAGGCGGACAGTTAGAGCATTGCTTTGCTGATCCGGCAGCTTCTGCAGCTTGTCTTGTTCCAGATGTAGGGGTGTTACCTTTCCTCTGGAGTGAACTAGGCAGGCCGAGAGAGGGATCATGCTGCATGGGCAACACATGATCTCTATATTTTAGCCCAGGCTTTGTGCTATGGAGAGGCAATAACTCCATCCCTGGTCTTAACTGGTCTCGGAATCAAAGCGAGAGGCAACTGTTACGGGTTATAAGTCCTTGTCAGTTGGCGTAGACATGGGGCGCCACGCGTTGCCTCTGACGGTGGGAGACACCTATAGGTGTCACTGATCAGCTACCGCCCGCCTCAAGCTGGGCAGCCCCCAGCCAATTGGGTGCTGATCCGCCACAGCCTGCCTGCTTCAATGGGTGCTTGGGGCTAGGACAAAATCTGAATCGCAGGCTGTAAAACCAATGCACCAGGTACAAACAAAAATATAAATAGAAACCTCAAGCTACGGCTTGCAACCTGGAACGTGAGAACCATGTGTCCAGGATTTTCCACTGACTTGACCAATATTGACGATGTGAGAAAAACGGCTGTGATTGATGCCGAACTCAATCGTCTTAACATTGATATTGCTGGCCTGCAGGAGACTCGCCTCGCTGAGGAAGGGTCACTCAGGGAAAAAAACTACACCTTTTTCTGGAAGGGTAAAGGGCAGGCAGAAAAAAGGCAACACGGTGTGGGCTTTGCAGTGAAGAATTCGCTACTGGGAATGATTGAAATTCCAGCAGGAGGAAATGAAAGACTATTATCCCTGCGCTTGGCAACCTCTTGTGGATTTGCCACCATTATTACTGCATATGCACCGACACTCGATTCCTCTGATGATGTGAAGGATTTGTTCTATGAGGAGTTAGACTCTGTGATCAAGGCAGTTCCAAAATCCGACTACATTTATATGCTCGGTGATTTCAATGCTCGTGTGGGCAAGGACTCGAGTTCATGGCCAGTGTGCCTTGGAAAATACAACATCGGTCGCATGAATGAAAATGGGCAAAGGCTGCTGGAGCATTGCACCAGTAATGACCTATGTATTACAAACTCTTTTTTTAAAATAAAAGAGATGCATAAGGTCACATGGAAACATCCAAGATCCGGCCATTGGCACCAGCTGGACTTCATCATCACACGGAGACAACATCTGAACCATATATCATTGACTCGTAGTTACCACAGTGCTGACTGTGATACGGATCATTCTTTGGTTGTTGCAAGGGTTAGACTGAGACCAAAGAGAATCTACACAGCTAAACACAAATCTAGCCCCAGGATTAATATTATTAACACTCATGATCCTGAAAAGTGCTTTCAGTTTCAACAGCAACTTGAAGACGCTTTCACTGATACACCAGAAAATTGTACAGTAAATGATAAATGGAATAAACTTAAGGAAACTCTTTGTAAAACTGCCGTAAAGGTTTACGGCACTGTGGATCATAAGAGGCAGGACTGGTTTGCGGCCAACAGCGAGACTCTGCAGCCCTTGATTGATAAGAAGAAGAAAGCTCTCTTAAGAAACAAGGAAAGACCAACGCGTAACACTCTGAGTGAGCTAAGGCAAACTAGGAAGGATGTGCAAAAGGCTGTCAGGCAGTGTGCAAATGATTATTGGATCAAGTTATGTGAGTCCATTCAAATCGCAAGTGATAAGGGAGACATAAGAAGCATGTATGAAGGAATAAAGAAAGCCTGTGGTCCAGTGATCAAAAGAAGTGCACCATTGAAAACCTTGACTGGAGAAGTCATCACTGATAAGAAACAGCAGATGGACAGATGGGTAGAGCACTATTTGGAGCTTTACTCAAGTGAGACCAAACTAGCGGATAATGCCCTCAACGCCATAGAGGCTCTACCAACTCTTGACCACCTGGACACACTTCCCACCATAACAGAAGTTAAGTGTGCTATAAATGAACTTGCATCTGGCAAGGCTCCAGGTAAGGATGGGATTCCAATAGAGGTTATCAGGAGTGGGCAAGACACACTCACTATACAGATCCACCAGCTAATAGAGCTATGCTGGCGTGAAGGACAAGTCCCACAGGATTTCAAAGATTCAAGCATCATAACACTGTACAAGAACAAGGGCGATCGGAGCGACTGCAACAACTATAGGGGTATCTCACTTCTGTGTATTGTCTACCCCGAATCACAGTGTGGTTTTCGACAGAACCGGTCTACCACTGATATGATATTCTCATTGCGACAAATGCAAGAAAAATGCCGTGAACAGAATCAACCACTGTTTATTGCCTTCATCGACCTCACAAAGGCATTTGATTTGGTCAGTCGTGAGGGTCTGTTCAAGGCACTAAAGAAGATTGGCTGCCCACCAACTCTTCTGTCCATTGTGGAATCGTTCCACACAGGCATGAAGGGTATAATCAAGTTTGATGGTGCAACTTCTGAAGAATTTGAAATCAAGAGTGGAGTTAAGCAAGGTTGTGTACTAGCTCCCACCCTCTTTGGAATATACTTTTCACTTCTACTGAAATATGCATTTCGTGATCAGGATGGTGGTATATACATTCACTCACGCTCAGATGGCGGCCTCTACAATGCTCAGAGATTGAAGGCTAAGACCAAAATTAGGAGGGTACTGATCAGAGAGTTGCTTTTTGCAGATGATGCTGCAGTTACGACCCACTCTGAGGAAGAATTGCAATGTCTACTATCTGCATTCTCCAATGCTTGTTCTGAATTTGGTTTAACAATTAGCAAAAAGAAGACACAGATTATGTCACAAGGTGCACATGGGGTACCATCAATCTTTATTGACGACGCCGAACTAGAGATAGTAGACCATTTTACATATCTAGGATCGGTGGTAAATAGCAAATTATCCCTAGATCAGGAAATCAACATCCGGATTGGTAAGGCAGCAACAACAATGAACAGGTTAAGAAAAAGAGTCTGGGAGAACAGGAAGCTTACTGCCAAAACAAAAGTCCTTGTCTACCAAGCCTGTGTCCTTAGTACTCTTCTCTATGGCAGTGAAACCTGGACAACTTACTCACACCAAGAGAACAATTTAAACAGCTTTCATATGCGGTGTCTGCGAAGAATTCTTGGTATTAAGTGGCAAGACAAAATCACAAATACTGAAGTATTGGAAAGATCAGGTTGTGTGACAGTTTATTCCATGCTCAGTCTTCGTAGACTTAGATGGATAGGACATCTTAGGCGGATGGATGATGGTAGAATACCAAAGGATATCTTTTTTGGTGAATTACAGATGGGTAAGAGATCTCAGGGTCGGCCTCTACTACGATACAAAGATGTGTGTAAGCGGGACATGATTGATACAGGCATTGATAATGCACATTGGGAGCAAGTCGCCGCTGAACGTGTTGCATGGAGGGCAAATATCAGAAATGGAATAAAGTCAAAGGAGAAAATTATTGCAGAAAAGTCACACACCAAGCGTTTGAGACGTAAGATGGTGCATGATGGTGGAAATGACCACGTGTTCACATGCACCCACTGTGAACGGACATTTACAGCGCAAATTGGCCTTATTAGTCACACTCGCTACCGCCATAGTTAAAAGTTATTATGCCTTTTTAAAGCACAAACTATCGTCTGTCAAGACGGCAAGGTGCCAATGTCATGTCACTTTATCAAATGCCTTAGTATATTTTAGCTTGCTTCCAATTCTCTATATGATTCCTGTAGTGTGACAGGTCTGTGTTTCGCATAATCCCATTTCTTATTGGAATACACAAGAGGGCAACCAACAGCTGCATTCCTGTTTTTGTAAAGCATATTTCTGCGTATTCTTTCACAATACGTAAATTCGCACTCAAATCTCAATCACACGTACTGCACGAAGAAACGCGCTCAGACGGTCCTGCCACAAAACGCTGGGAATATCCGTTTTCCAAAATGGACGGTAAACTTATAAATTTGACAAATAATGCCAGTTATATGTTTACTAACCTTAACCTGGTGTGAGGAAATGCAGCCTGAAAATTAAATGTCATTTCAGGGCAGACAAGATCCTAAGTCTTGGTCGACAACTGGACTAGGATCAAAGCTCCGACAGGTGGAAGTTAAATAATTGCTTTGCTAATCCCACAGCTTCTGCAGCCTTTTCTTTTTCCAGACGTATTGCAAAGAATACCATGGACAGCCAGAAAGACCAATGAACAAGTCCTTCAAGAAACAAATGAAGATCGTAAATTGATTAGAGAAATTAGACGTAGACAGTCAAAATTCTTTGGGCATGTTATGAGAAGAAATGGATTGGAGAATTTGGTGACAACTGGTAAGATCGAGGGGAACAGACCAAGGGGAAGACCTAGAAGCAAGTACCTGGATGGCTTGGCCTTGTGGCATGGTCGAGACAGAAACACGGAGCTAATCCATGACTCTGGTGATCGAGTGAGATGGCAGAACATGACCGCCCACGCTTACCGGCATGGCACATGATGGATGGATTGCTGTTACATTTTCTCTGGAGTAAACTGGGCAGACCGAGAGAGGGATTATACTGCATGAGCAACACATGGTCTCTGCAATTCAGCCCAGTGCTGCTATCGAGTGGTATAACTCCGTTCCTGATGTTACCGTCATGGGTTCTAGTTATGCATGTTTTTTAACCGCAAAGTAGCAATCTATCATATGTCAACATGGAACGGTGACAGTGAGTGTTGTTGAGTTGAGTTGAGCTATGAACTCACATTACTGCACTCAGCACATTCCCATACGAGCTCCGTCCCCTCGTTCCACAGCCAGCGAAGAGTCGCATTACTGATTGTTCCCACCTCTATCTAATTGAAAGCTCTCCCAGTCCTCCCTCTCATATGTGAGACTCCACCAGAACCCCTGCCAATCCCAGGCAACTCCACCCCTTCCACATACGGGCTTCAAATCTGCTCCTCCACCCTCTCCACCTGGTCACACAGGCGCGCAACCACCTCTCCCCTGTCCATAGGTAATCAACAACCAAGAGGCGCATTGCCCGCTAGCCTATCAGTCTGTTCTTTCTCCCGCACTCCCGCGCGGCCAGGGCCAAGAATGCATACAATTTTCACAATCCGTGACCTCTGAAGCGAAGTGATCTTTTCCACAAGAAACATTCCCTTCTCCTCCCAGCTAAGCATACTCTCTGAGTCCATGATGAAAACAACATGTGCCTGTGAGTGTTTATTAATTGGGGTGAAAGCGAGTAAGTTAGGTCTCGGAGAACAAGACAGACAATCCAACACGGAAGACAATAATACCTAACCTGCATACATATAAGGGCTTAGTAAGCCATAATTAGATAATATCAAAACAAGACCTTGTCCGGACTAAATAAGAACAAAACCTGTCCCGTGCGGAGAAAATAAGATCACGACCGGTCCTGGCTAGGACTATCTCACAACTTCGATATAATCACGGATTTCAGTCACAGTCAAATCCATATCAACACTTGTAATAACAACTATCATATAACAGTGGCAACTTAAATGATGCCATTGCTACAACGAGTCTTAACCGGTCTTAATTCGACCACAGTCATCCTCTAAGTGCCCGGTTTAGGAGAGACCTTTCTCTCCTGCCCATCGTCAAAGCGTGTTTCTAGCCGTAAGCCCTGCACAAGCTTCAATGTATAAAGGCGAACATGTCCTGACAAAAGCTCAGTCCTTGTCAGGACCAACAAGAAAAAGCAACGACCATCTGGGAGACAACTGATATGGCAGGTCCTTCCCAGGACCGATCTTCATCAGGACCAGCTCAAAGAAAAAAAGTTCATGCCAATCAGCCGACTGCCCCATAAGACTCAACCGAACTCGGAGAACACATGGAAACATAAACTCGAAGGAGAGCAAAGAAAGGAAAGATAAGCAACATGCAAAAAACACCTGACCTCAAATACGAGGGGGGAAATGAAAACCTTAAATGTGTGAAAGAAATTACAATAACTATTTCATTGTCTTCTAACCTGTCAATATTGTTGTTAAGGATGCCAATGGTGTTAAGCATGTGACATCACGGTGCAGACAAGACGGTGACGTCATAAGGACAGTTTAAAGACGGCCGCTACACTTTTAACATGCACCATCCGTTGTTCGATCAGTGAAGGGGTGAAACCTACAGAAATTCATCAGTCAATGAAGGTTCAGTATGGTGATGTATGCCTGTGAGTACAGCAAGTGTATGAGTGGAGTGGGACGTTTCAAGGAAGCGACAGACTTTTCGGTCTGATAAAGAGGTACAGCAAGTGATCATTATTGATTACACACACACGATCAAAAGAATGTTTTTTTTTCCTAAGGATTCCAAGCACTTTATCGGTCCTGGAGAACTTACATTGAACGCAGTGATGACTACATCGAAAAATAATACATTTGTTCTTTACTTTTTCAGAATATATTTAACAAGTTAAACAAAAACATGCAAGATTTTCACTTGAAGCCTCCTCGCATAACCGACCTGTAGACGCAGGTTGAACGTTGTATTTATTGTCTTAAGTGATTCAGTGCCAAACAAAATGCAAGTTTGGACCAACCAGGTACACAATCACATGAATAAGTATCATCCTATACATTTCCGTTCACTGAGAATTAACATTGCGGGAGATATCACGAAATAAAACAAATAAGACGATGACCCTAGTATGATAATATATCGTCCTCCTGTCCAAATGGGAGGCCACATGTAGTTAAGGCGACATATCATCCTTTGTCCAAATGGGAGATAACACCTAGTATGCCGATATATCGTCCTTCTAACAAACGGGAGATCACATATCAGTTAAGACATAGATAGATAGAGAGAGAGAGAGAGAGAGAGAGAGCGAGAGAGAGAGAGAGAGAGAGAGAGTCAGACAGACAGACCGAGAAGAGAGAGACAGAGAGAGAGACAGAGAGGCACACAATGAGACCGTCTTCTGGAGGATCTGCCCTCAAGCGGAGCGCCAGGTTTAGTGCCCCGTTCATTAAGGAGAGGGGTTGAGCAATGAAGAAAAGACTTTTCATTCACAAAGAAGACAATCTCAGCTGACCCAGGCGAAACGTTATCCTGGGGCATATCATCCTGTTACACAAGTACCATTTTCAGCTACTGTTTTGTCATATTTATATGTTAATGTAAAGTCGTATTATTATGTTATCTCATTTTATACCACCATCATTTCACAACAGTATCTAGTCTACGTGAAGGTCATTGTTCTTTACTACCAGTTCCTTATCATCATACTAAGTTAAAGTTAGATGCATATCCTTTACAGGACGTCGCAATCAACCCCAGCATTTTTAGGCTGTTCGTTATTTCTTGGTAAGTTTATGTTCAGTAGTTTGCCATTGCTTTCTGAACGACCGGTAACCATACCATTTCAGAATGGAAAAAAACCAACGCGAGGCGGTCTGCTGCCAAATCACTGGCAATTATCATCTGATGATAACTGGGGGTGGACGAGCCATGAACCAGGCTGATATATTGAATGCTCTACGAGAAGTAAGTCGTTTGCGAGAACCAAGCGATGACTGAATCCACATCCATGGTTGGACTGCGAGAAGTGAGAGTCAAACGAAGTGTGGCCAAACAAGAACCCTATGCAAGAAGCCAAAGAAGATTAATAAACCAACACAGAACTGGTGTCGTGAGCCGCTACACGCTGTGGGATTTAGGACTGAGGAGGGATCTGAGCACTTATGGATTGAATGGTTCGATGTGCAATGAGATTATCTGTCGACTAACTAACTAAATAATTGAGTGGTGGTGATATTATTAATATCTAGAAAGCGAATAAACACAGTGGTAGTTTGTTTAACTCGTAATTCTATTTCAATATATTTCAAGTGATTTTAATTGTGTATGTTTTCATGTTTACTTATAGTACATGGTGGGGGAGTTATTGTATTAACCAGGGATGGGAAATTATCACATGTACTGTCTAGTTGGTAACTAATATACGAACAAATAAACAAACGAACAAACGTTATTTTCAAAGGGTTAATAATTGGGTACGCAGGCTCGTCTAACATTCTGCCCTTCCATCACTCTCTTTCATACATGATTTCATCCACACACCATTCGAGGCTAATTGTCAAATGAGAACAACAACAATATAAGAGATATGAATTATAAAGGCATAGGGGAAATTTAAAAAATCAATATTACACGACGCAGTTATATTAATGAATTATGTGGCAATTTGTATTAGCTATAGGAAACATACACGTAAATCAAGGCATCTCAAGTCGCCCTTCCCATTTCTTTGGGATACAAAGACCAGCTACTTTTACCTTTCTACGAACCATGATCAGCTGTGCCCTTGTGTATCCAGGAACGTTGTCTTTAATCAGCTTTAAAGAGACATGTGTCCCGAGTTTGTTCATTTGGAATGGGGGGGAGCTGGGGTTTGAAACCGCATCCACTACAACGCCAGTGTCAACAACACCATTCGATTTAGGACAAAGTTGGGAGTTGTAGGTCAAACTCAGTTTCTGACAATTCCCAGGGGGAGTTTACTGCAGGATGTATTAGGGCAATAGTACAGTAATTGGTGCATTTTACGGTAGTTGGTGCAGTAGTGCAAACGTTTGTGCAGTATTACAGTTTACTGTAGTAATGTAGTAGTCGGCATATACTGTAAAAGTTGGTGCAGTAGTACAATAGTTAGTGCAGTAGTACAACAGTTCGTGCAATAGTATAGTAGCTGGTGCAGAGAGTGCAGTAGTTGGTGCAGTAGTACAGTAGTTGGTGCAGTAGTGCAGCAGTTGGTGCAGTAGTACAGCAGTTGATGCAGTAGTATAGTAGTTGGTGCAGTAATACAGCAGTTGGTGCAGTAGTATAGTAGTTGGTGCAGTAATACAGCAGTTGGTGCAGTAGTATAGTAGTTGGTGCAGTAGTACAGTAGTTGATTGCAGTAGTACAGTAGTTAGTGCAGTAGTACAGCAGTTGGTGCAGTAGTACAGCAGTTGGTGCAGTAGTACAGCAGTTGGTGCAGTAGTACAGTAGTTGATGCAGTAGTACAGTAGTTAGTGCAGTAGTACAGTAGTTGGTGCAGTAGTACAGTAGTTGGTGCAGTAATACATCGGTTCGTCCAGTAGTACAGCAGTTGGTGCAGTAGTACAGCAGTTGGTGCAGTAGTACATCGGTTGGTCCAGTAGTACAGCGGTTGGTGCAGTAATACATCGGTTGGTCCAGTAGTACAGCAGTTGGTGCAGTAATACATCGGTTGGTCCAGTAGTACAGTAGTTGGTGCAGTAGTACAGCAGTTGGTGCAGTAGTACAGCGGTTGGTGCAGTAGTACAACGGTTGGTGCAGTAGTACAGCATTTGGTGCAGTAGTACAGCAGTTGGTGCAGTAGTACAGCGGTTGGTGCAGTAGTACAGCATTTGGTGCAGTAGTACAGCAGTTGGTGCAATAGTACAGTAGTTGGTGCAGTAGTGCAGTTTGGTGCTGTAGTATAGCATTTGGTGCAATAGTATATTAATTGGCGCAGTAGTACAGTAGTTGGTGCAGTAGTACAGAAGATATCGCAGTAGTAAAGTAGTTAGTGCATTATTACGGTTAGTTGGTGCAGTAGTACGGTTAGTTGGTGCAGTAGTAAAGTAGTTAGTGCAGTAGTACAGTTAGTTGGTGCAGTAGTACAGTAGTTAGTGCAGTAGTAAAGTAGTGTCACACGTCGTTCTTGGTGATAATATCACGAAGTTCTTACGATGATATGTTCATGATATTGTCGTGTGATGGTCGTTGTCTAGGTAACGGTACTCATGGTGTGTCAATGGAGATATCTAACTGTCTTGCAATATAACTCACCCCCGCAGTGCATATTCACCAGTCATTAAACAAGATTCCGTTGGCGCACATAATCCTTTATTACAGAAATAAGACGGACAGACGGAACATGTTTATACATCCAGAAATAATGTAATCCACAGAATATAATATTCTCCTCACAATTTAACCAGCACACATCAATGCCTTCTCAAGCCTGCTTCATATCAAATCCACAAGACATTTAGTCCAACTACTATCCACGGCTGGATCTCCTACAATACAACCCACACATTGGGTCGGAGCCACTGCTCAACTATGCAACCCACTCTGGGTTTAGGCCCTCACTCCCCATAGAACCCACTCTGGTTCAGGCCAGTCTTCACAACTCGGAGAACAACACAACACCGTTGTCCGTGGACTACCGACTCCTTCGGTATCTCAAACTCAACTCCCTTAAACGACCTGACCCGCAGTCGGTCTCTTCTCTCACTGACTTTCCAGTCTCCTGACTTCACACAACACACAACTGTCTTTCGCCCCATCCCCCCTGGGGTCTTCCACTCATATCCGCCCCATTATTTCTCAGGACTGGCTGTTTTCTCATAGCCAGGTCACTCACCTTACTGTCTCCCACTTTCATCTCCATTCTTTCTCATGCCCGGTCACTCAACTCATTGTCAATGACCCAGGCTTATGTCATCACCCCCCTCTTAAAAGAAAACTTCCTTTTCAAATATTGGGCGACTAAAACTTACTAAACATGTGACCCAGAAATATTGCCTCGGTAGCCCTAAGTATGGCTCCATCTCACTTTAGCTACCACCCTAAATAATACATCAAATGCTCATAGTACACTCCCATATTCCCCACACATAAATACAAACATCTTTCTCTCTTGTGTACCAATGCATGAACTAATACATCACATAATAATAATACATCATAGGAAAGCATTATACTTCTGTACCCACAAGTCTCTTACTACTTCACGACCACACAATACTATTTGTGTACCGACCCTATATCAGGTGGTTCTGTTCTTGCATTAACCCTCCTATGATTCCTGTCGATGCTGTGTCTACATTTCGTGTACCCATGACTCATGGTACCTCTACAGTTACAACATCTGTTTGCTATCCCTAGCCCTGGGTCATTAATGTCGTGAACACTCTTTTGAACTGACTCAACTTTCCTATCTGCATATTGCACCGTTACACTTGAGTCTCTGTTTAGTCTGAACTCTTTATTCAATCTTGGCCCATATACCTGGCACCTTGCTTTCTGCTGCATACGCCTTATGCCTATGTGCCCTGCACATGCACTATCCTGAGCTGTTCTAGTATATCGGTCTCTATGTGCTAAAGGTACTGCTCCTTGCCCACGTGCAGTTCCACTATCTGAAAAGCGGAGAGTGAGAACATTGTTCTTCCTCTCGAAGCACCATCTACCTTTCTTTGACTGCCTATGTTCTACTCTCCTACACCCTTGGGAACATTTGTTCAGAGTAGTATCTTGTCTCTGGGAGCCACTAGCACTATATTTGGGATCCATTCTCATCTGCTCAGCTGTACTATCCTTGTCCTGAGTTCCTGTGTCTACTTCAAGTGCCTCTTCTACCTCAGCTATACTCTCTAATTTAGGTTCTCTTGTGGTAACTACCTCATTACTGCTTACACTATATTTTTGGTCCCAATAAACTACTTCCTCTTTTGTACAATCTTTAACTCCTATAACATTTCCTATGATCAAATCAGCCACGGGTGAGTCCAAAACACACGCTGTCACTCTTCCAGTGATATATGGTGTTTTTACTGTTATTATGGCTAATGGGTAGAACTCTACTGTGCCGTTGAATGTTATGGATCTAATCTTTTTCCCTGTATAATCCAAGGGATGCACTAAACTCTTTCTCACCCCGATGGACGTACATCCAGAATCCCTAATTGTTAACGCTGGCCTATCATTAACAAACCCATGATGCATCTTCAGACTTCCTCCTTCATGGACTGCTGATCCTGCTTTCACTGTATGACCACATATAAAGACTAGCTGACTGTCTTTTTCAAAAAGAGGTTTGCACCCACTACAATCTTCATTGTTCAGCGTCTCAATTACTTGCGCTGCATTTGAGTGCTCTGTTTCTCTCATCCTACATTGATGGCTGAAATGCCCCTTCTTTCCACATTTGAAACAAGTAATCTCCCTTTTACTGTTGTTCGTTGGTCCATCTGATGGTTGTGCAAAACACTCTGCTGTCTTGTGTCTCCAGCTCCCACAATTCCAACATCCGGCATAATTTGGACGTCTCTGGAAGTTCCCTATTCTATATAGGTACCGTCCTACTCTACCAACATTGTTTCCTCGGAAACCATTATCTTGAAGTTCTTGCTGCTCACTTTTCTGTGCTGAATCCACACTTTTCGCCATTGGTCTGATGACTGGATTCTGGTCCTGTTTAGTGTAAGCTGCACAGACTATTTCCTCACTCATTAGTTTCCCAATAGATACGTTAGGATGTGCAGTCATGTAGTTTTGCCCTAACTGTGACATTGTATCTATGTCCTTTGGCTTACGTTCCTCAAAGAAAGCTACTAAGTTAGAATTGCATGTAGATACTACCTTGTCTCTTAACATTAAATCTACTAATTTATTAAAATCTTTCCCTACCTCTGCAAGCTCCATCCATTTATTAAATGTATTCTTTACTGTGTTAACAAAATCTGTGAAATCTTGATTTGTCTATAGCACTAACTGTCTAAACTTTGTTCTATATCCATGTTCAGTTAGTTGGAACTTTGTCAGCAAACGTTGACGTAGAATAGTGTAGTTGTTTCTTTCTTCCACAGGTAAATTGAACATGGTGTCTAGTGCCTTGCCCGTAAGAAACTCGCCAAGTCTCATCGCATACTCCTTCTCTGGAATACCTAACGCTTTGGCTGATGCCTCGAACCTGGCCAAATAATTTTCAAGTTGGTCCCGGTCTGTAAAATATGGCAGTTTTAATCTCTGTGATGAATGCGAAGGTTTTCTGCTTTCCTCACTTTGACCTTTCGAAGATAGTTCTAGTTTTTTTTAACTCAATTTCAGTTTCCATCTTAATCTTCTCTTTCTCGATTTCCACCGCATGTGTGTGTTTTAACTTTTCAAGTTCCATTTGTGTGTCTCTCTCTTCCTGTAGACGCTTGTTTTATATTTCAGCTAGTTTTAGTTGTGTCTCTTTCTCTTCCTGTAGACGCTTGTTTTCCATTTCAGCTAGTTTTACTTGCGTCTCTTCCTGTAGACGCTTGTTTTCCATTTCAGCTAGTTTTACTTGTGTCTCTTTCTCTTCCTGTAGACGCTTTGCCTCGCGTTCATTCTGCCTCTCCTCTCTTTCCGTGTGTTTTTGTTCTTTTGCTTCGGCATACTCCTGTAACTCTTTACCCTTCAGGCCTATTCTTTCACCTGCTTCAATATAATCCATTAAAGTATGCATCTTGTACTTGTGGACACGTTGCTGTCTGTCAGCCAATTATAAATGTAAAGACTCTGCTACTAGTCTTTGTGTGCCTTCAGTAAGTACACTACCACTCCCTGTGTACGTAAATTCGTAGTGCTAATAATGTCACCCTGTACTCACCCAGTCACTCTATAAGCACTAGGTAGTGAGGGGGGGGGAGTATCACCTATACTCCCTTATATCTATAACAACTAGTTGTATAACATTTCTGGAAATATTGTTAAACATACATATAAATACATATACAAACAAATGGATGATAACAGTAAGTGTTTTCTATAAAAACGTTAGACTCACAAGCCAAGTACACGAAGACGGTGATCACACAGAAATAAACCACAGTAACAACAACAAGCTTGTGTAGGGACACCCACAGTGCGCGTAATATATAAATATAAACTGACAAAGACCCCTAGACAGTAGAAAAGACGAAAGATTACAATAATACCATATATCCGACCACAACAAATATCATATGTAAATATAACGAAGAAAAAAAAAATTATAGCGTAACAATATACACAAATCTGACGTGAAACAACTCGGCTCTAGATATTGGTTAGGACTATTCCAATGCAACTGCACGACACGTTAACTCATTAACGTTTTCCTTACAAAAAATATCTTAAGCACCAGAAAAAAACACGTTTTGCAAGTTCTATCCTAGTGTAGATAGAGATCGTAAAAAATGCCTATCAACAACTACATGTAATAACATATATATATATATATATATATATATATATATATATATATATATATATATATATATATATATAGACAAACGATAACGACAGTTAAGACTATGAGAGAGCAAACAAAATGTCCAACTGGTTGGCCGACAAATATGTGCCTATTAATGATAATCCGTCGCCAAAAGTTCTTATTTTGCTGTTAATAGTTTTTCACAATATGCTGGAAATGTCTGTGTTAAATTCTCCTAAATGTCTACCACGCTAGATTTCAAACCGACTTCTTGTTTTGTTGATGGTTACTTCATTTCGCGTTGTGATTACCAGTTCCAACTGTCGAAAACGTTGACGGTAAATAGTAATTATCCAAAGTGTTCTTTCGATTGTCGTACAAATTGAAGATGATGGTAATTATCCCAAAATGTTCTGGATTGCCGTTTAAAAACAAAGTTCAAATGAAACATTGGCCGCAAATGCCCAGTGCTATAACCCTGTACCGTCAGTTCTTCTTGGCAACTGTATGCACCCTTGTGTGCGGTGATGACATGTCATCCTTCGTTGTAACAATGATTGCTCATGACAGAGTAATGATGACAATAGTAGAACAATTCAACAAAGACGACACATAAAGTCTGGTTTTCGTTCATAAACACGTTGTTTATCCAGATCTCCTGTGGAAAATCTCAGTACTTTTCCACTGTCCCCAGCCTTGACCTTGCCGGACACCTCAAGTCAGTACCTCAGTCCTCTTTGTCACAATAATCCACACTGACTGTCTGTAAAATGACCGGACACTAGGCCGTGGAAATTTCCTCAGTAACTGCTTACTGTTAAACAGCCTTGCCTCCTAAGGTCAACCTTCTCAGCCCCAATCCGGCTGTAGTGGGGCACTGTTCCTACCCCCTTCGGTCGCCTGTCCTGGATAAACAGCGCTGACCCGATTTTTTCCGTGGAAACTCACAATTTCCACCGTCCTTCCCCGTTGTGTTCCCTTGTCGACCCGCGACCAACACAGTGCGTTGTCTTAGCACACACACACACACACACACACACACACACACACACACACACACACACACACACACATGTCAGTATCTTTGATTTTCTTCAATCCTGTCTTCGTCACAAACAACCCGCTTTCCACGCGACTTTACCTGTGCTGTCCTATTTTTGACCTCTCTGCGTTAATTCTCTGACGCCCCATCTCTTGACCTATGAAAAACACCGTACACCTGTCTTCAGCACGCACATGACTTCACTGCGAAATCCCTCACTGTCTGTTTTGCCGCGCGCTGGCTGCTTTTGATGAACTGAACTGAAGTGGTCTTTCGTGAACTGTCTGCTAGCTTCAGCGATATTGTTGGTATCAAATTTACCTGTAGTAACCTTTACGTGACCTGTCTGCTAGCTTGATCATTAGCTCTCCTCTGTTTGTGATAATTATCTGGCGCCCACACTGAAGAGTTCACATTAATTTCTTGGAGCAGTACTGTCTAAATTGATGGAACTAAGTCACAGATAATAACTCCTCTCTTTCAGCGAAGAGCCCACAAATATCTCAGAATGGCACCAATGTCTATAATGCAATGGGTTTCTCAATATATCCCCGTCGTTCTTGCCAGGAGAGACCCCAGATACTCCTTACTGAGCGACGAGCCACCAGATGATCAATATATCCCCGTCGTCCTTGACCGGAGGAGACTCCAGAATGTCACACGTCGTTCTTGGTGATAATATCACGAAGTTCTTACGATGATATGTTCATGATATTGTCGTGTGATGGTCGTTGTCTAGGTAACGATACTCATGGTGTGTCAATGGAGATATCTAACTGTCTTGCAATATAACTCACCCCCGCAGTGCATATTCACCAGTC